>JAMPIV010007375.1:0-259486 GCA_024509875.1 Oreohelix idahoensis | reverse complement strand
ATGTTTAAAAGCTCTCATATGTACGCCTGGGATTTTCAGTCGTGCATCTGAGCGCAACAATGATATTTTTTGTAATGTTATTTGTGTACGACCGTGCACCAGCATTAAACGGGGCATGGCGCGGGATGACGCATAGATGTGTTATGATACAGTCGATGTCCTTGAGGCAGATCAAGTAAGTATTCGTCGTGAGCAAACTCTATTTGTTCCGTGGAATTACCCAAGTCTAGGGAAGACACGGCTATGATATTAAGTATGATCATCTGAGAGATGATGTTATTATTCTTGTGCGAGTTATGCCAAGAATCTTTTATCATTAATATTTAGCCAGAACCGGCTTGTTGATGTATCTGGTCTAAGATACATATCCTCCAGTACCGTTACTGCAGAGCTTCAGCCTGACCAACTATGTCGGCTGCTAGTGCGTTCAGTTAACCCTTGGAGATATTATGGATCGTGATTGAATATTTATATGCTCAAGCTACTAACATGGTCATTTTTGTAAACCCATGCATCCTACCAATCCGTTGCCGTAGAGCTTCCGCTAACCTCCATGTGATAGCGGCTAGTGCGGTCAGTCAACGTCCATAGTGACTGTTATTTACTATGTACATTTTTGCCATGACCATGCTGATGAAGAATGTCTCAACTACTGATATCCAAGTATCGTCTTCAATAAAATTTGTTGTCGTCACTAATTTTTTACCATGAGTCCAGCATCTATTCGTTGCCAGTTTGGTCACACTGTCCTGACCCATCAAACATCGTTACCGAGCTTCATTGTCATTAACCAGATCACCATCATACGACAGAAGTAACGGCCCACACTATATTCGCGTCATCTAGAAGTACGTCGTGCACATTATCAGGTCCGACAGACCAGTCAAATCCAATGACAACAAAGAGACGTAGAAGTAGCCGGTAACATATATATATATATATATATATATATATATATCGATAGAGACATTCTATTCTCTCTTGATGATGTGCGTTGTCGTTCCTTATGGAGCATGGGGCCCTATTTTAGCTGATCCCTTCCAGAATTACCTATGTGCTCTTGCAGTAGTGGTATTCGTTGCAATTTTTTAAAATGCATTACGAGGTTGCCAGCCTCATGCACAAACTCATATTAGTTGACTCTTACGACATGCCAGAGGGAGAAATAATTTTTTTTTCCATTTTGTTTCCATGGAGACTCCTTGTAGCTAAATGTTATATCTGGGTAGATATAAGTGCTAGTAAGCAAACAAACAAACACGTGAGTAAATTGATAGATAGATACAATTAATTATCATCTTTATTTTACTAGTTGCTCCTTGTGGCGAGATGGTAGATGATAAAGATAATATCAAGTGATACTCTTGACTCAGATAGTCAACAGTTCTTCCAGACTCAGAAAAGCAAGGTGGTGAACTCTACGTAGGGATGGCACAAGTCGGGAAGTTAAGCTCACGGTTCCGATGTTGTAGAAGAAAAGATCTGGTAGCTTGTGACGAGAGGTTATTTAGTGTGTAAGATAATGGACAATTAGATGTATCAGATGATACCAGGATAGTGCCAGATAAGAGACTGGCCTTATTAAAAGAAATACCCCATTCTCTGAAAAGAGTAATGGTGTATCAAGGTCAAAGGTTAAAGTCTGCCTGTATAGATTACTGGGTGAGATAGTAATGTGCAATCCCAGTCAACTATGATGCCTCCTCTCCCAGACCAACCTTAGACTATAGCTTATCTAGGGGTAATTAATTATCAAAGAAGTAACTTGAACCAACGTAAATGATTTACTCAAACCTGTGCATACAATGGGTAATTTTATTTATATACATCATCTTTTTTTATATTCTTTGAAAACTCAAATAGAACTCAAAATCAAATAAAATAAAAATATGGTTCAATTACAATAAATATTTTACAGTTAACTGAATTTAATTACACTGGTCAACAGCCAAAATGTATCCGAGACAAAAGTAGCTATTTTTAACTAATTTGGACATGCTGATCACGAATATAAACTTATAAATCGCGAATTAGCTCTAGTTTTCAAGATGTGGGTGGGGGGGGGGGGAGTTTGGTTCAGTAGGCTGGTGGCTTATCCTTTCCGACGCGAATGACCCAGTCCTTATCTTTTCTATAGCCCTGGCGCGTGATTCCCCACGAGACGGATAGCCTTGAGTGCCAATTGGATGACGCAATCTGTAGCAGTCATTGCAACCACATTTCATCCTTTTCATCATTTGTGTTGTGGATTCTGTGAGTGCAAACGTGTTGTTCAAGATGCCTCGTGAATGTGTGAACAGTGCGGATTATTTTTGCTATATTTTCGGACAAATAACTTTGCTATCACAAAGGCGACCCATTACACCGATGATAAAGAAAGCTTACAGCCTTTATTTTGGTTGTGAGATCGGTGACCAGGACCGGTATTGGGCCCCACACATATGTTGTCAATCCTGTGCAACGAATCTGCGCTGCTGGTTGAACCGAAAAGGACGATCGATGCGTTTTGCAGTTCCAATGGTGTGGAGGGAACCGACAAACCATCTTAATGATTGTTACTTTTCATGACTCCTCCAATTGGACATGGTTTTTCTAAGAAGAAAACGTCGCCTGTGACCTATCCGAATATTCCCTCTGCTATGCGGCCAGTGCCTCACGGGGAAAGACTTCCTGTTCCGGACCCACCAGAATCTTATACTCTGGATGATGAAGAAGATAATAAGGCTAGTGGACATCCGTCACCTGTGAAAGCATCTACATCGAGAGATCCTGATTTCTTGCCTATTGAAGAGTCTGCACAGCCACATAAAATTACCTAGAGTGAATTGAATAATGTTATGGTGTTTAATGGGGCACTGTACGAAGGATGGCCACCGACCGAGCAAAGTGGAATCAATTTGTTGTTGCCCTACAAGACGCCACTAGGCTTGATGGCAACTGACTGCTTTGACGGTCGGCGGCTAAGGATCAAAGAAGAGAAGAAGAAGAAGAATTGAATAATCTAGTGAGAGATCTGGAATTGCCAAAATATAAAGCAGAGCTGTTGGGGTCCAGACTGCAGCAATGGAATCTTCTAGAAGAGAATGTGCATGTGTCTGTGCTCGGCAAAAAGATCTGCTTCCATATTTCAAAATGACAGATAACCTCATTGCTTGCGTTGATATAGTCGGTCTGATGTCAGCACTACTACATCAACTACAAAGACGACGATTGGAGGCTGTTCATTGATTCGTCCAAGTTGAGCTTAAAAGCTGTGCTGCTCCATAATGGTAACGTTTTACCATCTGTTCCACTCGGGTATGCAGTCCACATGAAAGAAACATACAACAACTTGAAACAACTGTTACACACCATCAACTACGACAAGTATACGTGGCAGATTTGTAGTGACCTGAAGGTCATTGCCATCTTGATGGGGCTACAGCAGGGTTACAGGTTACACAAAGTTTTGCTGTTTCCTCTGTCTGTGGGACAGCCGTGCCAGGACTTCCCATTACAAGAAAAAGGATTGGCCCCAACGACAATCACTTGAACCGGGGGAAAAGAATGTACTTAACGAACCACTTGTAGAATCCCACAAGATCTTGCTCCCTCCTCTCCACATCAAACTTGGACTAATGAAGAATTGTGTAAAGGCCATGGATCGAAATGGGGCAGGATTTTTATACCTTCGTGATAAATTTCCAAGACTTAGTGAGGCCAAAATCAAGGAAGGTGTATTTGTCGGTCCACAGATACGCCAGTTCTTTCGAGATCAGCGTTTTGATGATATCCTCACAGGTGATGAACAGTTAGCGTGGAATGCTTTCCAGCAAGTGGCCACAAACTTTCTAGGAAACAATAAGGCTGACAAATACCAGGAACTTGTAGAAACCCTCTTGCAGCGCTACGTGAGACTAGGGTGCAACATGTCTTTGAAATTACATTTTTTTACACTCTCATCTGGATTTCTTCCCTGCTAACTGCGGTGCTGTCAGTGACGAGTATGGGGAACGATTTCATCAGGACATTACTACCCTCGAAAAAAGATACCAAGGGAAATGCTAGCAGACTATTGTTGGACCTTTGTGAGAGATGCTCCAGAAACTCATTACAAGCGACAGGCAAAAAGGCGTCGTTGTGAATCATTTCAGCTATGAGCATTATTATCATATGATATGTAAATGCAAATGTGTAACACTTGTTTTATAGATATTTAAAAAACTAGAGCTAATCTGGTATTTTAACGTCCATTTTCATATTCAGCAGCCCAAACAACATAAAGGTGACTTGGTTTAATCTTAGATACAAACAAAATGTCAAAATTGGTTGTCCAGTGTTATCAATGTCAATCTTTTTTCTGTGATCTTGATCCTTGAAGTAACTCTGTTCCACAAATAACCGTTATTACAATCTGTCTCTCACTTGTACTAGTATTGAATTAGTCCTTCAAAGTTATGTAAGTATAATGTCACATAGACTGATAACGACTGTCTTTATTCTCTTGGTTTACACCACCAGACTAAATTTCATCATATAAGGTTCTGCCAGGTGTGGTACTATATGTAATATGAGGCAGCCCGAATTTGAGCCACTTAACTTTTGAAGGTCCCACTTAGGACTCTTGCAGCATAAGATGACTTGAGAAAACCCCACAGCTGCAGGTTTCCCAATCAGTTGAGATGACAATGTTCGTGGCCTCAGTTTTTCAAAGTAAGGCACTGGTACAACACAAATTGCTGACTATGTCTCTACAGGATTTTTATGACACTCGGGGAAGGATATGACCTGAAATATAATATTTCCTAGGTAGTGTCGTCCTACTATCTCCCTATCCAGACAGGAGGTATAGTGAGACAGTTCAGGCAAATTGTCATAAGAGACAGAGTAAGTCATAAATAACACGATTTGTCCAAATTCATTAATTCATTCATAATCCTCCACTCCCAAAGGAGCATAGGCCTTCAACAACACATGCCAAGTCTTCCTGTCACGTGCCATCATCTCAAGTTCTTTCCACGTTCTCCTTATCATTTTTACCTCTGTTTCCAGCTCTCTTCTCCATGTGCTTCTTTGTCTACCACTGCCTCTTCTGCCCCGGGGGTTCCAAAACAAGGACTGCCTTGTAATGCTATCAACAGGTTTCCTTAGTGTGTGTCCTATCCATCGCCATCGTATTTGTCCAAATACTAGCACAATATTCTAGTAAAACCACTTTTACATCTATGTCCATGATTGTCTTCATTACAAACACATACGCCTTATAGTAAGTGTTGTGTGATATCTCAAACAATACAGAAAGCCAATTCTTTTCATGCATTCCTTCTTCCAGTTTGTATAGTCTGATCCAGCAAGCATAAAATCATTAAAGGCTTTCCGAAAACTAATATCTCATTCCATTCTTTCTTCTTATTAGATTACACAAATAAATTTAACTAACACATGCCGGTATTCCTTCCTGGAATTGTACACTGAGATTTTACACAAAAGCAACCATTTCCATAAAGCACAAAATTAATAATACATTTATATATATTTAAAAAAAAATTAATATCTCGCTTATCCTCATTCTCAGACAGACAGACTTTCAAGAATTATAAGTCTGCTCACACATATGCAGATGGCAATGAAGCTTGTGGCAGATGCTGCTCTCCGTGTCTGCAGTTTTTTAGTTTCGCGGCAAGTGTGTCCGCCTTTCGTTTCTTCCCGCTATATATAGGTCACATGCCACCGTATCGGAAAGAATCTAGGCCAAAGTATTTTGCATTCACGCAAAATGTGTAGATTTGGGCAAGGCGTACTTTACTAAAAATCCAAAATAATTCTGGCTTCCTTATTTCTTAACGGATTTTCTCCATCCTAGGTTTATATTACTCGTATCAATGAGCTCTATCAACTGAGATATATATCCTATTTCCTAGTTTATCCGACTTTTCACTGGAGCAGCCGAAACAGGAAAAAACACAACATGGTTCATGCACCGTTGTCTTCTTTTCACTATAACTTCTGCTCTAAACCACATCCAGTGAACATATAGATATCTGCCTGAAGCTAATGATCCCTATTATCAAACTTGGTCCTTCTTTAACGAGGTACTCCATTTATGTTCTCACACTGCCTTCCGAAATATTTCCAACATCTACACTTTTGTTGTCTCCATGTTGAATGGCCTAACATATCTCTGACCCTACGTGTACTAGGCTGGCGTTTCATTGGTTGTAACTTACACGGGTTTTTGGCGGTGTATAATATTTAATGATCGCCGAGACATTGATTCAGACTTCACTACATAGCTGAGTTTCCCTATCGCTGGACCTATCCTTTGCTTCTAGGGAATGTGTATGTATGGCTCTGTTAATCCCTATCACTTAAATTTACTTTAACACAGAAAACACTGAATCTGGGAAAATAATTGAATAACTTCAGATGTAAAATAAATCAAACATTTACTGCTAACTTTTTGTTTAAGGAAAATGAAACTTAATTTTACATATATCAATGATTAATTTACAAGCACAGATAGCACAATCGAATTATCTACAAAAATGTATGTTCTCATGATTCTAGTTTTATCCTAGACTGCCCGATAATTGGTGGGTGTGGTAGTATTTTCTTGCTGGTGTAAACTTATCTTGATAAGATGCTCCTGGTCCTTCAGACGCAATACTAAGACCAGCTAGCAATGGTGGTCTTGCACACATTTCCAAAGATAATGTCTTCTGGTCCTAACGGCACAATGCTGAGGCCAGGTAGCAGTAGTGGTCCACAATTAGGGTAGGACGCCTGGTTCTGAGACCGAATGCTGAGGCCAGGTAGTATCCCGTAGATCCACTCACCAACAGAAACCTGCAACACAACCAACCCAGTGTGTGGCACTTGCCGAGGTTACAAGCCCAGTGTGTGGCACTTGTCGAGGTTACAAGCCCAGTGTGTGGCACTTGTCGAGGTTACAAGCTCAGTGTGTGGCACTTGTCGAGGTTATATTTCAATAGGCCTGACCATTCAGGTAATTCCGATATACATGTCACTGACCTCCGTTCATGTGCCGGTAATGACAAGACTAGCTTTTCGTTAGAGAATCGCCTTATTTTTAAAATGGGCGTTCTAGCTTCCGGTGGTTTAAATATACAACATCATTTTGCATAAATTCTGGTAACTTTTCTCTTTTTCATTCTTTATTCGTTGTCTTTTAGATCTATCTTCTTGTGTTTTTGCTTTGGTTCGTTTCGTATCTTTTTATATCTCTTGTTTTGTCGCTATCGTACGTCACTTCCTTTGCATTCTGTGACAAGAGACTACCGCTTTCTTCCACGGATTCTTTGGATCGAGCTAAGCTAACTTTAACTAGTTCCACAGTTTTGTTTATTCTTCTTTTTTTCGTTTCGTTGGATTATTTACTTTCTTGTTTCAGTATTTCTTTTAGATTTTACGGTTTTCTTGTATTGTTATTGTTCTTTTTTTCTCTCATCACTGTTGTTGTTTACTTTTTCCATCTGCTTGTATCACCCTTTTGTTGTATATTTCTCATCATCGTATAGTTTTGTAGTACCTATATGTAATTTTTGTCTTTGTCACCTGTTTGTGGCTGACGAAGGGTAAAACCCGAAACGTCCCTTGTCTCATGTGAACTGTTATTTGTAAAACTGATTCAATACCGTTTTATTAGTTTATAAACTTATATTCCTTACCAGTTTTACAGCAGCCCCTTAATTTATTTACTTATACTAAGCTCAGTGTGTGGCACTTGTCGAGGTTACAAGCCCAGTATGTGGCACTTGTCGAGGTTACAAGCTCAGTGTGTGGCACTCGTCGAGGTTACAAGCTCAGTGTGTGGCACTTGTCGAGGTTACAAGCTTAGTGTGTGGCACTTGTCGAGGTTACAAGCCCAGTGTGTGGCACTTGTCGAGGTTACAAGCTCAGTGTGTGGCACTTGTCGAGGTTACAAGCCCAGTGAGTGGCACTTGTCGAGGTTACAAGCCCAGTGTGTGGCACTTGTCGAGGTTAAACACCACTTTCCTACTGTCATGTCTCTCATGTAATCGACTTCTTAATATGAAATCACATTTTCTATGTTTAATGCATGAAGTCACATTATTTATGTTTAATACATAAAGTCACATTGTCTATGTCATATATTTGTCTATGTACAATGCTGTAAGTATGTTTATAGTACATTTTAATTAATTGATCATATAGACAAGTATGCCCCATATTACAGAAAGATAAGTACTCTTTGAGCTCAGCCTTAAAAGCCAGCTCTGAAAAGGGCTGATAACTTTATCTGCTGTATTTTACCAGTCATAAAAAGGACTCAGCTTCTCCAAGGCTGGATAGGATTATGGTTATATTTAGAGTAAATCAAAGGATTATGGTTATATTCAGAGTAAATCAATCTTCATACGGGCATTAGCAAGAAAAGAGACATGAGCAAGACTATAGACATGAGCCAAACTATCAACATGGGCAAGACTATAAACATGATGAGTAAAGCATAAAATATATCAATCTGCAAATGTTCATTAATTATTTCCAATTCTAAAGTATTTTACAAAATTAATAAACAAACACTCAGTTTGACAACCACGACGCTGACAGAAGTTAATTGCACTCAATGGTAGAATTCTTCTAGTAATACTTGTAGAGGATTCGATGCGTGTAACATCTTGCTGTCATACACTGTCGACCGTTGCTCAAGCGTGTATGTTATTAATTTCCTGGGCTTTTTATTATATATACCTCCGAGAGACAATTACGTCACAGCCCTTTTTGCCTCTCAATCCGTGATGTCAAAAATGGCCGTTTGTGCATTATATGCAGCAATAATTCATATCTCCATAAATCAATCAATCAATACCCTTTAGCTCCCCGAGGAGGACAGGCCTTCAACAAACACATGCCAAGTCTTCATATCCTGTGCCATCCGCTCAAGTTCTTTCAAGAAAGCAGATTTAAACAGAAGCAAAACTGACATTAAATAGTACTTCCAACCGATATTCCTTTGATTCAGCACAATTTCTGCTTTACTGTGCAAAATGATGACATTGTTCCGACTGTTCTCCAATTTGTTATCCAATAAATTTGTGCCATTTGCGGGTATGTGTCTGTTTACGATCACTCAAATTTATAATATCTCTGCAATAACTCAATTAGACAATATTATACAATATTCCATAGATTAGGACCAAGTGTTGCTTTATTGTGGTAAAATTTGGGTTTACTCCAACCATTCGTTGCCGAAATATTTGCCTAAGCTTAACCGTCCGTTTCGACACTCATGTTTTGCTTAGCCATTTTCCCCGTAACAGTGTGTCCCGCACAGTAACAGGCTGACCAAATAAATCAACAGAGCATTTAACCGAATATTTCATGACACCCCTTACAGACCATTGAGCCACCACTGATAATGGTTCCCTTGCAGGAAGCCAGCATCAAGCATTCACGTGCTCCTGCAGCGTTGATTTCTGTAATTATTTGTTTTACCTGATGAGTTTGCCAGTCTCATACAACATTAATTATGGCTAGCTGTATTCTTCAACATACAAGCACACAGTCGTCAGTGGCAGTTATCATGACGAGTTGTAGAGCTGCTGCGATCTCCCCTCCCCTTTGTAATGAGCATACATCTTTAAATAAAACATTATGCTTGCACTGTTCACGTCACAATATTTCTCTTATTTTACTCTGGTACTTTAAAGAAAAAAAATTATTGTATCCCTTGTATAAACGATCTTCTTTAAACGTAGCTGCACTCGCTTCAGAACGAAACTTTATAAGAATCTAAACACAATGACGAGTAATGTAACTAAGCTAAGTCGCCACTTGTCCCACCCCACTACTGTCTGTTCTGCAAAGTTAACAGCCCGGCTAGCGAGTCAGCTCAAAACAGAGAAATAAGATAAACAAGCTACAACTTAATAGCCACCGTAAATTGATGACCACTTTGGTTGAGCAAGTACAACGCGGTCTTTAGTACGTATAATGGATGACTACTTTGTTTAGCTTGATATAAAAAACAGACTTGTTTTGCGTTATTGGTACAAATTAATACGTATTGTAGCACTAAGGCCGACAGCGACAACGTTACTCCTACATAGGTTATGTAACATGTAATAACTGGCGACAACGACAGAAACACATCAGTATGTTATCCATCTTCTTTGACTCGACGCAATAAAACTATGATAAAAGATGGGACCAAGGTCGGATCCGTAGTACTCTATAGGATGCCTCAGATTTTCCTATACCCTTATATACCCACTATATACCCACTATATACCCACTATATACCCACTATATATATATCTATATATATATATATATATATATATATATATATCTATATATATATATATATATATATATATATATATAATTTAGATAGAATTACCAGTTCTTCCTTGTTCTGGAATGCTAAGGTCATGAGAGGTAAAGGTCCACAGAAAAAAACATAGAAGAGAACTGGAGACAGAAATAAAAATTATACGGAAGACAAAAACGACCTTGAGCTGACCTATATTTATCTTATAAAATATATTTGAATGTTTTGTTTGTTCACCATTTTTTTTTATTCACAGAAAGCGTCATGACTGATCGTAGTCCATGTGCTATTGAGGAAAGAATAGTAACGGCAGTGTGAGTGTATGAAAGACGACACACTAGACAAGGCGACATACCATCCTATGCAGAGAACAGTGGCGTCCATACTGATGCTTGAGTTATAGTGAAAGCTTGATGTGAACATCAGAAAGTTATAAATCTGATTCGAAATAAGGCTTCAATCAATAGTCCGCCTGTCTTAAACAATACGGCTGGCGTCAATGGGCAAACCAAATGTTGACTTAATTTCATTGTTTCATATGACTACTCGATTATTGTTCACAATCAAAGGATGCATGGTGGGTGCGGTCAAGTCTAAACGTGTGGGAGTGTTGGGGTGTGTCCTACCGAGGATAAGATAATATCGGTAGATGGAGACGTAAAAGTATGATAATGACCGGATGAATAGAAAAAAAGGAATGATCGAATGAGTAATTACCGAGAGGATTGTAGGAAGAAAAATACATAGAGAAACATTATCCACGCAACACCTGGACCCATGCATACACAGATGGATCAGCAACAAATGCAACAGAAAATGGAGGTGGGGGTGTCTTTCTGACCTTAAGCACTGGTGCAGAAAAAAGGCTGTCAGTGGCGACAGGACGATTCTCCAGCAACTTCAGAGCAGAGGCAGAGGCCTTGAAAACTGCAGCAGAGGTTATATTGACAGAAGAAACAGCAGAGCGACAAGTTGCTTTCTTTACTGATGCACAGTCAGTAATTGCAACGTTGAAAAGACAAAATAATACAGACCTGGATGATCTCAGAGTAGTGCTCCACAAACTTTGTCAACGATTCAAAAGTGTTGTGATCCAGTGGATCCCATCTCATTGTAACATCGCCGGCAATGAAGAGGCTGACAGAATGGCAAAAGAAGGTTCACATCTACCTCAGCCTGATGCAAGCATAACTTTTGAGGAGGCAAAGAGTTTTATCAGAATCAGTTACAGAAACAAATGGAATGTAGAACATCCAGGGCACACACAGAATGATGCTTACTACCAGCTCCACAGAAGAGAACAAGTGGTAATCTTCAGACTCCGCACCGGCTACAACAGATTGAGATACCATCTATTCAACAAGCTAAAGATAGGAACTACCAATCAGTGTAACTGTGGCACTGATAAAATGACTGCTGAACATCTGCTTCAAAGTTGCCCCTTATATGTGGTACAGAGAAAGTGCATATGGCCGACGCCAGCTCCTTTTGTGGAAAAGCTTTACGGGGATTCAAATAGCTTCAAACTGACTACTGCTTTCTTCAAGTGGACGTCTGAGAGTGTACGAAGAAGAAGAAGACGAAGGAAGAAAAATTGGACGAAAGAATAGGACGTTTATTTTGCCACAAGTCTATGCTCCATGGGGAGCTGAAAGATGGTGGTGATGATGATGATGATGATGGTGATGATGATGGTGGTGGTGATGATGATGTACTGGTTTCATCTTCATTGGAAATAACTACGATCACAAGGGAATATCAAGATCAAAATCATCCGTCCATATTGTCAACTTGGCAGGTCTTCACGTTGTGTCTTATTAGCCATCTGTCTCCTAGCCCAGCCAATGAATCCTTGAGTTCGGCTAGACACAGACTTATTTAAATGATGTTTCTAACAATGGTTTCTGCTAACAGAATAATTATCCCTGTCGAAGCAAACCCAGAAGACGAAGTATGCACAGAAAGTTAAGATTTTACCTCATTGAAAGAGTTACTTTGTGCAGATGACCAAAGTCTAATGTATGATGACAAAAACAAATTGCAGAAACATACAAATGCAACCTGTGAAAAATATAACATTAAAGTCAGCACACCAAGGACAGAAACTATGAAGATAAGCAGAAAGCCAGGCCCACTTAACATAAATGTCAAAATCATCAGGCTTAAGCAGGTTCCAGAGTTCAAATACCTAGGAAGCACTTATTACTGAGAATAGAAAACTTGACAGAGAAATTGAAACAAGAAGTCAAAAAGCCAGTGCAGTGACTTATCAACTGTTACAACTGCTCAGACATCAGAATATTAGTACAGAAACTAAACGCCAGATGATAAACAGTTTATTATTACCCGCTCTTTGGTATCAGTGTCAACCATGGTCCCTGACCAAAGCACATGAGTGGACAGTCATTTCCTGTAAGATGACATGTTTAAGAAAGACCAATAATGTTACCAGGAGAGACACCATAAGAAATGATGACATCAGAAAAACTGTAGAAACTACATCCTTTATCAAGTATTTTAGGCAGCCCGACAATTAAGTGGTTTAGCTATCTCACTAAAATTGAGCCCGATAAATTACCATGTCGTGCATCCAGCAGTAGTAGATTTGATTTCATTGCTCTGGGAAGATGAAGAGCTAGATAGATAGACATGACAGACATTCTACAACAACATGACAGACATTCTACAACAACATCACAGACATCCTACAACAACATCACAGACATTCTACAACAACACAGGCTCGCAGTAGCCAATGCGACCCACTTGGCTCAAGGACGCAAACTTCAGCTCCCCTGAAGAAAAAGAAAAGAAAAAAGAAATGTAATAAATGAAGGACTAGAGACCTGAATCTATAAACTATTTCATTCTTGGTGTTCTCTTCTGTTAACTAGAATCGACTACTAAATTAAAATACGGAGGCGTGAACAACTTTGCCTGAAATATTCAAAGTTTTCGTTGTTGAAACTGTAATTGCTTGCAGGAGCAGACAAGTCACGATCTAACCGACCTAACTATATCTTAACAATTTTTAAACTGCATTTTGATTTCTGTGACAGGTTATGAGAACAGAGCACCTCGATTAGTTCGCTTGACTCCCACCGGCGCCCCTCAAATTTCATTCATTTTTCATTCAACCGACTCGTTCACCTTGCTTTACTATTAGCATGCACGTTGGTTGCACATAAGCCATGCCTTTCTCATTACCTGCCCTTACTTGTAGTTTAGCCACGCCTACCTGTCTTCTTTCAAGCGCTATCAGAAGCAGCTGTTCAGATCCTGAACTGTCATTCCTTCAAAAGGGGACGGGTCAAGGGGCGATAACCACAGTTACCGACCACATCCGTTGTTCGTGATCCCCAGGGGGACGTAATCAGTAAGAGACGGGATCAAAGACCTCTCCTCGCTAAATGGCTATGCGTTCGGCAGAAGTGTGAAAGAAAGCTTTCATTCAGGAATCGAACCGGAGATTTTCCCAAATACCGGCTAAGGCGTGATATCTCTCACTAGAGAACGAAAGAAGACCTATTTTATATAAATACCTCATCCTTTAAAATCAATTATCTAGTCGCCTCAGATTTTTCGGAATATCTAGCTCGAATCCTAGAGCCATTATACAAAGTGGTTCACTTAGAATTTCGTTGGAGATAGTCTTAATTTCTGTGTTGCGGCTGATCAACCCTGCAATCTAGTGGTCTGAATAGCTCCAGTAACATTTTAATTATTATCGGGTCTTGGATTTTGACCTATGCAGTCCTCTTGGTTTCATCCAGACAGAGAGAGAGTTCTAACGCAAAAACATTAATAATAAAGTATAACTGGACTCGCAAATTACCCAGATTGTTTACCTACAATTATCAGCCCATGGTGGCCAAATATCTACGAGGGGCATTCAGAAAGTAATGCACCACATCGTTTTTCTCAGCTAATAATAAAGATAGAAGCATGAAATTTTGCACACTTCAAATATGGATTGTGCCAATTGTGTGCACAAAATTGCACCGCAACCGGCCAAATAATACGGCTGCGCTAAACCGTTGAAATTGAGCGTGTTAGCAACTTGCGTTATAAACAGCGAATTATGATAGAATTTCTCGCTGCAGAGCAGGAAACTGTTGTGAATATTCACAAGCGTCTATGTGATGTGTATGGAAGTTTTGCAGTCGACAGGAGTACAGTCAGTCGCCTGGGTTCAGAGAATCAAAGAATCAGGAATTGGACATACGGAGCTGCTTGATCGGCCGCGCTGTGGACGTCCTGCCACAGCCAACAGCGCAGAAATGTTGAAATGCGCTGAGGGCTTTATTCTTACTGATAGGCGAATCACTACTCAACAATTGGCCTTACAGCTGTCAGTCAGCATTGGTAGTGCAAATGCAGTTATAAAAACTCTCGAATTTTCTAAGGTTTGCGAAAGATGGGTTCCTCGAAGTCTCACAAATGACCACCGATTGCAAAGGAAAGCAATTTCTTCTGAATTGTTGGAGCGTTTCAATGCTGATGGAGAGAACTTTTTGGCTAAGATCGTTAAAGGTGACGAAACCTGGGCACATCATTTTGAACCTGAGACAAAAAGACAGTCAATGGAGTGGCATCATCCGCAATCACCAAGAAGAAAGAAATTCAAGACAATTCCTTCAGCTGGAAAGGTCATGATCACTGTCTTTTGGGACATTGAAGGTGTGATTCTTGTGGACGTTATGCCAAGAGGAAAGACAATCAATTCGCAAGCTTACATTAAGACATTGAAAAAACTCAATCAACGTTTTCGCAGAGTTCGGCCGCACAAGAATCCAGCAGACCTGCTTCTCCTTCACGACAATGCGCGCCCTCCCACAAGTCTGACAACACGGGAAGCAATCACCAAATTGGGTTGGACTGTACTACCCCATCCACCCAATAGTCCCGATTTGGCACACTCTGATTTTCATCTATTTGGTCCACTTAAAGATGCACTCCGTGGGACAAGGTTTGAAGATGTTGAAGGAGTGATTCATGCAGCGAAGAAATGGCTACATGATCAAGACAAAATCTGGTACGGGCTAAGAATACATGCACTTGTTTCGCGCTGGCAAGTTGATGGGGATTATGTTGAATAATACCGATGTTTACATGACATATCCATGTATATTGTGTATAAATTTCATGCTTTTTGAATAAACAGCTCCTGAGAAAAACGATGTGGTGCATTACTTTCTGAATGCCCCTCGTAGATAACATTGTTCCAGAATACTGACTATCGTTGTTTTCCTTTTCTAGAGTGGATTTATCCAGAACAAAGAATACTTGGGTCCAGAATCGGCACTCAAACCCCAGAGATAGGATATCTTTTCTTTATTATTATTGGTTTCAAACAGTTTACCCACCAGACATTTTCCTTTAAATATCGGGACTACTGTGTATTGTCCATTGTGAACATTTGATCGCGGATTATATTTTCTACATGAACTACCGGACGTGAACTTTCTCATATCCAATAAGCACTATCAAAGCGGGCGTTCCCCATTAGGAACAATTAATCATTCTTTGAGGAACTGGGGCTCCCTTGGAAAAGCACCACACTGGACTATGTTAATTCTACACTGAAGTTACGTTCAAGAGTAGTAGGTAAGCGTGATTGAATGTGGCCACAGATTGACAGATTGTAAGAAAGAGAAATGAATATATCTTATATTGTATAATCATTGTACTCACTTCTGTCTTTTCTTGTTCTCTAATACTGAGATTTCTTTGTGTGCTTTCAGGATATATTTACTAGAGACTTTGTTCTTTACTTTATCGTCTGTTCCTATACTCTAGGGTTACTCTTTTGACCTTTTGTGGTTACAAACTTCTGTGGGAAATACCTCTGTTGGGATCTTCTTTTTTTTTCCTGTATAAGAGGGAAGGGCCTATTGGGCTAATGATTTCCATATTTTTTTGGTCTGTAAAATATATAGTTTAGTGATGTAAATGATTGATGTTGTGAATTTCTAGAGAAAATAAACTTAAAAAACCTTTAGTTATTGCGTTGGTCAACCACTGCCCTATATGTTATCCATAGTTTGTTTTCACGTCTGTGCGTATTTGTCACAAAATTATGTGTACGTGAGTGTAGTGTAACTGGTATTTTGTACCAGGAGAGATAGTACGTCTAATTTAAATATAGTCGTAAAGATAGGCTGGATTAGAGGCATTACTCAATCCAGAGACTGTTCTTTTCTCTTACACTATCACCCCTCGTGAAAAGAAAAAAACGATTTCTTACACCTTACTCTCACATAGTTAACACTATCACCTCTGCTCGGACGGGACCATAACAATCTCAGACCTATCCTATCAAAATTTACGACAATTTCTACAAATTTATGTGTACTCTACATAGTTCTCCAGCATGTTATTCCTATTTTTAATAGTTGTACCTCGTTTTCCGTTCAACCTATACACAAGATTAGTCGGTTATATTAGGGCAGGCTTACCCTACATTAAAGAGACCAGAGCCTTCCTTCTACTTAATGCACTCCTTAGTTAGTTTAACCACTCAAGTTAACAGTCATCCATACAGGTCGATGCCTTGAAATTACGTACCTGCAACTAGAAGCTAGCTAATGCCCTGGCAACAATATTCAAAGGCAAATAAGCGTGTAACATTAGAAAATGCCACTTAACAAGGGCGGTCACGAAGAAGATGGGCAAAAGACGTATTGCTGAATCTGCTAAAATTAGAAAGCGCACTTTCGAATATGCAAATAATAGAAGAACGTTCAGAGTGATTTTGACTGCTCCTATAAAAGAAAAATTGAATTACTCAGAACAATTGATGGAGACAGTTCGTGTAAGAAGAAGGAATCTGGGTTTGTAATTACTTCCACGTAGCGTGTAATTATTCGGTAGGTTGTAGGAATTCTCTGAACAATCCGTGAAATGTCTCAGATTACAAATATAATTTAGCCGAGGCAGTCTATAATTGGATCACGGATATAGCGCAAAGGATCCACGTACTGGGTGACTGCATTCAATATAAACTGTAAGCTATGCACTTTTGCTTTATGCGCGTTCCGTGTAGATTTATTGGGGTACAAAGACCCGCTATCTTGTAATGTGACTTGTTGGTTTTGCGTGCAGCACGTATAATTGTAGGGCTGTAAAGCCTGACCTGATTCAGATCCATTCTCTCGTTATCATCAGCTTCCATCTCCACATCGAAGGTCGGCATCAATGGGTCTCCAACGTCTTCTGTCTCGTGTCTTGATGGTGGACTCTGATAGACCTTTTTCTGTCCATCTCTTGACGTTAACTTCCCACTTATAGCGCTGTCTTCTTCTTCTACGTTTGCCTTCTTCTCTTCCTTCCATTATGATCTTCAGCAAGGTTTCGTTTTTTAATATAACAAAAATACTTTAGCTAATTTTGAACTGTTTCATTAATTCTCTTTTTATTCCTAACTTTTCGGACCCCCTTTATTTGTTTTCTTCTCTTTCCCCGAGATGCACCCTCTCTTCTCTATATCCAGATCTCAAGGTTCTCAATTCTTTCTTTATACTCCTCGTTTACCATGTTTCATCAAACAAATACGCGTATTTCTAACCACCAGTCCTAGTGTGAGTAATGTGGCTCCATCGTGTTTCACACTGCTTCGCTTGAACATAAAATATTATCGCGCCCTCTGCCGGTCGTTTATGGCTCCGTTACAGTTTACCACCAGGCAAACGTTTGAACATTCACATCTTGTTTATTAAAAAAAATCAAAAAAAAAAAAAATCCAGGAGAACTAGAAGAACAGAAACACGAAGATTTAAAAGGGATAGAAACTACAGAAGTCGAGAAATCGAATCACATACAATTCTCCGAAGCTGTCTTTTACGACATGTTTAGTAGGAGGACTCGGTGGTTCTATTATTTGCTAGAATTTACCGGAAATAAGTGAGCTGCTAAGAAAAAAAGACCAGCTCATAAAGAAGAAATATGTACGCTGGAGTAACATAATCTAGGTGAGTTAGTTTTGCTAGTGAGAACAAAAAGCAGTGGTAAGCAGGTTGTATTTTGCGTGAAGTCATGTGACTTCTGAAAATAGCTTGCGTAAACCAGTATTTTAATCGCGAGAAAAAGATAACAACAATAAACACATTTTGAAGAAACTTAGCCTTTAAACTAAAGCCACAGTTTTCCAGTAAAGTGCAATTAATTTATAGGCCTATTCTATTTAAACTAAATCTGAAAGTGGATCGGTGCAATTTTGGCACGGTCTTAAATACGAAAGTTTATCAAAATCGATGCAGTAGTTCTTGAGTTGTTTACTGCGACAAACGGACGGACAGACAACAATGAAATTAATATCACATTTCTGCAATTATCATCAGCGGACGAGCTAACAAACCTCGTGTGGTTTTTTTTAATTTTATGTTTAAGTTGAAAATAAATCTAACTGCATGAAATTGGTTGAAGAAATAAAGTAATATCGATTTATGATAACAGTTGGCATGTTAGTAATGGGGAATTTGTCTTGCTGTGTACTTTGTGTAGACGTCTGGTCTGTTCCTTCTTCACTGTGTGTTTGTGTGAGTGACTGAGTGAGACGGTGAGTGTGTGTGAATCAGTGAGTGAGTGAGCGAGTGAGTGAATGATTCAGTGAGCGAATTAGTGATTGAGTAAATGAATGAGTGAATAGGTGAGTGAATTAGCGGGTTTATGAGTGAGTGAATATGTCAGTGAATGAATGAATACATCAGTGAATGAGTTGGTGAATGAGTGAGTGGGTGAGTGAATGAGTGAGTGGGTGAGTGAGTGGGTGAGTGAATGAGTGAGTGGGTGAGTAAATGAGTGAGTGGGTGAGTGAATGAGTGAGTGGGTGAGTGAGTGGGTGAGTGGGTGGGTGAGTGGGTGAGTGGATGAGTGAGTGGGTGAGTGAATTAGTGAGTGGGTGAGTGAATTAGTGAGTGGGTGAGTGAATTAGTGAGTGGGTGAGTGAATGAGTGAGTGGGCGAGTGAATGAGTGAGTGAATGAGTGAGTGAATGAGTGAGTGAGTGGGTGAGTGAGTGAGTGAGTGGGTGAGTGAATGAGTGAGTGGGTGAGTGAATGAGTGAGTGGGTGAGTGAGTGAATGAGTGAGTGAGTGAGTGGGTGAGTGAATGAGTGAGTGGGTGAGTGAATGAGTGAGTGGGTGAGTGAATGAGTGAGTGGGTGAGTGAATGAGTGAGTGGGTGAGTGAATGAGTGAGTGGGTGAGTGAATGAGTGAGTGGGTGAGTGAATGAGTGAGTGGGTGAGTGAATGAGTGAGTGGGTGAGTGAATGAGTGAGTGAGTGGGTGAGTGAACGAGTGAGTGGGTGAGTGAACGAGTGAGTGGGTGAGTGAACGAGTGAGTGGGTGAGTGAACGAGTGAGTGGGTGAGTGAATGAGTGAGTGGGTGAGTGAGTGAGTGGGTAAGTGAATGAGTGAGTGGGTGAGTGAATGAGTGAGTGGGTGAGTGAGTGAGTGGGTGCGTGAATGAGTGAGTGGGTGCGTGAATGAGTGAGTGGTTGAGTCAATGAGTGAGTGGGTGAGTCAATGAGTGAGTGGGTGAGTGAACGAGTAAGAGGGTGAGTGAATGAGTGAGTGGGTAAGTGAATGAGTGAGTGGGTGAGTGAATGAGTGAGTGTGTGAGTCAATGAGTGAGTGGGTGAGTGAATGAGTGAGTGAATGGGTGAGTGAGTGAGTGAGTGAGTGGGTAAGTGAATGAGGGAGTGGATGAGTGAATGAGTGAGTGGGTGAGTGAATGAGTGAGTGGGTAAGTGAATGAGTGAGTGGGTGAGTGAATGAGTGAGTGGGTGAGTGAATGAGTGAGTGGGTAAGTGAATGAGTGAGTGGGTAAGTGAATGAGTGAGTGGGTGAGTGAATGAGTGAGTAAATGAATGAGGAGAGTAAGTGAATGAGTGAATGATTGAGTGAGATCTAGTGAGAGATAAAGTACGTATACCTATATTTAATTAATTCATTAACAACCCTCCAGCTCCCCCCCCCCCGCCCAACCCCCACCCTCACAGAACACTGGACCATAAGAAAAAAAAATAAGGTATGCCAAGTTGTCCTGACCGGTGCCAATGTCTCAAGGTCTTTCTATGTCGTCCTCATGTCTTTTATTTCTCACTCCAGTTCTCTTCTCCGTGTGTGTGTGTGTGTACGCTTTTTTCTCTCTCTACCTCTCTTATCTTCAGATTACAGAACAAGGACTGCCTTGTAATGCCATCAACATGTTTTCTTATTGTGTACTTGTTGACTCCATTTTATCGTTGAGTTCAGTGAAGAGGTAAATTGAAACGCGAATGGTTAAAACGGAATGAATGTCAACAATGTTCTTCAAACGAAAATTCCAACAAGTATCGTTGAATTGGGTGAACTGGGCAAGTATTGGCAGCACACAAGTCGGTGATTACTGTACATATATTTTATTGACGTGACACCAACGAAGTGGAACAGGACAATCATAGTTACAGATGCGAAGATCATACGTCAAAATGTTAATATCACTGTTAATAGTTGTTGTAGATTCTCTAACAGTTAAGTTCTCTTATATTCCAGTGACTAAGGATCACTTCCATTACCATATAACAGACATGGTATTAACGTCCGTTGACCTTCTCCCAAGGACGTTTATTAAGGCAAACGGATTCATTCTCACGGAGCAATAATTTATATCATACTTGTAAGCATCCCAGACTTTCTTCATAAAATTCTTAGATAGCATATCCAATCCAAACAAAGGCAGATATAACAATACAACCAGGTTAGTGTTTCATCTTGGCTAACCTCTCGGTATCCATGCCACGACTTTGGCATAGGTAAAACGGCATATTAAACATGTGAAGCATATATATATTCATTAACTTGATTCCACATATGGATTCTCCCTCTACGAAAAGATTCCAAAGGCTATCGACTCCGTGTGTCCAATTCTAGGAATGTCATCTCCGATGAATTCCCGCTAGACCATTAATAGGAGCGGCCTGATACTTTAATTTACATAATTAAACTTGCCATAAGAAATGGGGCGACACTTACTTCATACTTCCACTATTGGCTTCGCCATGAAGACCAATAGATACGAATACAACTGATGGCTTCTTCAAATTTGCCAAAATCAAAGGATAACACTGCGGACATAAATGTCGTCCGAGCTGCCCCTATCATGACGTCACCATCTACTCAACTAGGTTACACGTGCGTCCAAAGCAACTCACACAGCATTGTGCACGTCAGTGCGTGAATCAATCGAACGCACAAATAATATAACTATATAAAACTGGTGCGTACATTTGGCAGGACCGAAGACTACCCCCGTAGGTAATAAATGTACGTAACAGCTCCCTTATCACCTCCCCTTAAAAAAATTAATTCTATTAATTTTTTTCGAACTAATTACTCGAGAGAGGTGAGTCAAAACTACAACAAGATTTATGACATGCATAAAATTATATCATATTAAGAAAAGAATATTAAATGAAAACAATATAACTAAATGATAGTATGCATTAAAGCACACATCCACCATCGACCTACTTTGGAACGATGTGGTAATATTCGAAGTAAAAAGAAGTTGAAAATGAAAATGAAATAAACCATAAAAAAAAAGATGATAATAAAATTCAACCAAATTTTTTTTAAAAGAAATTTGAAACATATGATTTCAAAAATGAAAATGAACAGCAACACTGATGATGATCAATGATAAAAGAATCAATAAAACAGAAAATTTTAAAATACAACATGCAAAATGAAACAAAGCATAATTAAACACTTTAAGAAGCAACGCACTTACTATTTCCTAACACTAGTAAGTTTGACTAGTTATCTAAAAGTGAGATATCATGTAGTGGGATACGTGAATACACGTATTGCGAAACACTAATAAAGTTAGTAGATGTGTGATTTATAATCAATCAAATTGATTAAATTGAATTATAATAATTAGTAGTACTTAATTTATGAACAAATAACTAATTACTAATTTATTCTAAGTGATTTCAATTTCACTCATTGTTAATATTCTTTTAGAACTAGTTAAATCGACAAGAATATGTTCTCAATGTACCATGTCTGAAATACGTTTACGAACACGATATGTAGTGTAATCTGTTCCATAACAATAGTGAATGTCTATTTGTCACTCTTACCAATGTTTCCATACTAAAAAAAAATGTTACTTTAATATCACTGTTCCCGTTCTAACAAAACGTTACTTCACAAGAAATAATGTTATAATCCATACGTAAGTATATTCTGAAAGTTATATATATACGAATACTGCAGAACTACACATAGTCTCCACAGATGTATAATCAGTGACCATGTACAAAGTTATTCATGTTTCTGTGAGGACGTTTCACCATCTGGAAGTGGTTTAATTTCGACATGTTCACTAGGGCATCTTGAAAGACAGTCTGCAAACACATTCTGTACTCCAGGAATAGCTCGTATCTCAAAATGGAACGGTTGAAGCGCAATAGCGTAACGCGCTGACTTTGATGACTTCACGTTCCCTGTGTTCAGTGCTGTAAGAGCTTTCTGGTCGGATTCCACCACAAAGTGTGATCCGAGGAGATAACGATCCAGTTTTGTGATTGACCAGACAAGAGCGAGGAGCTCTTTATCTAGAACGGAATACTTCATCTCGCTCGTCGTAAGCTTTCTGGATACGTACATAACCGGAAATAAGGTGCCTCCGTATTCCTGCATCAAAACTGCCGCGATAGCGTAGGAAGAAGCATCACTGCGAAGAACAAAGGTGAGATCTTTGTTAGGCAACCTTAAAAAAGGCTTATTTGAAAAAAATTGTTTTATATAATCTAAAGCCGTTTGATGATCCTGCGACCACTTTATTACATTAGATGTGCCTTTCTTCAGTAACGAAGAAAGAGGTGCAGTTATAGTAGACAAATGAGGGATGAATTTAGAATAGAACTGTATTAGTCCTAAGAGCGACCTCACTTGTTTTTTTGTCTTAGGTGCTGAGATGTTTAAAATTTTAGAGACGTTACTGTCTTCTGTATACATTAAACCGCGACCTATACGGTGACCAAGAAATGAGATGTCATGAAAACCGACAAAAGCCTTTGAAGGTTTCGCTGTTAAGTTATAATCCCGTAAGGTAGAAAGTAAAGATTTTAAACCCTGAATATGTTCATCCCAAGAGTCACTGAAAAGACAGATGTCATCTATATAAGTAATGACATCGGGACGATGAGACAATATGCGGCGCATCATGCGTACAAAGGTAGCTGGCGCATTCATTAGACCGAATGGCATAAAATTCCATTGAAAAAGACCCCGTGGCGTCGAGAAAGCGGTGAATGGCTTTGCTTTAGGGGTTAATGGCACTTGCCAATAACCCTTTGAAAGGTCAAATTTCGAAAAGAATGTGGCATGAGATAATTTCTCTAATAAGTCGTCTAAAAGAGGTAATGGTTCCGCATCGAATTTTGTAACTTTGTTTAATTTCCTGTAATCTACGCAAAGACGTATATTGTTGTCCTTCTTCCTAATGATTACCATAGAAGAAGAATATGGTGATGAAGATGGTTCAATTATATTTAATTGAAGCATCTCATCCAATTCCTTATCAACCTTATCACGAAAGTGTAAAGGAATAGGATATGGGCGAACTCGAATCGGTGTATCGTCAGTCAGAATAATGTCATGTTGGATGACTGACGTATGACCTGGGATGTCAGTGAGGACATCCTCATACGTGTGTAGAATATTAGAGACTTGCTGACGTTGATCATCAGTAAGAGTAGATGAGATAGTAACATCATTCCATTTCTCAGTGGAATGGAGTGGTACAACTGGTATTGGTAGTTGTACATCATCGAAAGAAGATTCCTCTTCTTGGATGACTGACAAACTAGAATAGTGTTGAATAGGAGGTGTAGGATCGTCAGTTGCTTGGAACACTGATTGTAGATAATCAGGACGTGAGTAATATTCCTTCAACATATTAATGTGGAAGGTTTTATGTTTACCATTAACATCAACGATGTAGTCGACATCGGATATTCTTGAGATGATCCTGAAAGGACCTCTCCAGGTAATTAAAAGACGATTATTATGCGCAGGGAGTAATACAAAAGCTTCATCACCAGGTATGAGCTGGCGAAGACGTCTATATTTGTTTGCAAATAGACGAGCTTTTTCTTTGGCTTGTTCGGATGATGCAGTAGCTAATCTACAAGCATCTATGATTCTCTTTCTCAGAGAGATCACATACTCATAAGAGGATTGAGTTTCCTCTTCAATATTCTCGTCAACCAATAAGTCGTGGATTAACGACATCGGACCGCGTGGTTGCATGCCGAAAACAAGTTGAAATGGAGAAAACCCCGTTGCTTGATTTTGTACTTCGCGATACGCAAAGAGACAAGCGGGTAGGACCCGATCCCAGTCTTGGGGGTGGTCTTGAGTCATCTTACCCAACAACTGCTTGAGTGTCCTATTTAGACGCTCAATTAACCCATTTGACATCGGATGATAAATAGAACTTAGAGATCTGTCTATACCTAATGTCTTCATAACTTGAGACATGGATTCAGAAATGAACTGAACCCCATGATCCGACAAGATTTTCCGTGGAAAACCAATGCGTGAGAAGATTAACATCAATGCCTCTGCTACACTGGCAGATGAAGTGTTCTTGAGAGGGATGGCTTCAGGCCAGCGAGTGCACATATCAATGCACGTAAGAATATGCGTATGCCCTCTAGCAGATGGTAGCATAGGACCAATAATGTCTATAGCCATTTTATCAAATGGTCTAATCGGGATGTCCGCAGCTTGAATAGGAGCCGCATGAAATGGACCCCGTACCTTAACTTCTTGACATATCAAACAAGACCGACAATAGAGAGTGATGTCCTTATGGACGCCTGGCCAGTAGAATGCCGAAAGCACTCTGGATTTGGTACGCGAAAAACCCATATGGCCCGCACATTGCGAGTCATGCGCATGTCGTAATATACGAGATCTCATACAGGATGGGACTATAATCTGAGAACATAAGGATGAATCCTTTTCTCGTATTACTCTAACCAAAATCCCATTTTTAAGTATAAAATCATGTCTAGATTTTGCAAGTTTGTTGCTGGTATTATTTTTGTTCACATACTGAAAAAATTTTTTTTAATGAATCATCATTCTTTTGCAATGTTGCAAACAACTCCCGTGAAATAGGAGCATCATCATCACAAGTGGTATGAACTGTAGGTTCCATAGGTGTATCATGCGACATATTAGTAGCTTGCGCTCTAGTCACTACTGCATTTGCAGTTTGAATATGTCGCTCTTCCCATTCAGCAATTTGCTGTGGTGTACACTCTTTAATACCATGTATGCGACCAAGTATTAAATCACAAATTGGATTCGGAAGGAGACAAGCTTGAATCTTTCCTGAAAAAAATGGTGTATTAAGATCAATAATAGCAGTGGCAAATGTTTCAATTGTGCCACCAAACGTTACACATTTGACAACCCGGCCCGTGGCACAACTTGGGTTGATCAGCGAAGTCCGGACGCCGACTGTGCTGCAACCTGAGTCAAATAGGAGAGAGCATGAAATATTGTTGACAAATCCCTTGTTAAACTTAAGAGAGCCCTGTCCCTGGTGTACTGACGCAGCAGTGGCCGTACAGACTGCAGGTAGACTAGGCAAGGTATGTCCGCAACGCAGCGTCGTGATCGCCCTGGGCTGGAAAAGAGTAGAGCATTCTGAACAATCTTTGACTTGGGTACAATCAAGAGAACAACACATAGCATTATGAGTTTCAGCTCCTTTACCCTGTTCAATGTTAGCCTGTGTATCACTAAAAGCGACATTAGAATGTCTATTCGTATTACTCAACGATCTATCTCGTCGACGCGATCGATTTTGATTTTTGTCATTAAAATTGCCATAATTGTAGTTTCTGCTAGAGTTAAAATTTGGATGAGTCCGATAATTTGTATAATTATCGTTATGATGTTGGTAAAATGGTTTATTTCCAAAAAAATTGTTTGTTTTGCGGACCCTGAGATCTTGATCTCCAGTTTTGTTTATTATAATGTCCTTGATTATTTTTAAAATTATTGTTACCAAAATCTCGCGATCTGTGAGCCTGGTTCCAAGAAACATTAAATGGAGCAGATTGTTGAAATTGCTTCCCTTTGTAAAAATTACCATTGTTAAAATTGTCATTATTTCCCTTATTGACATATCTGTCAGCACTAAAAGAACGATTGCGTGAAAAATTGTTTTGTTGTGCTGCAAAAGCAACAGGCAATTCATTCTTAATCTGTGCATTACTTAGATCCATGTTTGGGTGAGCAGTGCAAAAATTTTTAGCATGCTGTTCTAAGTCTTTCATAGATAAAGGTTTCCGTTCGTGTAAAAATGCGAGAAATGTAGGATTTACAGACGAAAGTACCTTATCGCGCATCAGTAAATCGAAGAGACCTTCATACGACTTTTCAATTTTGGATAATTCGATCCATCTTTCTAATGTTAGTCGTATTTGTGACAGAAAATCACTAAAATTTTTGCTAGATTGAGGTAGTAATGTATGAAATCTTGATCGATATTGGTCTTCTGTCATTTGGAATTTTTGCAGAAGTGCCGCTCTAAGAGCATTATAGTCATTTTTCTCACCAATGCTGGTGGTATGATAAACTGCTAATGCGTCCCCTGTAAGTAATCTGGATAAATATGTACAGTATAGAGCTTTATCCACGTTATAAGACACACAAGTGGCCTCAAACCTATCCAGGAAGAATATCACGTCATCAGACGGGGGATTAAATTTTGGTAATTTAAGGTGAATTTCCTTAAAATTATCATGTCTGGTTGAAGTTTGGCTTTCAAAAGTTCTCTGAGAATTAGCTTCCTGAGTTAACCTAAGTCTCTCATATTCTGACTCTGCTAATTTCAGTTCATGCTGTCGTTTTCTTTCATTCTCTTCCATCTCAAGCTGAAGTCGTTTTGTGTTTTGTTCAGCTATTAATCTTCTTTCTTGCATTTCTTTTTGTTTAACTTCCATTTCTTTTTCAGCTATTAATCTTTTTTCTTCCATTTCTTTTTGTTTAACTTCCATTTCCTTTTTAAGTCTATCTTCAGCCTCCCTTTGCTTCTGTTCTGCCTCTCGCTGAAATCGTTTCTCTTCTAATTCAGCGGCTAATCTCATTTTTTTCTCCTCTTCCTCAGCTATAAATTTCCTCTTCTTTTCATCCTCCTCAGCAGTTAATCTCATTTTTTCTCCTCTTCCTCAGCTATAAATTTCCTCTTCTTTTCATTCTCCTCAGCCTCAATCCTTTTTTGATCTGCCTCAAATTTCAAATTTTCCAAACGTAAAGTTTCTAACCTTCTCTGATCAGCTTCTATTTCTTGAGCTTTCTTATATTCTGCAAGTGCAAATGCTTTTGCTTCCTCAGGAGCCATCTGAAGAGCTTTTGCTTGCTTAATGAAATAGTCTAAGGTAGCCATTATTCAATTTTATTATGTAATAATACTACTTAAAATTGTTACTACAACTAGTGGTTTTCGTTCCTGTTCTAGAACGGTAAAATCAATTTATATAATAGGCAATAATATTAATAATTAATAATGTAATTTATAACATGAAATGGTGTGAAAGCAATAACGTGACAGACAATAGCACAATACTGACACGACACGATAATCAAGACAAATGACTACAGTCGTAGAAATCAAATAAAATAAAATGTGGAACTAAAATAGAATGTCGTAAAAAATTACGATGACATCTACGATCAAATAATGCACAAGACAATTGACAACACAGTGTAAAAACATATGCTTTGTAAAAAACTGAACGACAGTCAGGTAAGATGGACAATAATCACATACAAAATACATCATGAAAATAAGGTACAAGTAAAAATAACTACCAAAAACAACAATTAAAACTTGACGAAACAGCCAAAACAGTCAGGTGTCACAGACTACCAGACACAGTGGACCAAAGATCCTTCTATGCTCACGCATAGGAACATTCCACTGCGGGAAGTCTGCAAAATAATGTCCTACAGAACACTTAAGACGGACCTGTGGTGAAACTGGTAATTTCCCGTCCTAAGTCGCCATTCCCAACCTCCCACGAAGAATACACAACATATAACACTTAACACGAAAAATATGAATGTGGACATATCACGGAAGGCACAACTAAGCGTAATAAAGTGTACAACGGAAACACGTTATACTCATCTCGCGTGCAGGTAAAAAATCAATGTGCCTCGTCTCCGTGGATGTACGTCTACAGATAAAATACTTCGTTCTGCTTCTCTAGATTACAGCTCGCACGTAATAATGATGAAGAGATGATCTCCAAGTAATCAGTCACTGTGAAACTTGACGTGGAGGTTGATTGAAGACCTTGACCTTGGTAAACGTAAGTTGAATCTGATTCATATCACGCTAGGATCCAAATTGAGATGATGTCGCCTTGAAAGTAAAAATTCTTCTTTTCAAACGATAATTTGGATGGGTACGTTCCTTGGAAGTTAGATATTTCCAGACCACACTGGCATACCAATTATTGTTGACTCCATTTTATCGTTGAGTTCAGTGAAGAGGTAAATTGAAACGCGAATGGTTAAAACGGAATGAATGTCAACAATGTTCTTCAAACGAAAATTCCAACAAGTATCGTTGAATTGGGTGAACTGGGCAAGTATTGGCAGCACACAAGTCGGTGATTACTGTACATATATTTTATTGACGTGACACCAACGAAGTGGAACAGGACAATCATAGTTACAGATGCGAAGATCATACGTCAAAATGTTAATATCACTGTTAATAGTTGTTGTAGATTCTCTAACAGTTAAGTTCTCTTATATTCCAGTGACTAAGGATCACTTCCATTACCATATAACAGACATGGTATTAACGTCCGTTGACCTTCTCCCAAGGACGTTTATTAAGGCAAACGGATTCATTCTCACGGAGCAATAATTTATATCATACTTGTAAGCATCCCAGACTTTCTTCATAAAATTCTTAGATAGCATATCCAATCCAAACAAAGGCAGATATAACAATACAACCAGGTTAGTGTTTCATCTTGGCTAACCTCTCGGTATCCATGCCACGACTTTGGCATAGGTAAAACGGCATATTAAACATGTGAAGCATATATATATTCATTAACTTGATTCCACATATGGATTCTCCCTCTACGAAAAGATTCCAAAGGCTATCGACTCCGTGTGTCCAATTCTAGGAATGTCATTGATAAGGGTGGATTTAGGCTAAATGATAATGGTGCGCCACAATGCCAGGTACGTTAGCTCCGTATAAGATTGACGACCACTTGCCACCCCTATCGACACCTGGTATTAAAGTGCAAGATGTAGGTGTCTTCTCTGATTTTAGGATGTTGCTGTGTATGTGGTAGTAGAACAGTTCACAGGGTATAACACAGGCAACATGATGTGTAGAGTCATAGAAATGGTAACTTCGTTGTATAATTTTTTCCATTTATTGCACGCCACAAAACAGTCAGGATATTTATATCATCAACATAGTTCAACGAGTTCAGCATTCAAAATCATAGAGTTCTAGTTCGTGAAGCTGTATAAATAATATATATAAATTCTGCAACAGTGTCAGCTGCAGATCATCACTGTTCATAGACAATAATAAATATTCCCTTTCTGATGCTAGCAGATCAGATGTATACAATCAGTCCGTTTACTGTCTGCACGTGAATAGCATACATGGATTACAGGTCAGCTCGACCTTTATAATGTTTCTAAGTCTAACCATCTGACTTGGACGTGATCTCTGATATAACGAATCCTGGAACACAGACAATAGTCTTGTTGGTCTAGAGCGACCCATATATATATAACTAGTTCAGGTATAAAGATACCGGTGACTTAATCCTAGTCAAAGTACCTCTCCATTTTGAATCACACAGGCGAGCAAAAAGGCGACAAAATGACGAACCTCTAGATGATAGCATAAAGTTCGATACAAGAGGAATTACCTTATTTCGGAAAATCAACCATGAACATATGCCTCCAGGCAGGCTTGAATAATACTGGGAAATAGTCTAGTTAGCTAACTAACTCACAAAGACAATGTATTTCCCTCAGAAAATCACAAGACGCAGGTCGCGTCTGCTCGCTACTTAGACCATTTCTAAACTCCCCGAGCTGGCCGGAACAACAAACGAAAACCAAGTCGAGACATGCGCAGAGCGACAATCTCTGAGTCGCCGTTCACAATAAGACGATTCTAAGAACATTCGAGATAAAAGTCTTACACAGTCGCGCCTTTTATGGTCATGAGAAGAAGCGTTAAGAAAGGTTTCAGACATCTACCATAGTTGACTGGTACTACCAAATAAGGAGATGTGGTCACGCTTCGTTCAAGAAATTATAGACCGAACGTGTCTCTATACAAGAGGAGGTAAACTCCTAAAAAATAGCAGTATCAATATTTCGGGTTCTGTCCCTTTGACTGTAAATATATATAATATACATTTCAGTCAAAAAATGATCATACATACGAAAAATGTTTATACAAACGAAAAATAATAATGATCCGTGCGTAACATTACCGCACCCTCCCGGGAAAAAAAAAATGAAACATTTTTTTTTTTAAATCCTGGAGCCGGAAAAAATCTAGGCTCCTAACGCACGTATGATGCGCGGATATATACCTAACAAATTAGCTCAACGCATGGAGCGACACTGAGATCATATCTCAGATCCTTAGAGAAAAAATTTATCTAAGTATACGCTTATATATTCCAGGAAGGTGCCACCAACACACGCCACAATGATGGCAACATCATAATGAAAATCAAATTATTCTCATACCAATATATGAAATTAAATATATTATTATGGTATCATACAATGTGTTGCAAATAGCGGTGTAATTTACTAATATACCGCACTATATTATTACATTATATAAAGCAACAGTAATTAATAAGTAATACATGTGTTGATCTTCGTTGACATAAAACATTCAATAGAAGAAGATGTGGACATCATCCGCTCCCAATCTAGGACAGGACTTGATATCCTCAAAGTTCCACAATGGACATAAACTCGCAGACTTCAATGATGTGCTGCGAAAATATCAATAACACAAATCTTAAAGACAACTGGTAAATCTCCTAATACAATCCTGAAAATAATTTATTTAAATGTGGCCGAGTGATCTTTTGGCCCGTATATCACTAACTAAGCCTTCTTAGATAATTACATGGTACAATGTTATAAATTCCCCCCAAAAAAAGTGAGAAAAAAATCTACTAACATGTCATTATAACATTGGACTGTATATCAGGAAATATATATATGACAGAAGAATCATGTGGAATCGTGTGGGCATCTGGACAGAATGTCTGCCATTACATTATCCGAACCACGGATAGCTCGAACCGAGAAATGAAATGGTTGAAGAGCTATGGCATAACGAGTGGACCTCGAGCTCTTCAAGTTTTTGCTCTGAATAGCAGTAAGCGCTTTCTGGTCGGTTTCCACAATGAAATGTGCGCCTAGAAGAAATCTTTGTAACTTCAGAATAGACCATACCATAGCCAATAACTCACGGTCTAAAACCGAGTAATTCTTTTCTGCAGCATTTAATTTCCTAGAGATATACATCACCGGATGCAGAGTATCAGAATACTCCTGCATTAGTGCTGCCCCAATCCCAGTTGACGAGGCGTCACTTCGAAGAACAAAAGTCTTCTCAATAGTAGGTAACCTAAGAATAGGTGGAGATGAAAATAGGGCTTTAACCTGGTCCAATGAGGATTGACATTCTTTAGACCAGCGGATCAGATTAGGCGACCCTTTCTTCAATAAAGTAGAAAGCGGTGCCATAATGGAGGACAGATTCGGAATGAATCGTCCGTAGAATTGGATCAAACCTAATAGACTCCTTACTTGTTTCTTCGTCTTAGGGACCGAAATGTTAAGTATTTTTGAAACATTGTGGTCCTCTGTCTTTAAAAGACCATGACCAACACGATGACCTAGGAAAGAAATCTCACTAAATCCTATAAAGGCTTTAGAGGGTTTTGCAGTCAAGTTATACTCGCGAAGAGTAGACAGTAATTCGTATAAACCCAAATAGTGATCTTCCCAGGAATCACTGAATAGACAGATATCATCTAGGTATGCTATGACATCTGTACGATATGCGAGAATTCGCCGCATCATGCGTACGAATGTAGCAGGGGCGTTCATAAGACCAAAAGGCATGAAATTCCATTGGAATAAACCCCTAGGTGTAGAAAAAGCTGTAAAAGGTTTGGCACGTTCAGTTAGCGGGACTTGCCAATAACCTTTAGACAAATCTAGTTTGGTAAAGAATCTAGAATTAGAAAGTTTATTGAGTAGCTCTTCTAATGAAGGCATAGGTTCAGCATCGAACTTCGTAACTTGGTTCAATTTGCGATAATCTACGCAAATGCGAATGTTATTATCCTTCTTTCGAACAATAACCATAGACGAAGAGTATGCTGAAGTGGATGGTTCAATGATTTCCAAACGTATCATTTCATCCAATTCTTTTTCGACTTGAGACTGGAAATGGATAGGTATTGGATAAGGTCTGACTCTGATAGGATTGTGATCAGTTAGCACAATGTCATGTTCAATGACATGTGTGTGTCCCGGGATGTCTGTAAGAACATCCTGAAATGTTTGCAACATCGAAGAAACTTGTCGATGTTCCTCAGCGGAAAGATTTGGAGAAACGGTCACGTTTTTCCAAGATTCCGTAGAATAAAGTGGGACCATAGAAAGAGGAAGATTGACATCAGAAAAAGTAGTTTCCTCATCCTGTATAACTGACAGAGATGAGTACTGACCATGAGTTGCTTGAGAATTGTCCGTAGCCTGGAAAATAGGCTGCAAATAGTCAGGTCTTTCATAAAATTCCGTGAGCATATTTATGTGGAAAGTTTTATGCTTTCCATCAATATCGACAACATAGTCGACATCAGAAATTTTGGAGACTATTGCATATGGACCTTTCCATGCAATTAGAAGTCTGTTCTCCCTTGAAGGAAGTAGAACGAGAGCTTTGTCACCTGGACAAAGTTGTCGTAGACATCTATTCTTATTTGCAAACTGCCTTGCCTTTTCTTTAGCAAATTCGGAAGACGAAGTTGCTAGTTTGCATGCCTCGATGATCTTTTGCCTAAGAGCAATGACGTACTCATAAGAAGATTGAGTCTCATCGCTAATATTATCGGCAGTGATTAGATCGTGAAGTAAAGACATAGGGCCGCGCGGTTGCGCGCCAAAGACAAGTTCAAAAGGGGAAAACCCCGTATGTTCATTGGGGACCTCTCTATACGCAAAGAGAGCCGCGGGTAAGACCCTGTCCCAATCCTGAGGATGATCCTCAGTTATTTTACCAAGTAAAGTTTTCAGAGTCCTATTTAAACGTTCGACCAACCCATTAGACATTGGGTGATAGATACTGCTGAGAGACCTTTTAATGTGTAGCATAGACATTACCTGTGACATAGTGTCTGATATAAGTTGAGTGCCATGGTCTGACAATATTTCTCCGGGAAAACCCAAGCGAGAAAATATCAGCCAAAGAGCGTCTGCGATATCAGCAGTTGAGATGCTCTTGAGAGGTATTGCCTCTGGCCAACGTGTGCACATATCGACACATGTAAGGATAAATTGATGTCCTCTAGCCGACTTAATTCTAAAAGGACCGATAATATCTATTGCCATTTTTTGAAAAGGGCGAATAGGAATGTCAGCAGCCTGGATAGGCGCAGCATGTCGTGGTCCTTTAGATTTGACCTCCTGACATACTTTGCAAGAGCGACAGTACATTCGTATGTCCTTGCTCACAAATGGCCAAAAGAAAGCCGCAAGAACCCTCGACTTTGTACGGGAAAAACCCATATGTCCAGCACATTGCGAGTCATGAGCATGTTGCAATATTTGCAATCTCATGCTCTTAGGCACAAGAATTTGTGAATGAGTGGACGTAGTCGAGTCTTGTACCATACGTACAAGTACGCCGTTCTTCATAGAAATCCAAGATTTTCTATTAGTATTTTGATTAGGATCACCTTTTTTTGCTAGAATGAAGAATTTTTGTAAAGAAGGATCTTCTTCTTGCAATTTGATAAATGAGTCACGTGTAATAGTCAAGTGACTATCTTGGTCATTTACTTCATCATTATTAGTTAATGAAGTTTGAGGTGGATCCAGAGCATGTGCTCTTGTGACCACCGCATTGGTAGCTTCAATGTTTTGCTCTTCCCAAACAGCAATCTGCTGTGGGGTACATTCCCTAACTCCGTGAATACGACCAATAATAAGGTCCGCAATAGGGTTTGGAAGTAGACACGCGTGGACCTCTCCCGTGAAGAAAGGAGTAGCAATGTGTATTATAGCAGTAGGATACTTTTCCAACGTGCCACCAAATGTGACACATTTGATGACCTTTCCTGTAGCACAGGATGGATCTACAAGAGATTGCCTAACGCCGACAGTAGTACATCCAGAATCAAACAACACTGAGACTGGATTACTATTTACAAGCCCCTTATGTAATATAAGAGAACCTCTCCCATCATGAGCAACATTAGCAGGAAGAGCGGGCAAAGGATGACCACAGCTTAAAGTACTAACGGTTTTCGGATCAAATAAAGTACTGCATTGGATACATTTATTTGCCCTACCAAAATCAAAAGATGAGCATCCGATAGCATTATGGTCTTTATCATTATTAACCTGTTTATCTGCTCCCTGAGATTCTTGTTGAACAGAGTTTGTCTGTTGATATCTTTTTCTCTTATGTTGCGATCTACCGCGACCATTATTGCCTCTGCAATTATCATTAAAGTCCCTACTGTAATTTTTATCCTGGTTTGAGTTCCAGTTTCCATAACTGTCATTACCATCTCTATGCTGTTGAGAACCTCTATTATCCTGGTATTGAGGTCTCTGAGAAAAATATTTTCCTCTATACCGATTACCTTTGTGAAAATTTCTAAAGTTAACCGGAGTAGAATAACGTGTAGTATTAGGATGTCTCCAGTTCTGGGAAGAAGAATCACCCTGGAATTGATTACTATGATTCTGGGCATAATTACGGTTACTCTTTTTATTGAAATTTTGCTGGCTACCCTGAAATTTACGCATAAAATTTGGGCCATAAGGTGCTGCCGAAGCAACTGGCAGACCTTCTTTTACCTTAGAGTTGCTAATGGTTATGTGAGGATGCGCAGTAACATACTGGCTACAGTATTCTTCCATTTCTTTTATGTTTTTAGGCTTACGCTCATGAAGAAAAGAAAGAAAAGCTTCATTAACAGAAGACATAACCTTGTCTCTAAGTAGTAAGTCCATAAGAGCTTCAACTGTACTCTCTGTTTTCGACCACTCAACCCATCGTAAAAAAGTAAGACGGATGCCTGAGATGAATTCAGAGAATTCAACTCCAGTTTCTGGTAACATGTTTTTAAATTTAAGACGATATCCGTCCTCGTTAAGTTGGTACTTCTTTAACAATGCCGCCCTGACAACCTCATAGTTGTTTTTGTCAGGCACATCTACCATACTCAACAAAGTCAAAGCATCACCTCTAAGTATCTTGGACAGATGATAAACATATAATGTTTTATCTATATTATGCACATTACATGCACTTTCAAATCTATCTAGATAAAATGTTATATCATCGATTGAGGGATTAAATGCTGGTAGATTAAGCTTGAAATCCTTAGCATTAGTCTTATCTGACACCTTATTTGCATCATTAGCATTACCAGCGTTCAATAACTTTAACTTCTCTAACTCTAAAGCTATGAGTTTTTCTTCATGCTCCATTTTTGCTTTTCTCTCATCAGACTCTCTTTGTAACCTTCTTTCTTCAGCCTCAGCTTGTTTTTCTAATCTTTTATTTTCAGCCTCTATTTCAAGTCTCTTATTTTCAGCCTCTTTTTCAAGTCTCTTATTTTCAGCCTCTTTTTCAAGTCTCTTATTTTCAGCCTCTTTTTCAAGTCTCTTATTTTCAGCCTCAGCCTGAAGTCTCTTCTCCTGAGATTCTGCTTCTCTTTTTTGTTTTTCCATTTCCATTTGTAATCTTTTCTCATCCACCTGCATCTGCAGTTTCTTTTGTTCTATCTCAGCATCTATTCTCTTTTGTTCAGTTTGTTCTTTCATTTTCTTTTCTTCCGACTTCAATGCCTTGGCATATTGAACAGTCGCAAATTCTTCTAATTTATCACCTGTCTTCCCAAGGGCTTTACCCTGCTCAATAAAGTACTCAAATGTAGACATGATGTCTAAAATGTGAGTACAGAACCTGAAATAATTAATTATCTTATTTCAATCTTAATAGCAACAAGACTTAATAAAGTGCTTGTATAATCACTATGTTTACTCCAATCTCTGTGGGAAACAAGACTTGACACCAACTTGTATTATCAAATGTATAATAATATCACAAGTCACCTCTTAATTATCAGTGCACTACCCAAATCAGTGCATAACCATCAGTTATTTATCATAACTGCACTACAATAGTGCATAAGCAAAAAAACCACCAGTTAGTTATGATAAGTGCACTATAGACCAATAGTGCATGAGCATATATGTAACAATAGTGAAAGCTAACTATGCAAGAACTATGCAAACAATAACAAGACAATGTAAACAATAACAAAGGTCACCAACAATGTAAACAATAACAAAGATCAAAGTCAATGTAAACAACAACAAAGATCAAAGTCAATGTAAACAATAACAAAGATCAGAGTCAATGTAAACAATAACAAAGATCAAACAATACGAAAACATTCGCATAAGTCAAATAAATAAACAGCGAAACTAAAAAGAAATGTGATGACAAAATGCGAAGATATGACAAACAAATGACGCTACAGTGTATACACAAAAATATACGTAAAGAACTGAATAATAGAAAAGGGGAGACCTACAAATACAAACCATCGAAATCGAAACTAAAAAACAGAAAGAAAGAGAGAAAAGAAAAAGAAAAAAAAAATATACAAGAAACAAAAATAAAGCACAACTCGTCACAACTAAACAGATATAGCAACGATTGTCGCTAGCAAATTTCACAGTAGGAAATTCGCACAGTCCCTAACGAAAACGCTAACAGTAGAACCTCTGTGACGTGGTATCTTCTACTGAAAGACACCGCCCAACCGAGAAAACCCGCAGAATATAAACATATAAATATACAAATACAAATAACATATAACATGTAACAAATAGCAAAAAATGTGAAAGAATTTAGAAGGCTCAGCTAGAACATAAGGGCACAGTTCACAAACAAAACAGGCCACTTAACTTCTATGTATCCACAACGTCAGCACAGTTCAGAACAGGATGTGATCAGCATTCTTAGGACAATGATCCAACGTTGATCCATATCTGCTCTCGTAAACTGCCATGACGAAGGAAATGAGCTTCTAACAGGAAACAGCTTCTGAACTTGACCTTCTGAATCTGCAACAGTACCTCTCAGACCGGAACAGTTGTTACGGCACTTGTCCTTCTTCTTAACAGATCAGGAAATCCATTCGCTCGGTACTTGTCCTTCTAGTTGTAGACAAACTTCAATACTGCCGAGCAGCGCCGGGTAGTTTCAAAATATCAACAACTGTCAGTAATGCCGGGTACTTTCAAAATCTTTCATCAAAAGTAGCTTTTCTTGAAGGAAGTGAGTTGAACTGTAATTTTGAAAGCTTGATGATGATGTCTGGGTTTGTTGACCCCTTGATAGCTGGTATCAGAGTAAACCAACCTATGGCCACCAAAAATGATAAGGGTGGATTTAGGCTAAATGATAATGGTGCGCCACAATGCCAGGTACGTTAGCTCCGTATAAGATTGACGACCACTTGCCACCCCTATCGACACCTGGTATTAAAGTGCAAGATGTAGGTGTCTTCTCTGATTTTAGGATGTTGCTGTGTATGTGGTAGTAGAACAGTTCACAGGGTATAACACAGGCAACATGATGTGTAGAGTCATAGAAATGGTAACTTCGTTGTATAATTTTTTCCATTTATTGCACGCCACAAAACAGTCAGGATATTTATATCATCAACATAGTTCAACGAGTTCAGCATTCAAAATCATAGAGTTCTAGTTCGTGAAGCTGTATAAATAATATATATAAATTCTGCAACAGTGTCAGCTGCAGATCATCACTGTTCATAGACAATAATAAATATTCCCTTTCTGATGCTAGCAGATCAGATGTATACAATCAGTCCGTTTACTGTCTGCACGTGAATAGCATACATGGATTACAGGTCAGCTCGACCTTTATAATGTTTCTAAGTCTAACCATCTGACTTGGACGTGATCTCTGATATAACGAATCCTGGAACACAGACAATAGTCTTGTTGGTCTAGAGCGACCCATATATATATAACTAGTTCAGGTATAAAGATAATAATAATAAATTCTTTAAGCGCCAAACACGGCGCATAAGGCAGAAACCAGTGCTCTCCAGGTTGTTCGTTGTGATGCCACTCCTCTTAGCTCTTGCACATTATTTAGGCCCAACGTTCTTCCTTCTCTTATTATTGTTCTTCTGAGTGTTTCTTTTGGTCTTCCTTTTTTCCGCTTACCCTCAGGAACCCAAGTGAGCGCCTGTAGTGGTATTCTGTTGTTTTGCATTCGTAGGACATGACCGATATATGACCATCGTCTTTTCCTTATATAGTCGGAGACATATTTCTGCCTAGAGTCTTCTCTTATTTGTCGATTAGTCTTGAATTTTTCCAACTGATGTTCATGAGTTTTCTAAGACATTTGTTCTCGAATGTATTCAGCTTGTTCTCCAATGATTTTGTTATTTTCCAACTCTCACAGCCGTATGTTAACACTGAGATAACATTTGAATTAACAGACGAAGCTTGGTATGTATATTCAATGATCGTAATTTCCAAATGTTAGATAATCTATTGAAGGCGCTAGCTGCCAAAGCAATTCTAGTATGGATTTCTCTTGTTGTGTCACCATCCTGAGTCATTTTACTGCCTAAATAATTGAAACTTTCAACTTTCTGTAGTTTTTCCCCGTTCAAGATGATATCAAAGGTCTCGTTAGAAAAGTTCATAGCTTTAGTTTTAGAGGCATTTATTTGGAGACCAATTTTAACCGAGAGATGACACAAATTATTTATTGCTTCTTGGGATTGTCTTGGTGTTGAACTTAAGAATGCTACATCATCTGCGAAAGATACCGGTGACTTAATCCTAGTCAAAGTACCTCTCCATTTTGAATCACACAGGCGAGCAAAAAGGCGACAAAATGACGAACCTCTAGATGATAGCATAAAGTTCGATACAAGAGGAATTACCTTATTTCGGAAAATCAACCATGAACATATGCCTCCAGGCAGGCTTGAATAATACTGGGAAATAGTCTAGTTAGCTAACTAACTCACAAAGACAATGTATTTCCCTCAGAAAATCACAAGACGCAGGTCGCGTCTGCTCGCTACTTAGACCATTTCTAAACTCCCCGAGCTGGCCGGAACAACAAACGAAAACCAAGTCGAGACATGCGCAGAGCGACAATCTCTGAGTCGCCGTTCACAATAAGACGATTCTAAGAACATTCGAGATAAAAGTCTTACACAGTCGCGCCTTTTATGGTCATGAAAAGAAGCGTTAAGACAGGTTTTCAGACATCTACCATAGTTGACTGGTACTACCAAATAAGGAGATGTGGTCACGCTTCGTTCAAGAAATTATAGACCGAACGTGTCTCTATACAAGAGGAGGTAAACTCCTAAAAAAATAGCAGTATCAATATTTCGGGTTCTGTCCCTTTGACTGTAAATATATATAATATACATTTCAGTCAAAAAATGATCATACATACGAAAAATGTTTATACAAACGAAAAATAATAATGATCCGTGCGTAACAGTCATCTCCGATGAATTCCCGCTAGACCATTAATAGGAGCGGCCTGATACTTTAATTTACATAATTAAACTTGCCATAAGAAATGGGGCGACACTTACTTCATACTTCCACTATTGGCTTCGCCATGAAGACCAATAGATACGAATACAACTGATGGCTTCTTCAAATTTGCCAAAATCAAAGGATAACACAGCGGACATAAATATCGTCCGAGCTGCCCCTATCATGACGTCACCATCTACTCAACTAGGTTACACGTGCGTCCAAAGCAACTCACACAGCATTGTGCACGTCAGTGCGTGAATCAATCGAACGCACAAATAATATAACTATATAAAACTGGTGCGTACATTTGGCAGGACCGAAGACTACCCCCGTAGGTAATAAATGTACGTAACAGTACTATCATCTTCTTTTTATCTCCTTGTCCTCTGGTACCTGTCTTGTTTCCGTCCTCCGTTCCACATTGCTGATATGTTCGCACCATTTAAATCTTTCTATTCTATGCAAGCACACATTTATGACAGTATGTTACATTTTCTTTGTTTTTCTCCATGCTGTCTTGACGTCCGGGGCTGATGGTTCTTACTTTTGTTTTGGAATTAATTTCTTTTGATTTCCATAAATATCTCAATGCAGTGAAAGCTCTTCTTCCTTTTTTGCATATTTATTTTGACATCTCTGTTTGTCCTTCCAGCTTTGTCTACAATACTGCGACAACATTTGTCTTATTCGACACACAGTAGGGTATTTTAAGTACAATTTTATTTTCATTTCCTGCATTTATTCTCATTGCGTTTGCTTTCTCCCTGTGTATTTTCAGACCCACTTGCTGTGACCTCTCATCAATTATTTTAATTAATTTTGTCTTGCTTATTTATATTTAGTATATTTATCTAATCAGTGCAGATGCGATCAGCAAACATTTTAGTCAAGGGATGGAAAATCTGAGGTGTTTCCGCTCAGCGATACATCGTTGGAGTACATAGGATACACTTGTTGGTAATATTCCGGAAATGTAGACCTGAAATGTGTACAGAAAACACTTACTTACTTAGTCGTTCCCCTTCTACCGTGAGGTGTAGAGGTTTGGAAGAGAGAGCGCCAGACTATTCTATCAGCTGTGTACAGAAAACACACGAGGATAAATTATAATCGTATTTGTTCCATTTTATCCGGTATAATTGCATTCGAGAAGTATACGCCTTGCATCTTGTATGTGTTTCTTTTTTTGTGTGTATCCAAATATGTGGTTATGTTTTACATATCCAATAGTTGCTTTCAAAGTGTTTGTCATTTTTTGTATTCTACGAATTTTAGAACTTGGAAATGTCAATGACCCATGAGGAGAACGGGTGTCCGATGGGCTAAGCGGTTAGAACGCCTACCTCTCACGACACATTTACCAGTCTCTGGGATCGACACCTGGTGGCGTCACGCTCCAGTCTTCCCAGCTGTAAATGGGTACCTGACTCTTCTTGAGTTATTGAAGTTAAGTGCGGTGAGCAAGGGAACTGGTTACCCCATCTCATAAAAAAGCAGGACCTTGTATGGTGAAGTCTCTAACACTCCACTCTGCTACGGAAGTTTCTGGATGGGACCATTTTGACTTTTATGTGGAGAACAACATATAAAAAAAACCAAGAAGTTACAAAGTTTCATAAATGGGTGCTGGTGTAAAATTGGAGAATTGAAATGGTACCGTGTTTTGGGCAGCTGTCTTTGCTCCAACATGTGACAACACATAAGGGAGTATTTTTCTCTTATTTTTATAGTTTCATGTTCTCCACTTAATTCTCACTTTCTTTCCCTCCTGTCTCTTGTTTGTCTGTCCATGACGAAGGCCTTATGGCGGCAACGTAGGTTTCTCTTGTCCGTTCTCTTTGTAAGACGTATTTCTATTTGTGTGTTTTATTAATTTATTTTTTCATTCTACTGTTGAAATGGAACGACAAGGTCACCGATGTGGAATTGATGACAAGAACCAGACAAGTGCCAGACAAGAACAAGACAAGTGCCAGACAAGAACAAGCCAAGAACCAGACAAGTGCCAGACATGAACAAGACAAGAACCAGACAAGGACCAGTGGAACAAGAAAATGAGAAGACACTGACGATGGATAGAACATATATTGAGAAAACCTGTTGATAGCATTACAAGGCAGACCTTGTTCTGGAACCCCCAGGGTAGGAGACATGGAAGCAGAACAAAGAACACGTGGAGAAGAGAACTGGAGACAGAAATAAACATGATGAAGAAGATATGAAAAGACCTTGAACTGATGGCACGTGACATGGGAAGACCTTGAACTGATGGCACGTGACATGGAAAGACCTTGAACTGATGGCACGTGACATGAAAGGACCTTGAACTGATGGCACGTGACATGGAAAGACCTTGAACTGATGGCACGTGACATGGACGACTTGACGTGTTTGTTGAATGCCTATGCTGCTTGGGGAGGTGAAGGCTATTAAGTCATGTGATTGATGTGTATAGAAAAAAAAACGTTACGTTTGGGGAACAATCACTATCATCATCATAGCCCCTGTTTCCTGCGGAGTACTGGCCCTCAATATGTTCATGCCAAACCTTCTTGTCCTATGCCATCTGCTCAACCCTTGCCATGTCTTCATCTTCCCTTATGTGTTTGACTCCAGTTCCCTTTTCCCTGCATTTTGAGGTTTCCCTCTATTTCCCTTACCCTTGAGATTCCAGAATACAGATTGCCTTGTATGTTTCTTCAAAATGTGTCCCACCCAACATTAGCATCTATTCTTCACGCCTTGTCTCCAGTGGTACTTGTCTGGTTCTTGCCCTCAGCTCCTCATTGTCATATCATTTCAATCCGTATATTCAGTGCGAGCATTCATTTATAAAGGTTTCTAACTTCTTGTCAATAAATAATACACATAAATGTTTGTTGGAGGCACTCGTCAGAAATAAACAAGTGGGAAACTAGACAACAAAAAAAAAACAACAACAAATCGCAGGCTTACTGGAGAGTCGAATCCAACGTAACTACTGAATTTTGTGGACCGAGGAACGACCCAGTCTAATTATAGACGCAATCACTTCTGTAGCCCTCCTATTCGTCAGTACAGACCAGATGACACAATTATTTATTTATGTATTTATAACTTCACGGTTAGCTCAACTGAATTACTTGAATTGTTTGATTCCGATTACTTGTTCATATTGCTGAATTTTTAAATTGGTATTTTTGCTTTAAGTTTCTACAGTATAAAACAGCCGGCGCGATGCTCGACCATTCTTTGTCACATCTAGAACATGCCTGAAAGGATACAGTGTTACTATTCTCTGTTCTTCTTTTGTGCCCTGGTTGTTTGGGACATAACTATGTACTCTTAAACCGGTCCTTTTAAATGAATTTTCTATTTAACAACGTGCTTGGTGTCCCTCGATCTCACCTCCCTATACCTGTTCCATGACAAGCGGTGTTTCACCGATCTGCCTATGAGGTTATTAACCCTTATCACAGGAAAGCAAGATGAAAAGGAACAAAACACTCTACTACATTTCAACCTCCCTCACCAACCCTAATTCTCAGGGTGTACTTTTAGCAAAACTAAGGTCATTAGGGGAGATAACTGAACTAATATTTGCTATCACTCCATACCATAGACACCGTACAGCGCAGTCATCAAGATTCGAGAAACCCCTTGGAAACTTTATGTGATGAAAACGAAAAGTACAAGAAAATGTGAAAGTTTCTAGGGATGGGAAAATTGACATGAAAAGATTGTTTGCTGTGCCAGCCTAGTACAAGTAGGTTAGCCAAAACTTCGGGGCGTACTGTGGTCAACACGATGTCTTTGTTCAACAAAAAGTATGAAAACAAAACTACAACTAATGATAGAAGAGCTGTATACATCACAGCACATACTGTCTGTGAACTCCCATACTGTCAATGAACCGTCAGAGACTATGTAAACCCCCAGGCTGTCTGTGAACTCCACATACTGTCAATGAACCCTCAGAGACTATGTAAACCCCCCATACTGTCAATGAACCCTCAGAGACTATGTAAACCTCCATACTGTCAATGAACCCTCAGAGATTATGTAAAACCCCATACTGTCAATGAACCCTCAGAGATTATGTAAACATCAATACTGTCAATGAACCTTCAGAGACTATGTAAACCTCCATACTGTCAATGAACCCTCAGAGATTATGTTAACCCCCATACTGTCAATGAACACTCAGAGATTATGTAAAACCCCATACTGTCAATGAACCCTCAGAGATTATGTAAACATCAATACTGTCAATGAACCCTCAGAGACTGTAAACCCCCAGACTGTGCATGAATCCCCTGAGTCTGTGGAACTCTGGACTGTCCATGAACCCATACAGTCTGTAGACCCTAGCCTGTCCATGAAACCCCAGTTGTGAAACACCCAGTATGTCCATAAATCCCAGGACAGTGAGTGACCTTTCAGAGATGTCTATAAACCCCCAGTCTGTAAATCCTTAGACTTGTGGCACGGCAGTTACTTGTGCGCTGGTCACTGCGCCAATTAGTATGTTATGTGGCAGGGCAGGTTACGGCATCAATTAGTATTATTGATTGTTATATTCAATTAGAGTTAATCCTTCATATGTTATTGTGGTTCAAGTGCTAACTGGCCTTCCGCCAGAGGTGGTAATACTTGACCTTTACTCATTTTTCTTCTTCTTTCCAGGTTTGTTCTTCCCTTTAAGGTTGGTGATAAGCAAAACAGTTTCAGCACAACGTATATCCAAAAGAAATTACTGTAAATTTTCACAAACAGGAATTCAATAGAAAATTATATTAGAGTTTATTGATGTCATTAGACAAACACTGTAAATTTCACAAAATGATGGTTGTTTATCCAAAATGAAAAATATATAATCCAACTGAATAATATACACACTTGTCTACTCAAAGAAAACTTGTCTTGATATCCTCAATGACGAAGTTTCCCTAATGCTATCTAAAAAAATCCTCTAGTCTAAAATCATGGAATCCTTGGAATCTTAAATCCTGAAATCTACTTATCGCCCAAACCTCTCCTTTTTATACTGTTCCTGTCTTTTTTCCCCCGCCTTTTTCCACACGTCCCATTCTTTTTTCCACACGTTGTTACAATTTCTGTACACGCCTCTGTTTTCAACATTTTGCACACGACTTTCTGTTATTTCGACTTTTTTCACATGTGATCTTTTCCAACTTAACAATTGGATTAAAAAAAAAAAAAACCGGATCACACAAACATTCATTTCCCACTTTCCGCCCATAAAACCCATTCATTATTATTATCTGGGACTGACCTACGTTTGCCTTCTCAGAGCAGTGACTGCCAACTGAACTTTGAATGATACTGCGTTTTGTGTAAAAACGTCTTATTTGCTTTTGAGGTCTGTCATTCTTATATGTAGCATATTATAGCACGTATAAATGCTTAGCGTGGAAGTAGTAGGGATAATGCTAGCGTGGAAGGCCATGCAGTCACAGACTGTAATGAGCACACACAGAGTATGTAACACCCCCCCCCACCCCATAAACCCCCAAAGTATTTATGAACCCACAGAAGTTCTGTAAATACCCACAAGCATCCAGAGTATGTGGTTCCTCCCTCCCCCTTTACTCTATCCATTAACCCTCAGACACCCCCCTTTTTTTTACTGTCCATGAAGTGTGTGGACCACCAGCATTTCCATGAACCCCCAAAGAGTCTGTTGACTGCAAGTGTTCATGAACCCCGAAGTGTGTGTGGACCCACTGACTGTGCATGAACCCCCAGAGATTCAGTTGGCCCCTACAGTGTCCATGAACCCTTAGAGAGTCTGTTGATCGCAACAGTGTTCATGAACCCCTGAAGAGTGTTGGACCCCCCAGAGATTCTGTTGGCCCTTATATCCATGACCCCAGAAAATCCAAAAGCTATAAATAAAAAAATGGGGTCGTTATTAATTCTGATAAATTACAACGCCTAAACGTGTAACTATTTAGCAACGTGCTGTTTTTTTTTCTAACATGTAGATATAAGTAACCTATGTTCTACCAGTCACACTATTTCCTGTATGGGCTCAGCGCAATGATACAGATGATGGGGGACTTGTGATGTGCAGAAGATATACTGCAAGAACAATATGAACTTTGATCAGCAAGCACAAAGAACGTCACACCATCTTTCCGTCCTGTGCCATCCAGTCAAGACCTTTCTTTTTCTTCTTTATCCCTCTTATGCTTGTCACAAATTCCCTTTTCCGAGTTTGTTTGCTTGTTTTTCCCCCTCTGTATCACTTACTTGGTGGATCCTAGAAAAAAGGACAGCTTTACAATGTACGAGTAATCAACTTTTTTTCCATGTGTGTCCCATGCTAAGCCTTTCCTTAAAGACATGCATGAAAGTCATAAAGAAATCATGAAAAGACTTTGAATGGGTGTGTTACCTATCACTTTGCTCACAGGCTGGTAATTCATCGCTGTGCGCAATGGAGCAGAACGCGAATATGCTTCGATTGTAAAAGCGTGTGAGTTGTGGAATGTGTGTGACACAGGTTTTTAGTGTATGACGTGGACAGGGTCTTCTGCGGGGGGAACGAAGGTTATCGTTAGGACAGTTGTGTCTGGCTTGTGTTTTTCGAAGTGTACGGATATTTACATGAGAGCGACAGACCAGTGTTTATTGTTATAAAATATTTCAGAGTCAGGATAATTGACTCAATTCATTATGATGTGTGCCTGATTGTGTGTGGCTTAAGGAGATGGACAGTAAGTGATTTGAATCAATACGGATTTGTAAAGTATGAAGGCGTTGTAGACGATACATAGACATTCTGACTTTAAACAGGCACAACGACATTATTGCTTATGGCTGCTACTGAACACATTTGTATTACTGATGTAACGTCATATCATCATATGCTCTCAAAAGAAGTGAAGTACACTTATGTTGTATTGTGACATATTAAATGTGATAAAACGTACAACAAGCTGTTGATCAAGATTATTCAAGTTGGCCATTCCGTACGTTACTGTTGAGACTGTTGTCTATTATATCAAAATATCTTACAAGACCAGTGCAGCACATTAATATATTCGTTACCTAATAGCCTTCAATAAGTATAAGGTAACAGTATAAAGTGGTGGCCAGTATACACGGGATTTCGTTCTACCCACAAGATTTTATCAAACGATACTACTGTCCCTAGCCACATCTACAAATTTTCTGAATAGAAATTTCTGCGCAACCTATGCCAACCGGTTTTCTTCAAACTAGGGCCGGCAAGAAGAAACTTAAAGAGTAAACAGCACACTTCAATCATAATATTTGCTGAACTTTACCAATAGAAGTTCGTATTTTCTTCATCAACATTTTTGAGACGAAAGTTATCATCACTCTACGCAGTTCCAGGTTGGAGTCGTCAGGAAAAATTAAAGTAATCAAACAACATTTCTGCAGTCAAGACAAAGCACAGTCATTCAACCAGTGAAACAAGATGGATAGTTCTCCATGTGGGAGCAATCTGTATCGATGAAATTTCGCTCTACCTGTTGCATATGTTGGAGGCAACAATACTGTCACGTGCATTTATACTTCTGAGGAAGGATCAGAAAAAGATAAGTGGACTAGTTTGTTGTAGCCTTAGCCTTACACAATTCTATAGTAGAGCCTTTTTGTTTATCTGTTTTACATTGTGTTGTGGTTAGAAGGGAGGACGGTGTGTGACCTTGATAAGCAGAATTACATCTCATCTTCGGACGGGTCTGCAATCAAGGGTGTCAGTAGGGAAATTTATGTAATATTTTCTCAGGTCTGCAATCAAGGGTGTCAGTAGGGAAATTTATGTAATATTTTCTCAAAGAGGCCCGGCTCAAAATGCTGTGTGGAAAGCGCTCTTTGTGAATATACTATATTTACTTTATGTTATAGACGTGCTGTCCTGTTTTTTCACTGTTGTTTGTAATTGTCAGTTGTTTTTTTTTTAATTTAGTTTTTCTGCATTTTTGTACGTCTATTGTTGGTCTTCTCTAGCTATCATTATGTTGATTTTACGTTGTAAATTCGTCTTGTCTAGTCTAACCTTATAGTGTAAGCATATATTTCAAACATTATCCTTTTTTCTACACCTTAGTATTTTCTTCTGTTGCTACACTATTGTACTACGTGTTCTGTCTTATAGTGTATGACACTAATTTTTTTGTTTGCATTGATTACTTGCTAAGTCACATTTGCAGAGTACTGAATTTTAACGAATTGGCATTGATGCTGTTTATCGCTCATCAGTACCCATATTCATATTCAGACTAAGTAACTTATATATATATATATATATATATATATATATATATATATATATATATATATATATATATATATATATATATATATATATATATATATATACTTAAACTTACATAATGTCTAGTCTGGAGCATTTTATCCAGCTAGGTAAAGAGATGGGAATGCAAGGCCAAGAGCTTAAAGAGTTTGCCATGGAGCAACTGGAAAGAGAAGAAAAGAAACTGGAGAGGGATGAGAGAGCAAGAATGAGAGAGATCGAAAAAGATGAACGAATTCAGTTAGAAAAAATGGCAGAAAAGAAAAGACAAGATGAGATAGATTTAGAGGCTAAGAAAGCCCAATTTCTGCATGAAGAAAAAATGGCTTCTGTAGAGTTGGAGAGACTCAAAGTGGAAGCTAGTAATAAACAGAGTAATCAAGAAGGTGCAGGTTCGGTCAAGAGAGAACATGCTTCATCATTTAAACTTCACTTACCTAAATTTAATCAAAATATAGACGACATTTCGTGCTTCCTAAACCGATTCCAGACAGTGTGTGAGGAATACAAACTGGAAAAATCATCATGGGTGATACATTTAATGTCATTACTGACAGGTGAAGCGTTGACAGCTGTGTCAACAATGGATGAGGAAAACATAAAATCTTATGAGGCAGCTAAAACATTACTTTTAAGAAAGTATCAATTAGACGAGAATGGGTACAGGCTAAGATTTAAAAAACTCACACCCGAAAGCAACAAGGACTTTAGTGAGTTCATTTCAACTATAAAGTTATGCTTCAATCGTTGGATTGAGTTGGCTAAAATCAAACATACATATGAGGACTTGATGGACCTTATTTTGAGAGACAAAGTACTTTCTTCCATTAGCCCTGATTTTTTGGCCTATTTACATGAACGGAAGCCAGAATCGTTACAATCCCTTGAGTTGTTAGGGCGCCAGTTTATGACGGCACACCCAGGGAAGAGTGTGAACAACTCTACTATTAAAGAAGCATTACCTGTTGCATCAGCTCATTCGGTGCAGATAAACAACCCTAGAGCTCGATCGCAAAGTATGGATCGAAATTTTGGCAGGAATAATGACCGAAATAGTGGATCTTTCCGAGGACGGTACAATTTTGGCAATCAACCTTATCAATATCAGAGAAACTCCCAACGATATTTTGATGGAAATAGACCATCACAGGGTTACTTTCAATCTAACAGAGGATGGCGTAGATCTGATAATACCTACATGAACAGAGGAGACAGATCCTATTATACAAAGAACAACCAAAACTCTCCTCCATCTCAACACTGCCCAGGTTGTACGTGTCCTCAACATTCTAATAATCCTCAGAATGGTAGAGAGAGTCGGAATTATTACCGGGGTAATAACAACTTTAATCGCTCTCGGAGCATGGATCGAAAAAACTCGAACTGGAATCATAATACGAGTAGTAACACAGGAGCAGTTAATCCCAATGGGGAAAACACAAATATTGCAAATGCGTGTGCAGCTGATTTATTTAATCCATCAAATTGTTCAGAATGCAGCACTCTGTTTCAGCCAGATGTGGTCTCCAGACTTTCCTGCGGTCATCCTGTGCCCGCGTTGTTACCTGCATTAGCCTCTCATGATGGGAAAGGCTCGCTAATGTTTCACAGGGGTTTTTTAAATAATCAACTAGTTTCAGTCTTGCGTGATACAGGTTGCACAACTGTTGGAGTACGCAAATCGTTGGTAGACCCATCTTGCTGCACCGGGGAGAATGTAAAATGTGTCCTATTTGGAGGCACGGTGGAATTCTATCCTGTGGCCATTGTGCACATTGATACTCCATTTTTCTCAGGTCAAGTGAAAGCATGTTTATTACAGGAACCAATTGCTGACATAATCATGGGCAATATTGTGGGTATAAAAGCGTGTTCACTCCAAGATATAGAAATCTGGGAACGTCAGCATATACTACTCGCTAATATGGTCGTTACAAGCGCACAGGCACAGGCTCAAGAGGAAGAAGAAATGACTAACAATCATGACAAGGAGGAAGATCAACATCTTATGCCGATGTTAACGAAGACATCATTTATTGATATGCAAAAGAATGACAATTCTTTGAAAAGATTTTTCAAATTGGTAAAATCAGATGATGTGGATTGCTCAGAAAGGTCACAACCTTGGTATACAATTAAAAATGACATATTAATTCGTAATGCTAGAGATGCTACATCGGTACAGCAGCAAATTATGGTACCAACCAATATTCGACCTTACATTCTCAGACATGCGCATGATACAAACTGTGCAGGCCACATGGGCTTTGCTAGGACGAAATACAGAGTCTTACGGCATTTTTATTGGCCTGGAGTAGTCAGGGATGTCAAATTATTTTGTCGTTTGTGCAAAACATGCCAACAAGTGGCTACAAAAGGTGCTTACCATAATGCACCTATACAGGCTGCAGATATTTCGGTGCGACCATTCGAAAAGATGGCCATAGACTTAATAGGTCCACTGTCAGTTCCGTCAGCCAGAGGTCATAGATATGTCCCCACCTGTATTGATATGTGCACCAGGTGGCCGGAGGCAATACCTCTTAAACATATTGCTACCACCGATGTGGCTGATGCACTATTCCTCATTTTTACGAGAGTGGGGTTCCCTGACAATATTTTATCAGATAGAGGAACACAGTTTGTGTCAGATGTCATGTCGCATGTCATGAAACTATGCAATATTGATAGATCTCTTAGCTCTGTTTATCATCCTATGTCCAATGGCATGATAGAACGTTTAAATAAAACGCTGAAACAACTACTGGGGAAAGTGACCACGACGTATCCACAAGACTGGGATAGAGTGCTCCCAGCAGTGCTGTTCGCTTATCGGGAAGTCCCAAACGAACACACTGGGTTCTCACCTTTTGAGCTCATGTATGGTGCTCCACCACGAGGACCCATGTCGATAATAAAACAATTACTTACAGGTTCGGAGATGACTCAGGAATGCCAGTCATCCTATGAGTATGTGGTGAATCTACGAAAGACACTTATAGACGCTTGGAAAATAGCGACTGATTCATCTGAAAAGGCAAAAGAAAAAGCTAGATCTCTTCAAAACCGTTGGAAAAAGTTAAGGAAATTACTTCCTGGAGACAAAGCTTACGTCCTGCTACCAACGAGAGAGAATAGCCTTCTCATTTCGTGGAGTGGTCCATATGAAATTATTTCAAAATTGACAGATGTTGATTACATTCTTGACGTGAAAGGCAAGAATAAAACCTTTCACATCAACATGCTAAAACAATTCCATGATAGACCTGAATATCTCAAACTTATCTTAGAGGCTGTTAATGAAGTAATCACTGATCATCCTACATCTTACTCTTCATTGTCAGTGATTCAAGAAGAACCCACTTCTTTTCATGATGTACCTTTGCAACTTCCTGTCATGTCTCTTTATCCGACAGAATCATGGGTAAATGTATCTATTTGTCCGGATCTATCCAGCGAACAACAATCTCAAATTCTTTCTATTCTAGAGTCATATCAGCAAGTTCTGTCTAATATTCCAGGCCGAACGTCTATAATCACTCACGATATTAGACTCACAGATCACAAACCTATTAAATTAAAGCCTTACCCTATTCCTATCCACTTTCAGGATCAGGTTGAAAAAGAATTAGGTCAAATGTTACAGCTTAACATTATTGCACCATCAGAGTCTGCTTATTCTTTCCCAATGGTTATAATCAAGAAGAAGGATAATAATATCAGATTATGCATGGATTTTCGTAAACTCAATTCCATAACGGAGTCTGACGCAGAGCCAATGCCAGTTCTTGACGAATTAGTCAAAACTTTCTAAAGCAACCTACTTTAGCAAATTTGACTTAGCCAAGGGATATTGGCAAATATCTCTCACGGAAAAAGCAAAACCTTTCACTGCTTTTGCTACCCCTAAGGGTCTCTTTCAGTATAATTTCATGTGCTTTGGCTTGGTAAATGCACCAGCGACTTTCGTTCGGATGATGAGGAAACTATTTTCTCATAGGTCTGATATCATCTCCTATATAGATGACATTTGTTTGTTCCACAACTCTTGGGACGAACATGTTTCTGGATTGAAATCTCTTCTCGAAATTCTTCGCTCTAATAATCTGACAGCGAATCCTTCGAAAGTTCAAATAGGTTTCAAAGAAATTTCTTTCCTTGGTCACAGAGTGGGCCATGGATTTCTGAAAACTGAGGATAAAACTATCTCGAAGATTCTTAACCTATCAATTCCTAAGACTAAGAAGCAGGTGCAGAGTCTTCTCGGCCTTATACAGTTCTACAATAAATTTATGCCTCATTTATCTTCAGTTACGTCAGTTCTATCTGAGTTAACTACAAAAGGCTCCCCTAATAGAATTGTCTGGACGGAGGCCTGCAACATAGCTCTAATCCATTTAAAGCATTACTTTTCATGTGCACCAATTTTAAAACTCCCTGATCCTCATCTCCCATTTATTCTCAGGAAAGACGCTTCGATGTACGGTATTGGTGGCTCCTTGATGCAAGAAGTAGATGGAATGCTTCATCCGGTGATGATCACCATCGAGGAGGCTCACAGAGACAGAAACCAGATATCCAATTATTGAGCGCGAGCTTCTCGCGATCATATGGGCTGTCACAAAGCTTCAACGTTACCTTCTTGGTTCTCGTTTCATCATCGAGACAGACCAGAAGGCCCTGTCGTTCCTTCAAAAGTCCAACATGAAAAACGCACGAGTCGCACATTATGCAATTAATTTGCAAATATATGACTATATCATTCGACCTATTGAGGGCAAGTCCAATGTGCTTGCAGATGTTCTGTCGAGATGTACACAGACAGACCTGCCCGATTCTCAAGGATATGACATTGCTGCGACCCATTGACCAAGGTACACTGCTGATAGTCTACGGATACCTCGCTAACTTAAAAACGCTATCTTGACAATATCCATAACAAGATACATATTACCATCGTCATCAAGAGAAACAACTCAAGTCATTTGAAGACAAGATAGGAGACGTTTTGTGTGGATACATTCAAATCGTTTCCCACTACATCAAGTTCCATGAACAGTACACAGGATCTGATTTCCGGACCGTCATGACGTATGCGGTAAAGGAACCAAATCAAACAGTATCTCAGATAAACAGTATAAGGCTCTTTGTCATATCTTAATGGCAATCCTTCACAAAATGACTGGGATGCAGAACTTTAAAAAGATCATATTTCCTTTTCCAGCAAACGAACTTCAAAATGTTGGGGCTCAGATACTGTGACACTAAAGAGGCAACATATGAAAAGAAATCTCACACAAGAAACAATCGATTCGATACGCCTATGGAGAACTTCGCCATTTGAACATTCTTTTTTGTTATTACTTAAACCAGTTATGTGACTCTAAAGTGCTAAAATTGCAAATAGTAAGCTTTCACACTAATGAAAGATGAACCTATCATTGATGACAGTAACTTTAGTTAATCAGTTTTATACAATGCTACAGACAGCACACACAAGTTCATGTGGACATTTACATTAACGTAATTATTATACTTACTTAATACTATTTAATTAGTTAGATCTTTCATTTCATTCATCTTTTAATTAAATGCATTCAGATATTTCATTTTCCAAAACTTCACAATTTCATTATCATATTTCTTCACATTTTCATTCATTTTTCTCATTTTTCCATGGTGCTGACTACATTCCATTGACTGTTGCTCAGGTATGACATAGACTGGACGGTAACTTCTCGCATTTTCTAAAAATGACTTCCTATATGGAAAACTTTCAGTTTTCGCTGGGGGGCGGGGTAAAAGTGTTACCTATCACTTTGCTCACAGGCTGGTAATTCATCGCTGTGCGCAATGGAGCAGAACGCGAATATGCTTCGATTGTAAAAGCGTGTGAGTTGTAGAATGTGTGTGACACAGGTTTTTAGTGTATGACGTGGACAGGGTCTTCTGCAGGGGGAACGAAGGTTATCGTTAGGACAGTTGTGTCTGGCTTGTGTTTTTCGAAGTGTACGGATATTTATGTGAGAGCGACAGACCAGTGTTTATTGTTATAAAATATTTCAGAGTCAGGATAATTGACTCAATTCATTATGATGTGTGCCTGATTGTGTGTGGCTTAAGGAGATGGACAGTAAGTGATTTGAATCAATACGGATTTGTAAAGTATGAAGGCGTTGTAGACGATACATAGACATTCTGACTTTAAACCGGCACAACGACATTATTGCTTATGGCTGCTACTGAACACATTTGTATTACTGATGTAATGTCATATCATCATATGCTCTCAAAAGAAGTGAAGTACACTTATGTTGTATTGTGACATATTAAATGTGATAAAACGTACAACAAGCTGTTGATCAAGATTATTCAAGTTGGCCATTCCGTACGTTACTGTTGAGACTGTTGTCTATTATATCAAAATATCTTACAAGACAAGTGCAGCACATTAATATACTCGTTACCTAATAGCCTTCAATAAGTATAAGGTAACAGGGTGGCACAGCACTATAAGGCCCTGCATTAATTAGTTGATGGCACAAGTTCCACAGGGAGCAGAAGGGTAATCATGACATGAAAGCCAGGAACATGTTTCACTAACATAAAGGTCAAGGCAGTCCCATAGCAGAATCTGCCTTAGGGAGTGAAGTGTTAGAGACTTCACTTTGTTAAGTCTCAATTTTATGAGGTGATGTGAAAGGATCCCTTCTTCACTACCCTTGCCTTCCCTAACTCATGAGCAGCGTCAGGTACATTTTTACACCTGGATAGACTGGAGCTCAGTGCTACCAGGAACTCAACCCGGACTATGCCTTGAGAAGCCTGTACTTTTAACCACTGTTCCACTAGACGCTCCCAATTAAGGTACATAATACAATTTTTGTCATTTACCCTGATGTACCAGACCCCGCTGCGATTATGCAAACTTTTTCACACAACATAAATCTAACAAACATTGTTTAAAATAAACCAAACTTTAATCAATGTGTATTTACATGAATGATTGAGAGAAAAACACTATATATATTCAAACAATAACCTTGTAATCAGGTTTTTGTTAAACGTCGCACATGTTTGCAAGTGTACACACGTGACCAACAGTACAAAAATAGTAGTGACTGCGAGAAAACACCTACATAACAAGAACCAACAAATACATTCTGCACTTGACAGATCTGTTCATCACAAGATTTAACGTCTAGAACATCATCAATAAACTACAACAGTAATTATCAATATTCTAACTAATTACATCAGGAATTATTTCACTTGTGACTTTGTTGGTGTATGTTATTTCTTTGTTGCTCAGGCACTAAATGTTGTATGTATTTAGTTGAATAATGGACTTTTTTTATGTAAATATATTATCAATATTCAACCAAACAAACAATCAATTACCATATTTTCTTTTTCACTCCCTATAAGGAGCATGAAACAACCACTAGAGCTAGAGCTGGAAGTCTGCCCAATACAGCTAGAGCTGGAAGTCTGCCCACTACAGCTAGAGCTGGAAGTCTGCCCACTACAGCTAGAGCTGGAAGTCTGCCCATTACAGCTAGAACTGGAAGTCTGCCCACTACAGCTAGAACTGGAAGTCTGCCCACTACAGCTAGAGCTGGAAGTCTGCCCACTACAGCTAGAGCTGGAAGTCTGCCCACTACAGCTAGAACTGGAAGTCTGCCCACTACAGCTAGAGCTGGAAGTCTGCCCACTACAGCTAGAGCTGGAAGTCTGCCCACTACAGCTAGAGCTGGAAGTCTGCCCACTACAGCTAGAGCTGTAAGTCTGCCCACTACAGCTAGAGCTGGAAGTCTGCCCACTACAGCTAGAGCTGTAAGTCTGCCCACTACAGCTAGAGCTGGAAGTCTGCCCACTACAGCTAGAGCTGGAAGTCTGCACCAGACACAGTCACATGATCTTGTTGTGGTGGTGTCTCTAGCAGTTCATTGTACACGGTCAGGTTGCCAGCCTCATGCACAAGCTCATATTAGTTGCCTTGTAGGACATGCCAGAGGAAGCAGTCACGTATATCTATACGTGGATGACCATCCATGAAACACTAATAATGCCCTCACCCTGGACGTATGACAGATCTAAGTCTAACAACAATTTACTCAAACTAGACCAAGCAGAATTTAAATGCTTGTTCATGAGATATACCAACAGACGAAGTATACATGTCAAGATACCTATCAACAGATACAAAAAATACCATCTTTAACCTTTGCAATTCAAACACCTGAAAGATGTCGAGAATTTCTAAAGAATGGAAGCATGTACAGTATCATTCAAAAGATAAAAAAAAAACAAAAAAAAAAACAAGGCTAAATCATCAAGTAGTGGTCCAAGAGGTATAAAAGCATCTTGCAAAGACAAAAAAAAAATAAATAAAAAAGCTAAATGACCAGGCAGTCGTCCAAGAAGATACAGATAACAATGAACACAAAGGGTGTGAACAAAAAACTGAACAGAGGGAGAACTAAATTTGATATAACAAAAGACATGAATAAAATGTAACACAACATGTGATGCTACAGTGGTCAGCCTGAGGTTACAGAGTCTGCTCATGAACTGTTCTCGTGATAGCCACATGTACTTTCTCTGTTCCTCATATGTGATGTTTTTGTTTTCTCTCACTTCCTCTCTATGCAGCTGGAGGGATGATGTTATTCCCACAATACTAATGATTTATTTCTCTTCTTTACCTTATTCTTTCATTTTCTGTTTTGGTATTCTGAAACAATGATCAACCCCTGTAACAGGTTCCTGTAACCCGTTCATTCATGCACTCTCACGTGGTAGTTTCTGTAGCTGGTTCCTGTAACCGGTTCATTCATGCACTCTTGCATGGTAGTTTCTGTAGCTGGTTCCTGTAACCGGTTCATTCAAGCACTCTCACATGGTAGTTTCTGTAGCTGGTTCCTGTAACCGGTTCATTCATGCACTCTTGCATGGTAGTTTCTGTAGCTGGTTCCTGTAACCTGTTCAATTCATGCACTCTGGCATGGTAGTTTCTGTAGCTGGTTCCTGTAACCAGTTCATTCATGCACTCTTGCATGGTAGTTTCTGTAGCTGGTTCCTGTAACCTGTTCATTCACGCACTCTTGCATGGTAGTTTCTGTAGCTGGTTCCTGTAACCGGTTCATTCATGCACTCTTGCATTGTAGTTTCTGTAGCTGGTTCCTGTAACCGGTTCATTCATGCACTCTGGCATGGTAGTTTCTGTAGCTGGTTCCTGTAACCCGTTCATTCATGCACTCTTGCATGGTAGTTTCTGTAGCTGGTTCCTGTAACCTGTTCATTCACGCACTCTTGCATGGTAGTTTCTGTAGCTGGTTCCTGTAACCGGTTCATTCATGCACTCTTGCATGGTAGTTTCTGTAGCTGGTTCCTGTAACCGGTTCATTCATGCACTCTGGCATGGTAGTTTCTGTAGCTGGTTCCTGTGACCGGTTCATTCATGCACTCTTGCATGGTAGTTTCTGTAGCTGGTTCCTGTAACCCGTTCATTCATGCACTCTTGCATGGTAGTTTCTGTAGCTGGTTCCTGTAACCTGTTCATTCATGCACTCTTGCATGGTAGTTTCTGTAGCTGGTTCCTGTAACCGGTTCATTCATGCACTCTTGCATGGTAGTTTCTGTAGCTGGTTCCTGTAACCTGTTCATTCATGCACTCTGGCATGGTAGTTTCTGTAGCTGGTTCCTGTAACCGGTTCATTCATGCACTCTCACATGGAGTTTCTGTAGCAGGTCACTGTAACCGGTTTATTCATGCACTCTCACATGGTATTTTCTGTAACAGGTTCCTGTAACCGGTTTATTCATGCACTCTCACATGGTAGTTTCTGTAATAGGTTTCTGTAACCCGTTCATTCATGCACTCTCACGTGGTAGTTTCTGTAGCTGGTTCCTGTAACCGGTTCATTCATGCACTCTTGCATGGTAGTTTCTGTAGCTGGTTCCTGTAACCAGTTCATTCATGCACTCTTGCATGGTAGTTTCTGTAGCTGGTTCCTGTAACCTGTTCATTCACGCACTCTTGCATGGTAGTTTCTGTAGCTGGTTCCTGTAACCGGTTCATTCATGCACTCTTGCATGGTAGTTTCTGTAGCTGGTTCCTGTAACCAGTTTATTCATGCACTCTGGCATGGTAGTTTCTGTAGCTGGTTCCTGTAACCGGTTCATTCATGCACTCTTACATGGTAGTTTCTGTAGCTGGTTCCTGTAACCTGTTCATTCACGCACTCTTGCATGGTAGTTTCTGCAGCTGGTTCCTGTAACCGGTTCATTCATGCACTCTTGCATGGTAGTTTCTGTAGCTGGTTCCTGTAACCAGTTCATTCATGCACTCTGGCATGGTAGTTTCTGTAGCTGGTTCATGTAACCGGTTCATTCATGCACTCTGGCATGGTAGTTTCTGTAGCTGGTTCCTGTAACCGGTTCATTCATGCACCCTTGCATTGTAGTTTCTGTAGCTGGTTCCTGTAACCGGTTCATTCATGCACTCTTGCATGGTAGTTTCTGTAGCTGGTTCCTGTAACCTGTTCATTCATGCACTCTTGCATGGTAGTTTCTGTAGCTGGTTCCTGTAACCGGTTCATTCATGCACTCTGGCATGGTAGTTTCTGTAGCTGGTTCCTGTAACCGGTTCATTCATGCACTCTGGCATGGTAGTTTCTGTAGCTGGTTCCTGTAACCGGTTCATTCATGCACTCTCACATGGTAGTTTCTGTAACAGGTTCCTGTAACCGGTTTATTCATGCACTCTCACATGGTAGTTTCTGTAACAGGTTCCTGTAACCGGTTCATTCATGCACTCTCGCATGGTAGTTTCTGTAGCAGGTTCCTGTAACCGGTTCATTCATGCACTCTCACATGGTAGTTTCTGTAACAGGTTCATTCATGCACTCTCACATGGTAGTTTCTGTAGCTGGTTCCTGTAAATGGTTCATTCATGCACTCTTGCATGGTAGTTTCTGTAGCTGGTTCCTGTAACCGGTTCATTCATGCACTCTGGCATGGTAGTTCCTGTAGCTGGTTCCTGTAACCGGTTCATTCATGCACTCTCACATGGTAGTTCCTGTAACCGGTTCATTCATGCACTCTCACATGGTAGTTCCTGTAACCGGTTCATTCAAGCACTCTCACATGGTAGTTCCTGTAGCACTTATGTTTGTACATAATGAGGTCATCAACCTCATGTGATGACCCATTTCTGCTGTCTCTTACAACAGGCCCTAGGTAGTAGGCCTATTCCTTCCCTGTTTCCTCAGAGACCTCCAGGCACTACACAGGGCCTGACTACATGGGGCCTGACTACATGGGGTCCTTTCCCTTACAGCCCAAGTTAAAATATTCTCAATCAACAACTGGATAAAGAAGTTCTCAATAAAAACTCTAGAAAGTTAACACATAAAAAGGTATGACAGAAATGCTTAACGTTTTTTTAGTAAGGGATCCACACACAGTCTGGAATAAAGAATAAGGACCTGGGTATGCAGACACAGGTAAATAAAATAAATATATTCCAGCAATCCATAAAAATAAATCATGTCTGGATTTCAAACTTGCAAAAATGAACTGTCAACCAATTCCCGCTCAATATGTTAACAACCATAGACATATTTATTTCTGCTGTTTTCTCAGCTGCCTCAAACACAAAGCATGGTTCTGATTAAAGATGTACGCATGTTTATATATATATATATATATATATATATATATATATATTCTTTTTTCTTATAGGCAGATAAATAAAAACAATATACAGCAGATCTAATCCCACACAGTTAATTCGACCGACCTACTTAAAATACTGTAACCTGGATGCAAATAAACAAACATAAGTATAGATAATCAGTAGCAACACAACAAAGTATTAAAAACAATACTGGCACAGAAATAAAACAAAATGAAAATCACAAAATGTTAAGTGTTGACCTTGATTTATATGTAGTGTCTTATGTTCAGAAACTTAGTGTTGCATATAGCCATAATGATCAAATTAATTCAATGTAGCACACAAATTAAACTTAATATACAGGGTGGTCCAAAAGTCTCCACACAAATGATCACTTCTTGAACAAACTGTCACTTTATTCACATAACATGCTCTACATGGCAACCATCACTATGACAACACATAAACAAGAAAAAGAGAAGAATTATTCCCTATGTACGGAGACTTTTGGACCACACTGAAGATATGGCCATCATGTTAACGTTAACTTAATGTATATATGGCCATCATGTTAACTTAACGTATATATGGCCATCATGTTAACATTAATTCATTGCAGCACAAGAACTTAATTTAACATAGATATGGCCACAATAATGCAACTAAATGTTCTGCAGATATGGCCATAAAGATGCAACTAACTTAATGTAGATATCGCAATAACAATTGAACTTTATGTAGCACACGCATTTAATTTAATGTAGTTATGAATATAACGACAGAACTAATCTAAACTAACATCAGAACTTAATTTAATGTAATTATGGCCTTAATGACAAGTAAGAGAAAAAGAGAGAAACCAAATCAAAAACAAAAAAAAACACAAAGAAGAGAAACATAGAGAAAGCAAACCAACAAAAAACACAGAGAAGAGAAACAGAGAGAAATCAAACAAACAAACACAGAGAAAAGAAACAGAGAGAAATCAAACAAACAAACAAACACAGAGAAGAGAAACAGAGAGAAATCAAACAAACAAACACAGAGAAGAGAAACAGAGAGAAATCAAACAAACAAACACAGAGAAAAGAAACAGAGAGAAATCAAACAAACAAACAAACACAGAGAAGAGAAACAGAGAGAAATCAAACAAACAAACACAGAGAAGAGAAACAGAGAGAAATCAAACAAACAAACACAGAGAAAAGAAACAGAGAGAAATCAAACAAACAAACAAACACAGAGAAAAGAAACAGAGAGAAATCAAACAAACAAACACAGAGAAAAGAAACAGAGAGAAATCAAACAAACAAACAAACACAGAGAAGAGAAACAGAGAGAAATCAAACAAACAAACACAGAGAAGAGAAACAGAGAGAAATCAAATGAACAAACACAGAGAAGAGAAATAGAGAGAAATTAAATGAACAAACAAACACAGAGAAGAGAAACAGAGAGAAATCAAATGAACAAACACAGAGAAGAGAAACAGAGAGAAATCAAATGAACAAACAAACACAGAGAAGAGAAACAGAGAGAAATCAAATGAACAAACACAGAGAAGAGAAACAGAGAGAAATCAAATGAACAAACAAACACAGAGAAGAGAAACAGAGAGAAATCAAATGAACAAACACAGAGAAGAGAAACAGAGAGAAATCAAATGAACAAACAAACACAGAGAAGAGAAACAGAGAGAAATCAAATGAACAAACACAGAGAAGAGAAACAGAGAGAAATCAAATGAACAAACAAACACAGAGAAGAGAAACAGAGAGAAATCAAACGAACAAACAAACACAGAGAAAAGAACTGGAGACAGACATGAAAGAGATGACATGAAATGACCTTGAACTGATGGCACAGGTCAGGAAAACTTGGTGCATTGTTTGTTGAGGACCTGTACTTCATGGGGAGCTGAAGGATATTGATTGACTAATCACCATGGTGATAACACTAACTTAATGTAGCATGAGAACTTAATTTAATGTAAATTTGGCCTTAATGATACAAGTTACTTGAGCCAGACAAGTAGGGTTGACAAGACAAGTCCTTTCTAAACAGAAGGTAATGCCTGCGTGAATACATAGCATCTGTCAACCAAGCTAACTGTACCTGCTCGTGGTGCCCCCAGCTGTTGCAAACACTGCTCTGGCGAAGGGCAAATAACTGGCGTCACATAACTGGTCCCCGAGTCTACGGGGTAAAACAATAGACTATGGGTGGGGGGCCCTACAACAAGTAACAGTGAAACAAGAGATGAGAAGAAGATGCTGGCGATGGAGAGGACACACATTGAGGAAACTTGTTGATAGCATTACAAGGCAGTCCTTGTTCTGGAATCCACAACGAAAGAGAGGCAGAGGTACACCAAAAAACACACAGAGAAGAGAACTGAAGACAGAAGTGAAAATGATGAGGGAGATGTGGAAAAGCCTTGAGCTCATGACACAGGACAGGTCAACTTGACATGTGCTGGTTGATGGCCTATGCTCCCTGGAGCGCTAAAGGTTACTGACTGACTGGTTGAAATACGGTCTTAGTGATACTAGTAACTTTAATGTAGCACGAGAACTTAATTTAACGTAAACATGGCCTTAATGGTACAAGTAACTTAATGTAGTACAAGAACTAAATGTAGCATAAAAAATGAATGTAACACAAGAACTGAATGTACTTATGGCCATATTATTACAACTAACTTAATGTAGCACCATATTCAAGCCAAGCTCTCTTGTCATTTGCCAGCCTCCATGTCTTCTCCTTGTGTTGTTTTTGGTGTCCCACAACTTGTCTTACCCTTGGAACTCCTGAACAAGAACTGCCTTGTAAGGCTATCAACAGGTTTCTTTAATGTCTGTCCTATCCATCATCAATGTCTGTCTGTCCTATCCATCATCAATGTCTTCTTCTCATCTCTTGTTCTACCTACACTTGTCTGGTTCTTGTCACCAGTTCCACATGAGTGATTTTGTTATACCGTCCAAAACAGAAGCAGGTCCTCAAGTAAGGAAGCTCATGACGCTGATACAGACATAATAACATAAATTAATTTTCCAAATATACCATACAGTCAAACTGACAACAACAACAGAGAAGCAGCAAGTCAACTTAAAGAACCTTTACATCACCAAGTTTTATGTTGCTAGGCACATCAAAACAATATTTAATACACAAATTTGATTTTAATACAAAATTAGTGCAAAAGCAGAGACTGAAACCAGAGTTCCATAAAATAGTTTTTTAAACAAAGAAGCTAAACTGATTTTGTTTTTACTGAAATTAATCAGTAATTTATTCTCTCAATGATTTGACTGACAAGCTAGTAACTTTTTCATACAGGTGCACCACTGATTTTCAAGGAACAGACAGCTCTTTTAATCTAGACAAAATTATAAGAGGATAACTGTAATTCTTTAACTAACTTGTCAAATTAATACAGCTCTGAAACATAGACAGTAATAAAACCAACAATTAAGAAGCTACATACTTTCATAAACGGATGCTGGCGTAGAATGGAAGGTTTGAAATGATGTAACAAAGTCACCAATGTAGAACTGAAGACAAGAACCAGACGAGTGCCAGTGGAACAAGAGATGAGAAGGTGAATCTATCTTTTAAGTGAGTTGAATGTGTCCTGTATTACTTGAACCAGACGAGTGCCAGTGGAACAAGAGATGAGAAGGTGAATCTATCTTTTAAGTGAGTTGAATGTGTCCTGTATTACTTGAACCAGACGAGTGCCAGTGGAACAAGAGATGAGAAGGTGAATCTATCTTTTAAGTGAGTTGAATGTGTCCTGTATTACTTGAACCAGACAAGTGCCAGTGGAACAAGAGATGAGAAGGTGAATCTATCTTTTAAGTGAGTTGAATGTGTCCTGTATTACTTGAACCAGACGAGTGCCAGTGGAACAAGAGATGAGAAGGTGAATCTATCTTTTAAGTGAGTTGAATGTGTCCTGTATTACTTGAACCAGATGAGTGCCAGTGGAACAAGAGATGAGAAGGTGAATCTATCTTTTAAATGAGTTGAATGTGTCCTGTATTACTTGAACCAGACGAGTGCCAGTGGAACAAGAGATGAGAAGGTGAATCTATCTTTTAAGTGAGTTGAATGTGTCCTGTATTACTTGAACCAGACGAGTGCCAGTGGAACAAGAGATGAGAAGGTGAATCTATCTTTTAAATGAGTTGAATGTGTCCTGTATTACTTGAACCAGACGAGTGCCAGTGCAACAAGAGATGAGAAGAAGACACTGGCCATAGATAGGACACACACTGAGAAAACCTGCTGATAGAATTACAGGACAGTCCTTGTTCTGGAATCCACAGGGTAAGAGAGGTAGAGGTCGACCAAAAACCATAGAGAGATGAGAACTGGAGACAGACATGAAGAGAACTGGAGACAGACATGAAAAGAACTTGAGCTGATGGCACACGACAGGAGGATTAAGCCTGTGTCTGTTGAAGGTCTATGCTCCTTATAGAGCTATAGGGTGTTGAACTGAAATGCCAGTGACTGCCAGACGAATTTACTGGGTTGCCACAAATGGTGTGTGTTGTGTAGTGTGCACCCACTTAGTTTACACTGCAGTTTTTAGTTGTGATTCATTGACTTTGTTTAGTTATTAGTTTATTTTGCTTACATGTATCCTTTGTCATGGCTTCTAAGAAAGATGCATAATTACTAGCCCAAAACATAACAGATTTGGTAAAGCTGGTGAAAAAAACTGAATCAATATTTGTCTGCATTTCCGCAGAAATCTTGAGAGACATGGTAGCTGTATAGCTACTGAGTCAGAGGTGTGCTGTTGAATTATTATTACATGACCTATGTTGGCAAATACGTCCTGCAAGGCTTAGGAACCTAGGATGCTGGGAAATCAATGGTGTACCTGTACATATAGCGTTTACATACAGTAATACAGCAGAGTCAACTGACGATTAAATTTAAAATCAATTATATCAGAATCAGTCATGTTTTACCATGCATTAGATGAGATTTAAAAAAGAAACCAACTATCATTAGGCAGAATATAATTTCAACTCTTGTTCTCCACTCAAAGAAAATGTCAACCAGAAGGACCTTTAGTCCAGAATTTTCTGAAATCTCAGATTCTATTACGAACTTGAACTAGCATATCTGACAAAATCACAAACGTTATTCACAACAAACCTGCATCTATTTCTTCAGCCTCCTGTGTCCTTTAGCCCTTCCCACCCAACAGCCATTGTTAATGTTGAACAGAATTGACATGCTACAATGTGATTAATTATCCTCCATTAAAGTAACGACTGGTAAGCCCATGTGGTTGTAGTCCCTCCTCATGTCTACGTAGTAGTCTCTTTAACACTCAGTCGCTTGACTAATAGTCAACACTTGCGTTCAACGATTGTTAGACTGTTTAGTTAAAGTACATTAGTCCTTTCCTTTATGTTGTCAATCTATTTTTTTTTCTGTCTGCCCTGTCCACTTTTGCCTGGTACTATGGCTTGAAGTCTTTGACAGCCTAAGTAGCTGGGTAAAACCTCAATAAAACCTGGGACTTAGTCTGCTCCAATTCCTGTCACTGATGGTCAACCCTCTCCATCACTATCAACCCTCTCTGCAACTGATAGTCAACCCTCTCAGTCACTGATGTTCATCTCTTTCCATCACTGATGGTAAACCATGATCAACCTCCACTGTACAATTCACATCTATTTGTATGCCATTCATCCACCACCTCCTTCTTGGATCTCCTGTCCTGAATTTTTTCATCAGACTTTTTCATCTTTTCTCCATTCACTTAATGTGTCCTGATCACTTTGTGTGTTTGATCCCTTGATGTTAACATCTATTTCCTTATCTGTTCTCACTCTCTATACAACTATTTTAATATCCATGACTGGATTATGTATTCTATTGTGAAAATGTTGTGTTACAACTTGCCTTGTTGTACACCACGTCAAAGTATCTGTGACCTAACTATGAAGCTATAAATGCTATATTGTATCATAACTTGTCTTGTTGTAAACTAAGGCTGGGAAATCCACCATTTGTTGTTTTATAAATATGTCCATTTTCACTACAGGTAAAACAATGAACATGCATGCCTGGTTATTCTCAACAAATTCGCTTTATCTAATATTAACCGGCATGGTCCCTGAACAAAGAACAGAAGAGGAAAATTATATCACTTGAGATGAGATGCTTAAGAATAACCAAGGTTACCAGGAGAGACAGAACAGTAATGATGGCATCAGAAAAATTGTAAGAACTACATCCTGCATCAAGTATACAGACAGATACAAAAATTAAGTGGTTTGACCATCCAATGAGAGTGGAATCTGATCAATTACCACTTGACGCTGACAAAGTATAAGATCTGGTTTTAGGGCATGGAGAAGACCAAAAGGTAAATGGATGGACAGCATCATACAAGTTCTATAACAATACGGGCTCACAGCAGTGGTTAAAAAAAAGATAAGTAAGTAACCAGCACAACACACAAATATTTGAAAACTCACTATCTACTACCAATAAGCGTCAATCAGAAACCACAGACCTGACTTTTTTTAACAATCAAGCAGCATATTTCAAGAACCTTAGAGAACTCACATTATCTATTAGTAACATTCAAAAGGACGTCAGAAAACTCACATTATCTACTTCCAATTAGCATAACTTACAAAACTCACTTTATCTACTACCAACTATCAAAACTCACAAAACCTACCTTATCTACTACCAACTATCAAAACTCACAAACTTCCCACCCTTCACTTTATCTACTACGAACAAACCTGAGAAAAATCACCACACATCCACTATCAACTAGCAACATTACAAATTTAACATGCAAATTTTTTTTATAGACCTGCAGGCACATAAGTTTGTAACTTGTTACAACAGCATGCCCAATTAAAACTGTTTTTACAACTGCAGGACCTCAAACTAACCATCCATCACTGAGTACACCATCTGAAAACCTTGTACACGGGCCACTTCTGGGTTTATTATGTCCCTTCAAATTTCTTCTTGACGTTAATCTGACAGGAATGCTACAAACTTTATCTTATGTACCAGTTTATGTTATCTTAAAGGCACCTGGGAGTCATGACTGAAATGGATCCTTCCTCCCTAGGGTATCAAGGAGGTCAAAGGGCCAAGGAGGTCAAAGGGCCAAACCACTTAACTGATGGGAGGGTTAAGACTCTTCCTAATTATTAAGTTACTGCCTGTTCTTATATTGAGTATAGCAGGGGTTCCCAACCTGGGATATGCTTACCCCTGGGGGAGGGGGGAGAAGAAGAGATGCTTGTCAAGGAGGAACAGGGAAATATGACAAATGATTATGTAATATATTATCCTATTCCGCAAACAATATTGAGGCGGAACATGGTGTGTGGGTATCTTTTTCAAGAACCCTACTGAGAACAAAACTGTTGGTTGACTAGAAACAGAACAGGGGGTCTCACTAATTTATCAGACAATGTTGTTTATGTACAAAACGTAGTTTTCTTTATGGTAAATTTAGTTATTGTCAATGTGTATATGCAAGGTAAACTTTTAAATTTATTTCCTTTGGTAAACTTTTAAATTTATTTCCTTTCATACTGATAGGGTGTACCAGAAGTTTACTAAAAGTCAAAAGGGGTATTGGGACCAAAACAAGGCTGGTAACACATGATGTATAGTTTTCTACCAATACAATTAGGCATTTTAAAAAAAGCAAACAATAAATGACAGAAATAAAACACCTGTACAACAGCCGGCAAAATCTAACACAAGAATAAACATTTAATGTCAAGTTATTTTCATAAATACAACAACCATATCTCAGTTAACAGTCACAATAAAATCCGTTATTGTTATACATCACAAGAAGGGCATAACACAAGGGGAAACAATCCAGAAATATTTATCATCATTACTCCCCATGGATAATCACTGTGACTGACCCCCCCCCCTTGTGGGAAGCCTGTGTCAAAGCATTCTTCTGCTCCTGCAGCTGTGGTTTGTGTAGCCATTTGTCTTACATCAGGAGGCTACCAGGCCCATCCATACAACCTCATGTTAGTTGCCTCTTACATCAGGAGGCTACCAGCCCCGTCCATACAACCTCATGTTAGTTGCCTCTTACATCAGGAGGCTACCAGCCCCGTCCATACAACCTCATGTTAGTTGCCTCTTACATCAGGAGGCTACCAGCCCCATCCATACAACCTCATGTTAGTTGCCTCTTACATCAGGAGGCTACCAGCCCCATCCATACAACCTCAGATTAGTTGCCTCTTACATCAGGAGGCTACCAGCCCCATCCATACAACCTCATGTTAGTTGCCTCTTACATCAGGAGGCTACCAGCCCCATCCATACAACCTCATGTTAGTTGCCTCTTACATCAGGAGGCTACCAGCCCCATCCATACAACCTCATGTTAGTTGCCTCTTACATCAGGAGGCTACCAGCCCCATCCATACAACCTCATGTTAGTTGCCTCTTACATCAGGAGGACCAGCCCCATCCATACATCCTCATGTTAGTTGCCTCTTACATCAGGAGGCTACCAGCCCCATCCACACAACCTCATGTTAGCTGCCTCTTACGACACCACACCTGAGGGTGTATTAGTCCTATTCTTGATCTTGTCAGAGGAACCAGGGAACACCAGGGAACAACATGGAACAGAAATATCACTGAATACATATACGTATATGCACGTGCAGGAACCTAGGGAAGTTAACGATAAATCGCTGGAACAGGAAGATAAGTAAGAATGTTAAATACATTTAAAAAATTAAAAGTTTACTTTAAAAAAAAAAATTTGATAAGCAAGTTTCCTGGAAAAAATAATTAGGCAAATATAATTTTAAAATTGTGTCTGGTCTCTACATTAAGGTTAAAAAGGTATCTCTACATTACCTCTACACCTCACGGTAGAAGGGGAACGACTAAGTACGTAAGTCTGGTCTCTTGCACTAATACCAAAAACAATTGGGTAATAGATAAATGAGTGGGTTCCTATTAATGTATGCAGCTAGCAAGTGTACACAAATGATGAATGTGGCCCCTAATGTGCTTGGAGAAATACATCCATTTCTCACTTTCTCCAGGTATTCTCAATAACGGAATTCTCATTAAGACTACATAGTAGTACCCTGCTGTAAATGGATACTTGACATCTGCTCTTGAGTTAGGGAAGGCAAAGGCAGCAAGGAAGGAAACTGGTCACCCCACTTCATAAAAGCCAAGGCTTAGTACAGTAAAGTCTTTAACATGTCACTCCCTTACACAAGTTTCTGCTATGGGCCTACCTTTACCTTTAATACTAAGCTTAAATTTAAAATTTAAGCTGAGTGATTTTCTTCTTCCTGCATCCTTAGTCCCCGACTGAGAAAGCAGTCAGTGGCCATCACGCCTAGTGACGTCTTGCAGGGCAGGAACAAACTATCCCCATTTTACCCAGTCGGTGGCCATCCTTCGTACCGTCCCCTCTGGTTCATGCTTTGCATCTCAGCCTCCACTGTTCTCTAGCAGGTTGTCTTTGGTCTGCCTCTCTTTCGCCATCTTTCTGTGGTTCATCTAAGTAATCTTGCTACTGCATTAATAATTTTTGTTTTTGGTCAATTAGACACTGGACAAGTCTATGTGGAAATCAGACAAATATTCAAGACCTGTTTATACAAACCACAAGCAAGTTTAAACCATCTGGGATTCAATCATTCCAGGCATATACATTGTGCTTATTACAATGAATCAAAGAAAGAAAATAGCTTTTCAGAAACACGCTCAACATAGCTCATCAAATTAACATACTTAAATATGTATACAGAAATGATTTAAAAACTTACTATATTACAATTAAAACACCAGACCATATATGTTGTGTGCAGCGAGACGATTACTACAAAATGCAAACATACTGGTGCATCCTGACATGATGCCAGGTTGATAATTATTCGAGATTCATAAATATTGTTTTAACCAGACCATTTACTCAACGACCAGAAAAACATGAATTAGCATTACGAACCTTACAAGTTTTAAAACAGTGGCTCAGTATGTTCTGGAAACAGAACAAGACATTAATACCTAATGTTCAAACAAAAAATGGGATTTAAAAGATGCAACGATTGCATAAGTTATTAACTGAAACACGCTTTGTATCTGTCAACTTTTAACATAGAAACAGCAAAAGCAAATTATGACTATCAAAAATTTAAAATGTGATTTTTACTGATTTCCTTCCTTTTCCTTGTAATTCTCTGCTATGCTGCTTAATTGCTGCCCTTTGTCTAAGTTCAAGTCATCATTCCCCTTGGATGTTGCTTTTAAAGTCTCAGGTATAAATTTTGAGATTTTGCTTGGGACTTCTAAGTCCAGGTCATCTCCACTATCGTGTGATTTTCTCTTTGATCCAAATGTTTTTTCTGACTTATATTCTTCTACCTGTCCATCAATGACCACACTTTTCTGGTCAGCTGCAGAATTCACATACTCCCCAGATACAACTTTGCCATCTGCTAAGTGGACAAACTTTTCTGGCAAAGTCTTCTGTGTTGGGGCCACTTTCTGAAAATCCTCGCTCTGCCACATTTGTCCTTCTCTATCAACAGGATGTACACTAGCTGAATCACTGGTACAACACATATCTGTAGGCAATAATGATGGATGATCATCATGGTGTAAAATATACGGCTTTTCTTCAATCTTAATAACATTAGTTACTGGTGACTGATCATCAATGGTACAATGTTCACCACGAGTCTCAGAAATTTCCTCTTTCTTAACATTCATTTCCCGGAGTGTTACATTTGACTTGTTTGCTGCATCAGGGCAGATGTCCAGTTCATTTATTGCAACACCTTCTCGAACTGTTTCTATGGTCTCTCTGCTATTGCTAGAATTCATTGGAAACTTATGTCTGCCTGATGACGGTGCTGGATCAACTGCCAAGGCACTGTACTTATCACCTGATGAGCTCATGCTGAAAATTTGCCCATCACTGGTGGGCACTAAGCTGTGTAGTTTACTTTCAGCCAATTTATCTGTTGGTCTGTGAGCTTCCCCTTTATCTTTAGCCTTATCTTTATCTTTGTGAGGTGTACTCCCATGCTTCAGAGAAGCTGAAGACTTGTTGCTTTCTTTTCTGTGCTTCTCAGGACTGTCTTTTCCTTTTGATGGTGATGATAATGATGATGTTTTATGCTTTTCACTCTTATCGCCTGACGATACCTTTTTAACCTTATCAGATGAAGATGAGTTTTTCTTCTCATCGTGCATTTTGATCAACCCACCATCACTAACAACTTTACTTTCCTTTACGTGGCTATTATCTTTGTGAGGATGCTTATGGCTTCCATTGCTTTTCGATTTTCCATCACGTGCAGTGTCTGCATGTTTCACTGCTTTATTGTTCTTACCATCTCTCGATATCGCAGACTTGTCATCGCTTTTGGTAACCGCTTTACTACCATCACTTTTAACTAATACTTTACTACTCTCACTTTTCCCGCTGCTGCCAAGGTTACTTTTGGTGGATTTGTAATTGCTATGCTTCAGATCTGTTTTGGAAGATTTGCTTACATCAGTTCTGCCATTAATCTTATTGTCTCTTGTTTTACTATCATCAGATGTCGGCTTCTCTGATTTAATTCTCTCCTTTATTTTTTCAAGTATGCTCTTGTGTTTGTCACTACTTAATGAGGAAGATGATTTTGGCTTCTCAACCTTGCCAGATTTTTCACTGTGCTTAGCTGGCATTACAGATTTCTGCAATATTTCATGCTTTTTCTCACCATCCTTTCTGGCAACAGTTTTAATGTCTGCTTGTTTGTCGACCTTGGAATGAGATGACTTGTCTTTGCCATGGCTCAAAGAATCTTTGTCTGAAGTTTTGCTGCCTTTTTCATGAACAATTCTGTCAACTACTTTATGCTTCTCTGATGAAGGCTTATCTTTGGTGGCAGACGCTGAAGAATGTTTATCAGACTTCTCCCATGGTGTCACTTTCTTCTCATGTTTTTCTGGAGAGCGTTTTTCACCAGCTGTCTTATCAGCTATGATGTTGGAGGCAACTAAGGCAGGATCTGTATTGTTTTTCACACATTCCTCATCAGCATTCATAGCTGGTGCCACTTCTGGAGCCTTAACTTTTTCATCCTTGCATTCAACTTTTCCCTCTTGTTTCACGATGTTTCCAGACTCGGCAAGAGTCTCTGACTGGAACAGGTGCTTATAGTATATTTTCAACCTGTTGGGAGAAGATAAATATTGAAGTCATGTGAAAGATTTAAAAAACACTTAAAAAATACTTTACATTTGTTTAGTAAAAGCATAGTTAATAAATAGATATTATGCAAATAAAAACTTGTTAAGCATTTGTTTGTCTTTTAACTCTTTGACTCCACAATTATTTTCCATCCTGTGCCGTAATTTTAATTCGTGATAGACTAAAAACAACGCCCAGAGAGTTGTTTTGGCATGGGTGTCAAATCTGACCAATGCTCTGAGTGTTGTTCCAGAGTGAAAGAGTTAAGCTGCTAACAAACATATATTAGATGTATAAAGACATGACCACCATTTACAAGAACTCTTTAAACTCGTATTTAAAAAAGATTTTAAACCACCTAATAAAAGCTTGTATGGCATACATATGTTTTTATATGTATGCCATACAAGCTTTTATTAGGTGATTCAAAATTTATGACATATACAGACACGGTGGCCATTCATTTAAAACTGACATGCTATGGACTCCAGAAGGAAAGCAAAAGCGAAGCCGGCCAAAAGCTACCTGGTGGAGAACTGTGGAGGCAGAGATGCAATGTGTGAACCAGAGCTGGTGCATCACACAAAGGATTGCCGCCAACTGAGCAAAGTGGAGACAGTTTGTTGCTGCCTTACAAGATGCCACCAGCCATGATGGTCACTAATTGTTTTGTCAGTCATTGGCCAAGGACCAAAAAAGAAGATAAACAATAAACGATCATTGTTTCTTTGGCAACGAATCGCAAGTTCCACCAATCTCTGTTATGCATAACTATTACGCATAACTATTATTGTTGAAGGTTAAGTGTGCCATTCAATTTAAATCCTACGATTAGTTTTGAAAATATCATGCTGGATGCCTCCTTAACTCTTTATGCCTTCCACATCATTTCAGGGGTTACCCTAGAATACCCAAGACCAAATTTCTGTCACACTATATACAATTATGTGTAGTTACAGAAGTAAGATCAAATCAAAATTACTGATAATAATAAATTGATAATCTTTCTGTAAATGAACTGCAATGGGAGAGCAAGAAATGTTTAGCAAAGACAGTACTGATTAAAACAAATGGGGTAGTAATGAAAATAACAAACAAATAAAACTAAGTTTTTATTTTCATGACTTACTAAATCAAATATTATCCTCTTCTTCTTCTTCTTCTTCCGTCCTTAGCCACCGACCGTCAAAGCAGTCAGTGGCCATTACGCCTAGTGGCGTCTTAGGGCAACAGCAGATAGGTTTTCTTTGCCATTGTTTCCCATCACGCCTATTGGCGTCTTTAGGGCAACGGCAAATCAATCCATTTGCTGTTGTTTCCGTAATCGAAGTGACTGGCAAACGGGTGATCAGCCCGTTTATTATCCTCTAGTCCAGATAAAAAAGAAAAATAAAGAACAGCAGCTTCCTACCTTACCTTTTTGCAGTAATATATAGTATTATGGGGAGCCGCAGTAGCACGGTGGGTAGTGCACTGGCTTCCTAGCTCGGTGGTCCATGGTTCGATCCCCAGTTGAGGTGGGATTTTTTTAGACCACAAACGGCTCCGGGGTCGACTCAACCTCATGAATTAGGTACCAGAGCAACTCTGGGAAGGTTAAGGCGGCCGGCATGATGCTGACCACATCACCCCTAGTGTGCCGATGGTCAAGAAAATATGGGCCTAACACCATATTCCCAATATGCCTCAATGGGCGTGTAACGGGATCCTTTACCTTTACCTAGTATTATGAGCATACCCAACAATTTAATGTAGGACATCTAAGAAATAAAGAAACAAGAGACAAATTTGCGGTCACAATATCCAACAAATTCCAAGTGCTCCAACAGCTGGAAGATGTAGAGAATACAGAAGACTGTAACTGTCTTTTTCTCTCTTGTAGAGGTGATCACTTGCATAAGACAGCATACATGTTGTTAGGTGTGTAGTGCTGGCGTATGATGAGCTGAGTGTGGGTGCGAATGAAGGCGCGAATGTGTTTAGGCTCGTATATGTGGTGTAATGCAACCCATACACTCACATGCAGTAGTCAAGGATGCTTGAACGCTGCTGGCACGTTTCAAAACATTTATTGATGACAACACACATAGCATCAACAGGAACAGTCAGTGTAAACAAGGTCATGCTGACCAGAAATCGTTAGGTATACATCAGGCATTCAAAAAAAGGCTGGTAAACATTCCAATATTCGTACATGGTCAATAATAATGTTCTTCGATGACAGTTCGTAATGCCGCTTTGGTATCTCTGACTAAATGCGTCAGATACCTTAATCACTTTGACATACAGGTACAACTTGGCATTCCCCGCCAATTGCACATTATCAGGCTGTAGTATATTAGCCGTAACACGGGTCTCAAAATGGCGTCATGTGTGTACTTCTTATAAGCAGGTTAACATCAACCCTGCAGTAATGCTTATGTAGACATAAATATCGCCAATCTGCGGTTCCCACAATATAACTTCGTCACTGGACTTCTGGATAATATAAAGACTAATAGTCTTGGATGGCTACCTTGAGCACAACAATATAAGTTCTGAAATGTAGGACCGGTGAGCTGTATTTCACAGACTAGGTAATCTTCTAACATGTTCTGCCACCGAAAGCGTAATAATGGAAAAAGTCGGTATTACCTGGAACCGAATCCTCAGAACATAATAAGGAACTCTGTCGTCATTCCGACGCACAGAGAATCACTGGGGAGACCTGCCAACGCAGTCACTTCGAAGATTTTCCCCGAAAAACACAATGAACATTCGTCCCTCAGAAGCCAGCTTATATCCCGGCCTGACGGAAGTATCAACTTCGCGCTTAAAAAACCTGCGCATGGGCACATGCCCGAACTGTTTACCTTTGACCCTATCTTCATACAGGTCAAACCCCAAAGGATGAACGAACAGGGAAGACAACCCCTAATCAACCTGACATTGCAAGGTAAAGACACAATTATTCACCTACACTAGGGTGAAAAAACATAAGCAAATAACTTGACATATGACTCCGTCGAAAATGACAGCAACAAAGACTATTGGCAGCAAATCAAAACTGTATGGAATGAGACATGTGAAGAAATACTGGGGAAAAGGGAACAACAACAAAAAGCATGGATAACTACAGAAACCATACAAAAGTGAAAGGAATATTCGACAGGGATGAACAGAACAGCGTGCAATGTAGGACAGTCACGCTCAGTTTCCTGGAAGATGAATACCCACAGGACCTCTGGGTCCAAGTATACACGGATGGGTCAGCACAGAATGCAGTCAAGAATGGAGGAGCAGGAGTGTACATAGAATACCCAAACAACACTAGGGATACGGTCAGAGTACCAAGGGGGAAATTCTGTAACAACTATGATGCAGAAATCCAGGCAATCAAGGTGGCAAATGAAAAACTGTTGAACACCAATCTCAGTCCACAGCCTGTGGTATTCCTGACAGATGCAAGATCAGCACTCCAAGCACTTCAGTCCGGAAAATTGCCAGGTATACAAGCCCTACTTTCTGAACTGGGCAACCAGTGCAGGGTCGCCATGCAATGGATACCGTCTCATTGTGGAATACCAGGAAACGAGAGAGCAGACCGACTGGCTAAAGAAGGTGCTGCAGACGAGCAACCGGTTGTACCAGTTATGTACCATCCGAAGAAAAAGATGATCAAATCAATCAGAAAGCCACCAACACCAAAGCAGGATGACTACCAAGCTATGAACAGATCAGAACAAATTGTCATTCTGCGCCTCAGAACAGGACACAACCGACTCCGCAGCCACATGTATACAAAATTCAAGATTGGCAATTCAGCCAAGTGTACATGTGGACAGGCACCCCAGACTGCGGAGCACATACTTCAAGATTGCCCCGAATATGATATATTGAGGCAAACCCACTGGCCCAGAGAAACAACACTGGAAGCAAAACTATACGGACCTCTGTATGAACTACAAAAGACAGTGAAGTTTATACAAGAAACAACATTGCAGATATAGACAATATATTTCAAGCGAACGAAAGAAGAAGAAGAAGAACAGAAACCATCAATAAGATAAAAGACAGAAAAAACAAGAAAGCAGATTTAAACACAAGCAAAACAAGAAGTTCCAAAGCCAAGGCTCAAGAAGTGTACACAGAAGCAAACAAAGAAGTAAAAAGAAGTATCAAAAGAGACAAGAGGAAGTATATTGAGGAGTTGGCAAGAGAGGCAGAAGATGCTGCAGCCAAAAGAAATATGAGAGAACTGTATAGCAGCACAAAGAAGCTGACAGGGAAATACAAGCAAACAAGTTGCCTCATAAAAGACAAGAATGGAAAACTGCTCAGCAATATACAAGAGCAAATGAAGAGGTGGACAGAATATTTTGAGGACCTTCTCAACAGACCAGCCCAACAAAACCTCCCCGGACATCCAGCCAGCAGAAGAAGAGCTACAGATTAACAGTGAAAGACCAACGAAAATGCTCTCTCAAATTTATAAAGGACAAGCAAGGCAAATTGCTTACTGCTACCCCATAGGAGGTAATGGAAAGATGGAAAGAATATTTCTCAGAACTCCTTGATGGTGAGCAAGGTCAAGCATCAGAAATGATAACCACTAGCACAGAAGAGAAAACCAATGGTGGTGAAGATGACATAAAGATGGAAGAACTGAAGGCAGCACTGGAGAAAATCAAGATGGGCAAAGCAGCAGGGCATGATGGTATAACACCAGAAATGGTTAAGTACATGGGAGCATCAGGCGACCTATTACTCCTAAGGGTCCTACAGGCAGCATGGTGCAACAAGGCCATACCAAAGGATTGGGAGATTGCCATCATAACACCAATTTTCAAAAAGGGTGACAATCGACAATGTGGAAACCATAGAGGCATATCCCTTCTCAGTGTCCCTGGTAAAATCTACTCTAGAATCCTAGAGCAGAGACTCCGATGCCTAGCTGAGCCACAATTGGATGAAGTCCAGTGCGGATTCCGAGCAAACCGAAGTACTCAAGACCTAATCTTCACACTCAGGCAGCTGAGTGAAAAGGCCCTTGAGTACAAGAGTGAGATCCATCTTTGTTTCATAGATCTGGAAAAGGCGTTTGACAGGGTCCCCTGGAGCAAACTTTGGGACTGTTTGGCAAGGAAGAACATTCCAGCACCTCTGATTCATGCTATACAGAGCTTCTACAAGTCTTGCAGAAATTATGTGAGGACAGCAAACTATAAGTCAGAAGAGTTCAGGACCACCACTGGTGTAAGACAAGGTGATATCCTGTCACCTTATCTTTTCATACTCTTCATGGACGATGTCATCAAGGCATGTAAGGAGAGAACAAGAAAGTATTCAGTGGGGTACTGGAAGATGAGACAGGTCTGTATTTCAGAGCTAGCATTTGCTGATGATGTTGTCCTGATTGCTAAATCAGAGACACATCTCCAATCCAACCTGCAAGTCTGGAAGGAAGAGCTGGAGAAGAGAGGGATGGTCATAAGCAGCTCTAAAACAAAATCCATGGTGATATCACGAGAAGAAAGAAGACATCAGATTAAGTTGGGAGAACAGGTCCTGGAGCAGGTCGACCACTTTAAATATCTCAGAGCTATTATAGACCGAAAGGGAGGCATCAAAGAAGAGTTGGCCACTCGAAAAGCAGCAGCTGGGAGACTTTTTCAGGCCATAAATCGAGGATTCCTCAGCAAGAGAGAGGTTGGTAAGAAAACGAAGATGGCTGTATACCGCTCCACCTATGTCCCAGTCTTGACATATGGATGCGAGTCATGGGCAATGACTACAACCCACGAAAGCCAGATCCAAACCTCAGAAATGAGGTATCTGAGGAAGGTGGTTGAAGTAACAAGAAGAGACATGGTCCGCAACCAGACGATGCGTCAAGGCCTAAAATCCCACCCCCTGCAGACCCAAGTAGAACAGTCCCAACTAAGATGGTTTGGCCATGTCTGCAGAATGGGAGAAGATCGGCTACCACGACAAGCATGGGAAACAAAGAGCCAGGGATCCAGACCCCCAGGATGACCCAGAGTCCGCTGGGAGGACAACATTAGACAATCTTTGAAGGACCGAGGACTAGAATGGAACCAGGTCAGGAGGAAGACAGCCGATAGGATGGTCTGGCGCTCTCTCTTCCAAACCTCTACACCTCACGGTAGAAGGGGAACGACTAAGTAAGTAAGTAAGACCAACGAAGGAAGAAATAAAGAAAGCCATAAAGCTTCTAAGAGATGGAAAAGCGTCTGGACCTGGTGGCATTCCAGCAGAGGCCATCAAAGCAGATATTGACACGGCTACAGAGATTTTATATAAATTACTTGGTAAAGTCTGGTAAAAGGAAGAGATACCAGCAGAATGGAAGGAAGGATATCTGGTTAAGTTGCCTAAGAAAGGAAATTTACAAGAGTGCACAAATTATAGAGGAATAATGTTACTATCAGTGCCAGGAAAAGTATTAAACAGGATTATCCTTGAGAGATTAACTCTTTCAGTCCCAAGCAAAAAAGTGGGTTTGGCCCAAGCAAAAATGGCCACCCCAGTGCGTTTTTATTGTTGTTGTTTGGAAATAATTTTTTTAAATGTTCATATGCATAAATAACTTTGTTGTATATGAAACTGAAGGTAATTGGATGTACTTTACTCTTGTGCTACAAGTATAAAAGCTTTCATTGAAAAATGATTAGTTATTCAAGGTAAAATGGAGGATATGCGCTTAAAAAAAATGATTAGTTATTCAAGGTAAAATAAAGGATATGCGCTTAAAAAAATCGCTTTAAAAATCTAAAATAAATATCTCAAAACAGAAACATGTTCACTCTAAAACATGTGCGGTATTTAAAAGAATGTACTTGCAGTCGGAAATGACTTTGTGGGATGTTATAATTAGAAACCGTCTCAAACAGAGGCACATATACCAAAGGCTTTTTAAAGTCGATTGGGCCAAGCGCGTCTAACCCCTGAGCCTTTATAAAGTCGATTGGGACTTAACGAGTTAAGAGAGTCCATAGACAAGATGAGAGATGAACAAGCAGGTTTTCGACAAAACAGATCATGTACAGACCAGATAGCCACTTTGAGAATAATAGTTGAACAAAGTCTGGAATGGAATTCACCACTATACATCAGATTTGTGGACTACGAAAAGGCATTTGACAATGTAGACAGAGAATCACTTTGGAAATTGATGAGGCATTATGGAGTTCCCCTGAAGGTCATTAATTTAATAAAGAAAACATATGAAGACATGACATGCAGAGTTCTTCATGAAGGACAGCTTACAGAACCGTTTGGGATAAGAACAGGAGTGCGACAAGGATGCCTCTTGTCTCCATTTCTTTTCTTACTAGCAATAGACTGGGTTATGATATCATCGACAACACACAACAGAAATGGAATCCAGTGGACTCTGACTAAGCAGTTGGATGATCTGGATTTTGCTGATGACTTGGCTCTTCTGTCCCATAACCGTAATCAGATGCAGGACAAATTGAAAACACTCGATGAGAGGTCACAGCAATTGGGTCTGAAAATACACAGGGAAAAGACAAAAATAATGAGAATAAATGCAGGTAATGATAACAGGGTTGAACTTGAAGAAACACCAATACAAGATGTAGAATCGTACACATATCTTGGCAGCAATATAGACAAAGTTGGAGGGACAGACAGTGATATCAAACTAAGAATACAAAAAGCAAGAGGAGTTTTCATTGCATTGGGAAATATATGGAGATCAAAAGAAATCGGATCCAACACGAAAATAAGAATCTTCAACTCAAATGTGAAGTCAGTCCTATTGTATGGCTCTGAGACATGGAGAACAACAAAGATAACAACCAAAAAGCTACAGACTTTCCTAAATGGGTGCTTGCGTAGAACAGAGGGATTAAAATGGTATGACAAGGTTACCAACGTAGAACTGAGGACAAGAACTAGACGAGTGCCAGTGGAACAAGAGATGAGAAGAAGACGATGGCGATGGATAGGACACACTCTGAGGAAACCTGTTGATAGCATTACAAGGCAGTCCTTGTTCTGGAACCTCCAGGGCAAGAGAGGCAGAGGTAGACCAAGAAGCACATGGAGAAGAGAGCTGGAAACAGAGGTGAAAATGATGAGGAGAACGTGGAAAGAACTTGAGATGATGGCACGTGACAGGAGGACTTGGCATGTGTTTGTTGAAGGCCTATGCTCCTTTGGGAGTGGAGGGTTATGAATGAATGAATGAGCATACCACTGGCAGAGTGGTAACAGCGCTTGCCTCTCACAGCAAATTTACCGGGTTCCGGATTCAAAACTTGGTAATGTCATCCTGTCTACCCAGGTGTAAATTGGTACTTGAATCTGCTGGAATTAGGGAAGATAAAGGCAGCGAGGAAGGGAACTAATCACCACGCCCCATAAAGCTGGACCTAGTCAAGTGAAGTCTCTAACAATTCACTCCCCTATGGCAGTATCTGCTTGCAGACTACCGTGACCTTTTTTCTTTATCAAATGATGGAAATTCCTGTGTTAGCAAGTCTGCCAGAAAGTCTAAGGCGCACTTTGCTGTAAACACTTTTGGAACTTTTCTGTCTCATCATGTTGATAAATAAGTTCAAACCAAAAATCACTTTAAAACAACCTGCTACAAACTTCCCATCATGCAAATATTGATCTCTTCCTGCATTTTTCTTCTTTTTTTTCACCTTTCAACTCCCAAAGGAGCATAGGCCTTCAACAAACGTATGCCTAATCTTCCTGTCCCGTGACAACATAGGCCTTCAACAAACGTATGCCTAATCTTCCTGTCCCATGACAACATAGGCCTTCAACAAACGTCTGCCTAATCTACCTGTCCCGTGACAACATAGGCCTTCAACAAACGTCTGCCTAATCTACCTGTCCCGTGACAACATAGGCCTTCAACAAACGTCTGCCTAATCTACCTGTCCCGAGCCTAATCTACCTGTCCTCTGCCGTCACCTCAAGGTCTTTCCATGTCTTCTTCACCACCTGCATGTCTGTCTCCAGTTCTATGATGTTCTTACCCTGGAAATTCCAAAACAGGTGATTGTCTGGTTTTCTCTGTGTGTGTCCTCTCCATCTCCAGCGCCTTCTTCTCATTTCTTGTTCTTACTGCTTTACTCACCAGAAATATGTATCATTTCAATTACTATGTAAAAAAAATAATAAAAAAAGGTATAATGAGCAATGTTGTAACAGTTAACTTGTCAAGATATCATCAGGAGCAACTAAAATAGTGGATGACTCTGGTCTGCCCCCCAGACTGGAGTACAGATAGAGTTGAAGATCTAAACTGAGAAAGATGTAGAATACTTCCCAAAGGTGACAACACAGGCACATACAAACACAAACCTGACATGCCAGGCAATGCTAGTGACAGCAGATACAGATCGGAACTGATGGACGACATTTCTAGGGATGAAGTAGATGTCATTGTCACGCAAAGTGATTCGAGCATAACGGATGCCATCACGACGCAGCTGATTTAGTTTTGCGTCTTCGATCCATGTAACACACTGAAAAAAAAAAGGATTAAGTCAAGAAACAAGTTCATGAATATACACATTCATGTAAAGAATATAGTAAAATCTGTAAAGGGGCAAAACTTTCAATGTATAAATTAAAGGTCCATAACTTAAAGGCTCTCAATTTGTAATTATATGAACATAACTCATAACTTCACAGCATCCATGTTTAACTAATTAAGGCCCAAGTCCTCATAAATTTGCACCCTAAATTGTACACTTTATTTGTATTTATACTTCATTAAGCTCAGTGTAGACTGCAACTTGTTTCAGATCCGTTCATGGCATTCATTTCAGATCCAACTTCTGTGACCTCTCACAAAGTAATCTCATTCTGACATTATTTTTTTCGATAGAGAATCAATCCTCACATGAGAGCGAGTCGTGGACAATTAGTAAACAAGTATAGAAGGCACTAGAGGCAACAGAGATGTGGTTTTACAGAAGAATGTTAAAAAAAACCATGGACAGCTAAAAAGAGTAATGAGGATGTCGTGAAAGAGGCCAATGCACAATGGAAACTTATTTCACAAGTTAGAAAGAAGCAATCCAGTTTTTTGGGGCATGTTATGAGAAGAGGAAAGCTGGAATATATCGTAACAACAGGTAAGATTGACGGAAAAAGAGATGGGGGAAGACAAAGAGAGCAAATACTGGACAGTTTGACATCGTGGCATGGAAAGAAATCAACAACAGAATTGATAAATTGTACTGGAGACAGGAAGTTGTGGAGAGACATGATCTCCTACGCCACTAGGCATGGTACCTGAAGATTTTTTTTACGGTTATGGGACAGAAAAGCTGAGTCATCTACAACGCCTAGATCATCAAGCTTCATTAGCAAAGTTAGTCTGTTACTCTAAATGATAGGGAGTTCAAATCCCACAGTGAAAAATTGATATTGTCAGTCAACTGAATTTCATTTCTGTTGGCTGATGCCGTTGTTTTCATAACCTAATGTATAGCCAGTAAGGAGATAAATGATGCAAGTCATAAAAGGCTACTAAGGAGGGTTGCCTACTCCATCTTGTAGGAACTTTAAGCCTAGATTAAAAAAAAAAAAAATTTCAACTTTCATGATGACACTCTAACCATATGGTCAATAACATTACATTTTTTCATTATCTCTTTTTTAGTAACAGCCTATCATAAAATCTTCCTCCACAGTCTTCTACCAAAAATTATTTATTTTTTCCATCAACAATAAAAAAGATAAAGTTAGTCCCATAACAGATACTGTCATATGGGAGTGAAGTGTTAGAGACTTCACTTTACCAGGAAGTAAAGAGCAAAGTCAGGCACCCATTTACAGCTGGGTAGACAAGAGCATGTTGATAAAGTGAATCACTATTAACAGTTCTAAAATAAATAAAAATAAGTTTGCTACCATCGTGTTAACACAAAAATTAAATAATCACCTTTAGAAGGGAGGTAATCAAGCTTATTCAAGGAAGGTTATCAACATTGTTCATCCTCAACAAAGATCTGATGCAAGCTTACTTTCTGGACAAATATTTTCATGGACTTTACCACCAGCTATATGTAAGCAAGACGTAAGAATAAACTGCAGACATGCAGCATGTACCACACCTGTGAGACAGGAGGTTCGTGGAGGTCAAGTTGTAGAAGGCCTGTCAGCATCTGGAAATCACCAGGATGAAAACAGATGACATCCTTCACAATCCTGCCCTCTGGAGGGTTGGAGTCATCGCTGCAAGAGAAGGTAGTGAAACAAGGTGGTTAAAAAAGAAATACTGAAAAAATTAAAAAAGGAAAAAGAAGTCACAACGCACTTACTATAAGGGCAATTACAAACTGACACTGCAGTTATTAGTTGTTGCAGTTACAGTAAACCACCAACGGTAATTAACTGTTAAAGACAAAGAGACCTGAGTTAAACTTTCTTGACATACCTGATATTAATATGCCACTTTCCTGTCACATGGCCACCATCATATTCAAGAAAGATATAATCAACATAATTATTTTCCTTTGTACTCCTCACGGTGTAAGGAACCACAACTCTAACTGACTGTCTTGCAGGAAGCCTGGACCAAGAATTCCCATGCTACTACAGCAATGGTTTCTGTGGCAATTTGTTTTACAAGATGAGTTTGCCAGCCTCATATACAACATGGGTTGGCCATGTCCTCAGAAGAAACCCCGATGCCATCACAAGAACAGCTATGCTATGGACCCCTGATGGAAAACAAAAGAGACGCCGACCAAAAACAACTTGGCGGAGGACTGTGGAGGCTGAGATGCAAAGAATGAACCAGAGTTGGGGCACTGTATGAAGGATGGCCGCCGACCGAGCAAAGTGGAATCAATTTGTTGTTGCCCTATAAGACGCCACTAGGCATAATGGCCACTGACCACTTTGACGGTCAGCGGCTAAGGATCAAAGAAGAATGAAATGCCTGAAGGTTCAGTAGTTCTTTTCTTTCTTTGTATCTTCAGAGACCCCTCGAGAACCAGACGGTGTCAAAGATTTTATAACAGCAAAAATACCTCAGGATGAACAGAATACAATGACACAAAAACACGAATTAATTCTGCCGAGCCATCAAATTAAACAAAACAAGAAATCTCTGCTAATCTCTGACAGTCATTTCCACAAACACCCAGCAAATTTTTCATGCCTGTGCAGGATTGGTGCCAATTAGGGAGAAAACAATGTCTAGAATAAAATAATCAATTCTGTTGTTGACTTTTGTCCATGCCATGATGTCAAACTGTCCAGAATCTTTTCTCTATGTCTTTTGTCCTTCAATTGTGTCCTGTCGGCACAATATATTCCAACTTGTTTCTTCTTATAATGTGCTCCAAAGAAAATGGATTGCTGCCTTCTGATATGAGTATTCAGCTTCCTGTGCATTCAGGACATGACCATTATTACTCTTATTAGCTGTCGATGGTATCCTTACCATTCTTCTGTAAAACCATATTTATGTGGTCTCCATGGCTTTTCCTGCTTATTTACCAATTGTCCATGACTCACTTCCTTATGGTAGGATAGGCTCTAAATAACACAGAACAACTCTATCTTTCTTCCAATGACAAAAAGTTGTTGCCTAAAATACTTGTCATTTTATGGACTGCTGCTGCCTAAGCTGTAATACTCTCAGAAGCATCTTCCATCAAGTGTTATTAACGTGCCTAGGTATTTTAATCTACTCATTATTTCACTGTTCCATTTCATATAACATTTCAAATAGATTACTGAGAAATAATATTGCAATCATTTAACAATGTACCCCATGTAGCACCCGGAGAGTCTTTGAAGAGTCACAGAGCAGGACTACTGTGCCCCGAGTCAGGTTGTACAAGGCAACTAATCTGAGGATGTGCAGGAGGCTGGCTACCTCATCATGTCAAACAAATTGCTACATAAATCACCACAGTAAGGGTATGTGAACAGAGAGGTACATAAATCACCACAGTAAGGGTATGTGAACAGAGAGGTACATAAATCACCACAGTAAGGGTATGTGAACACAGGTACATAAATCACCACAGTAAGGGTATGTGAACACAGAGGTACATAAATCACCACAGTAAGGGTATGTGAACACAGAGGTACATAAATCACCACAGTAAGGGTATGTGAACACAGAGGACCAGCTGTAGTTGTCACTCCATAAGTAGGCAAACAGGAAATGATGATTCAGCACTAAAACTATTCTATACCTGCTCACATCTATCAGTAAGTTTACTCACCTGACAGTGCAAACACCTATCAGTAAGTTTACTCACCTGTCAGAATTTCTTTTATGGACTGCCTTCAACATACCAACGGCTGCAGTGGTCATTCTATCTGGCCCATGATCAACATGGTCAGCATGACATCGTGTACGGTCTTCAAACAAGAACTCTCTTGGTTCAGAGGCCCGTGGCAGATAGTGCAGGTTCTTCAGCTCATTAGCTCCCCTACAATATAAATTTACAACTGTGAGAATGCTAGAAAACTATTAGTTCAGTATAAAAAAAACTATTAGTTGATTATAAAAAACTATTAATTCGGTATAAAAAAAACTATTAGCTGAGTATAAACAACTATTAGCTGAGTATTAAAAAAACTATTAGTTGAGTATAAAACACTATTAGTTGAGTATAAAAACTATTAGTTGAGAACAAAATAACTATTAGTTAAGTATGAAAAACTATTAGTTCAGTATAAAAACTATTAGTTCAATATCAAAAACTATTAGTTCAGTATAAAAAAAAACTATTAGTTCAGTATTAAAGAAAATATTAGTTCAGTATAAAAAAACTATTAGCGGAGTATAAAAAACTATCAGCTGAGTATAAAAAAAACTATTAGTTGAGTATAAAAAACTATTAGTTGAGTATAAAAAACTATTAGTTGAGTATAAAAAACTATTAGTTGAGCATAAAAAACTATTAGTTGAGTATAAAAAACTATTTGTTCAGTACAAAAATAACTATTAGTTGAGTATATGGTACTTGTGTGTTTATTCACCGGGAAATTAAAATTTTTGACATTTATAAGCCAAACCGAGCACCGTACTGTTTTTCAGTTCGGCAAATCCAATCACAGTGTCAAGGCCGTGGAGTTGTCACATTTACAAAAGACTTTTGCCACCCCCTTACGCGACGTCACAAATCTCTTACCCACCCCGTCCCCTTTTTTGTCCTTATTTTTTGTAATCCTGAAAAAATACAACTTACTCGAATGTTTTTTTTTTTTTTTAAAGTTTTGTCTCGTTTTGGCGAGGCGCGTCCCGTTCAACCTAGTCGGTTATATTAGGGCGCATGTCCAAATATAAAAGACCCTTAAGTCTAGGGAATTGCTAGTCATCATCATCATCATCAGCTTTCAAGTCCCTACCTAGCTATAAATGGGTACTTAACTTTGAGTTAGGGAAGGAAAAGACAGCGAGGAAGGAAACTGGTCTCCCCACCTCTCGATGCTGGACCTAGTATGGTGAAGTCTCTAACACTCCACTACCGCAATAAGTTACCGGGTTTCAGGTTCAAAGCTTGGTAGTGTCATGCATCAGTCTAACCAGCTGTAAAAGGGTACCTGACTCTGATCTTGAGTTAGTGTAGTCTCTAACACTCCACTACCGCAATAAGTTACCGGGTTTCGGGTTCAAAGCTTGGTAGTGTCATGCATCAGTCTAACCAGCTGTAAAAGGGTACCTGACTCTGATCTTGAGTTAGAGAAGGCAATGGCAGCGAGAAAGGGAACAGGCCACCCCACCTCATAAAGCTGGGACCCAGTACACTGAAGTCTATAACACTTCACTCCCCTACGGCAGAATCTGCTACGTGACTTCCCTTACTGTTTAAATTAACGGCAGGCGTGTGCTTTAAAAAAATGTATTTCTTGCCCTTATCACCTGGTTGTAACTGTGGCTGACGAAGGGGGGTAAAACCCGAAACGTCCCTTGTTTCCTGTGTACCATTAACTTGTAGAACTGATTTAATACCTTTTTATTGGTTTATATACTTAAAAAAAAATACGGGGGGGGCGGCAGTGAAGGGTCTGTCGTAAGCATGTCAAAAAAAATACGGGGGGGGGGGGGGGGCGTGGGGGGCGCCAGTTAAGGGTCTGTCATAAGCGTGTCAACTAAGAGGAACGCATTTTTTTTTTAAACTTGCCCTCCCAAACAATGGGGGAGGGGGGAGCTCACAATGTGAAATGACCCTTTTTCAGTCAAGAAAAAGTACGGTGCTCGGTTTGGCTTATAAGTCAAAAATTTTAATTTCCCCGGTGAATTATCACACAAGAACCAAAAATTATTAGCTGAGTATAAAAAAAACTTTTAGTTGAGTATAAAAAAAAACTATCAGTTGAGTTTAAAACACTATTAGTTGAGTATAAAAACCATTAGTTGAGTACAAAAAAAACTATTAGTTAATATGAAAAACAATTAGTTAAGTATAAAAACTATTAGTTGAGTATGAAAAACTATTATTTCAGTATTAAAACTATTAGTTCAGTGATAAAGACTATTAGATGAGTATAAAAAACTATTAGTTTATAAAAACTATTAGTTGAGTATAAAAAAACTATGTTATGACAATTGTTATTTCAGTATAAAAACTATTAATTCGGTAATAAAGACTATTAGTTCAGTATAAAAAACTATTAGTTCAGTATAAAAAACTATTAGTTCAGTATCAAACACAGGCAATAGTTAGCTACTGAAGACGACCTCTGTTCAGCATCAAACATGAATATCAACTTCAAGACAAATGACGTATCAAATAAACAAAATCAAATATCTGCTTCATATAAGCTTCAAATAACACAAGAATCTATCAGCTCAGTATCAAACACAATTAAATATAAGTTTTTTAAAAACATGATGCATGTGATTTTGCTACAAAATACAAATAAATATTGTTAAAGCATGATACATATGATTTTTGTATCAAACACAGTTGAATATAAGCGTTAAAAAACATTATACATATGATTTCAGTATCAAACACTAAGAGACAAATATAAGCTTCAATGAGCACAATAATCATTATTTCAGTGTCAAATACAGGCACTCACACTAAGTCTTTTCCTCATATGCAATTAACCATTATATGCTTTACAAAACTTATAGTGCACTTTCAGGTTATAGAATACTTTACTTTACCACTATCTGCTTTATGAAACTGACAGTGCACTAAAAGTAAACAAGACATTTAACTTTACTATTATCTGCTTTATGAAACTGACAGTGCACTAAAAGTAAACAAGACATTTAACTTTACCACTACCTGCTTTATGAAACTGACAGTGCACTAAAAGTAAACAAGACATTTAACTTTACCATTATCTGCTTTATGAAACTGACAGTGCACTAAAGTAAACAAGACATTTAACTTTACTATTATCTGCTTTATGAAACTGACAGTGCACTAAAGTAAAAAAAGACATTTAACATTACTATTATTTGCTTTATGAAACTGACAGTGCACTAAAAGTACACAAAATATTTAACTTTACCATTATCTGCTTTATGAAACTGATGTTGCACTTTCAAGTATACAAAATACTTAACTTTAGCATTATTTGCTTTATGAAACTGACAGTGCACTTTCAGAATACAAAGTACTTAAATTTACCATAATCTAGTATACAGTGCACTTTCAATATTTGTTACTGTTGAACAGGATCAACATCATTGCACTCTGGGCAAACCTGTAGGTGCTCAGCCTCCCTCAGCATATGTGAAAGAGTGTGAATGCTAACTGTTCCTGTAGCTTGCTGGTTATATACACAATGGATGCATCCTCTCATATGCCCATCTTGACTAGCCTTACAATTTGACGCCACATTCCAACAGTCTCAACCTCGATGATTCATCCACAGCAGTGTCATTCTCAAGTAGGTAATCATTAATTGTTCTCAGTATCTCTCCCTTATCCATATCCAGTGTCCCCATTGGGGGGTGCTCTTGATGCTAGTCTGTCAGCTCTCTTATTACCATGTACTCTGCATGACCAGGACAGTAGATTCACACCAGCTCCTGCAGATTCGAAGCTTCTATGAATGTTTTCAAAGCATGGACTCTGACACAATGACTGCCTTTGTTACTGAAGTTTCAGTTACACATCTTTATACTGGAAGTTGTTAACTTGTCAGCCCCGCTATGTGCAGCGACGATTTTGCCCTTTACCCTAGCAGAGAAGCCCCAACCTGATTTCTCACCATGGATAACAGACCCATCAGTATACACAATGGCATCATTATCCCTGGGATGATCAAGTATCAGTTGATAAATTTCCAGCTCTGCTTTCTCATTGCCCCAAGTTCTACACTCTCTGCCAAGGCTGATGATGACTTGCTGGCTGTACTTTCAGTATATGTAATATACTAAACTTTAGCTTTATCTACTTTATGAAACTGACAGTGCACTAAAAGTATACAAAATACTTAATCTTAGCTTCATGTGCTTTATGAAACTGACAGCACACTTTCAGTATATAAAATACTTAGGGCATCCAAAAAATTTTTACTATAAAATTTTCATATAGCTAAATACGTTTTACTCCATTATTTCTAATTTTTTCACGCATACAAGCTGCATGAAATCAACTAAGTAGGAACACTCCAAGACTTACCGTTTCCTTTTAGTGGGTGATTTAGGCATTTCAGCTGGGGGGATCATCTGTTCCCCTGGTCTCGTCCACAAAATTGGCCCATCATCACTTTCTTTACGAGACTGCATCTTCTCCTTGGACAATCGACCCCAGGGTGATACGGCTTGGATAAATGGGTTTGACTCCAGTTTGTCGAGGAGGTCAGGGAAGTAGTCTCCAACTTCCTCGTTGACAGTACCAACAAGGCTGATCTGATCAAGACCTCCACCACGGTAGACACCACCTCTAAACGTCTGATCAATCTGTTTTGTAGATGTGGAAATCATTAAACAAAATCAGTCAAAACTGCCCTGAAGAACCATAAAAACAACAAATCAGATAACCTCTCAGAGGCACCAATGAAAACATAGTTATTAATGCAGCAAAGTAAAAGCAAAGTGGATTTCAACTCCTGCACGATACAGTATATGCAAATGAGATGGCAGACAGACGTTAGATAAGGAGGAGACAAAATTCAAACTTGAGAGCAAGGCAACATAAAATGAGGTTAAAGCTTATCAAAAAAATGGCATTGAGAAAACCATAACCAGAGTTATCTATAACAGAAGTATGCCACTCCTTACCAAGAGGAGATAAGTGATAATTTTCAGATTGAGAACCTGCCACCGCAGATATACTTTATCATTCAACAACTTAAAATCTGGACATGCAGACGTGTGTGGGAAGACAAGCAAACAATAGTACATGTACGCTAAGAACGTCAGCTCCACGAGAGAAGCAGCCTGACAGCTAGGCCTTCACCAACAAACTTGAACTGCTTAAAAATAAATACACTGTTAACATGTCTAGAAATCAATGTTTAATCTCTTTCTTGAAATTCTCTTTAAATCTTATATAAGATAAAATAATTAAGCAAATGTTAAATTAACCTTCCAAAATAACCTGAAATTTGTAAAAAAAAATTATTAACTGAACCTAAAATCTTAATAACTATTAGTGTTACAAGAAAACTCATAATTGTCAACATGAGATGAAATCTTAATAAAATGATCTGCTAAAACAGGGCACAAAATTGATAGTTACTATTGGTGACAGCCCCTTGTAGTTTACAGGTATTCTGACGAGACGACTAAAGAATAGGACTACTATAACCTTGGGCATGTCGTAGAAGGTGACTAGTGTGAGGCTTTCAAGCCTCATCATGCACAGTGAATTGCCACATAAACCACCATTGCAAGAGTATGTGAATGTTTGGTGCAGGCTTCCTGCTAGTGGTGGTCCATGCTCCATAAGGAGCACAAAGGAAACTAACAGGTGACTAGAAATCTGCTGAGGCAGGTGACTAGAAATCTGCTGAGGCAGGTGACTAGAAATCTGCTGAGGCAGGTGACTAGAAATCTGCTGAGGCAGGTGACTAGAAATCTGCTGAGGCAGGTGACTAGAAATCTGCTGAGGCAGGTGATTAGAAATCTGCTGAGGCAGATGACTAGAAATCTGAGGCAGGTGACTAGAAATCTGCTGAGGCAGGTGACCAAAAGTTTGAGCTATGGATGTTATTCTTTCATTATAGTGTCTGCTAAATTTTAAGTTTGGACAGCGCCTTAAGACACCATACCTATTCTTTTTCCTTGCCCTTCATCTTTCTGAGACCATGATAAGTTACTACAAATGCAGTTCATTTCTATTCACCATCCTTGGTGGATTTCTCTTTCTTGTTTATAATTTCCAGCTCTTTCACATCTTTCTAAGATATCTATGATTCTCTTTGGTGGTTCCTTGGTCTCAATGTGTAGACTGAATCTGTTAAGTACGCACTATTTAGTCCATCTCTGGCCTGGTGATGATCTATATGGGTGGCATACTTCCTTATTCCTTCTCACTCAATAGATGTCAATGATTAATGTATCTGAGCCAAACTATACAATGTGTAATGTTTTAGATACATCTGCCAAACAGTACAATGGGTACTATCAGTTTTATATTTCTCAGCCAACAGCACAATAGGTATTATTTAGTGTTTTATGTATCTGAGCCAACACTACAATGGGTATTATTTAGTGTTTTATGTATATCAGCCAACAGTAAAATAGGTATTATCAGTGATATTGTATATTCATCGCACGGTGCCACACTGATTTTATGAGTCTTATTATTATTATTTATTTTTTCTATTTCTCGCTTAGCACTGAATTTCTTTCATCTCTGATTTTGTTCTCTTGTCCCCTGATAAAGCCTTGTGGCCGCAATGTAGGCATATTTCTTTGTCCATGGTCCTACTTATATGTATTACCAACTTTAAAATAAACAAAAAAAAAAATTTTTTTTTTTAAATTGCAAATATATGCAAGTATAAATGTCCAACAAATTGTGGAATGATTTTTGTCCTTTCAAAGCTAACGTGACATTCTCAGAGAAAGTGCTAGGAGAAAACATGACCTAATATTCAAGCAAATACATTTAATAGGTTGATGTAGTATAACAAGATCACTTATGTGGGACTAATGGAAATAACCAGATAAACCCCAGTGGTACAGGAGGTGAAGAGAAGATCCTGACATTGCATATGACACACATTAAGAAAACCTGTTGATAGTAAGTAATACAAGGCTTTTTCTGGTCTGCAAAATACTTTGGCCTTGATGCTTTCTCATACGAGAAACCGTGACTTATAAAAGGCGGAAGTTACCAACAGAAATACACTTGACACACAATTCAAAACTTCAGACACGAGCGAAATCGTCTACTACCAGACTCCATTGCCATCTGCAGTGTAACACAGGCTGTAGAGCCATTAAAAGCCGGTCTGCATGTATTTGAGGGTAAGAAAGAATGTAATTACATATGTATATATATAATTAATATGTGCCTTAAAGAAGTGGATAAGTGTGTGTGAAATCACTGTGTAATTCTTGGAGGGAATTCAAACATGTGTTAGCTCAATTTAATTGTGAAATGAAAGCAGATGGATGTGTAGATTGAGATGTTAGTTTTAGGAAAGTATTTTGAAGATGTTAAGCTTGCTGGAATGGACCACCTAATTGGAAAGATGGAAGGAATGAAAGAAATTATTTTACTGTACAAACTGAGTTATAACATAACTCTTTCCACAAGGCCATCTGATTGTAAGGAAGCAAATCATGGATAAACTGTAACCAGAGAGTTACTGGAATAGTGTGCTATTAATTAAATGAATTATGTTATTTTTGACTTGCTATGATTCTCATGAGTAACCACATCTTGTCTGATCTGTCTCATCTTACCTCCTGACTGGTTAGGGAGTCAGTGAGAGATACTACGTAGGTTATATATATTATATTTCAGGTTATTTCCTGCCTTAAAGAGTTTACTAAATTCTACATGCCTAAGTCAGCTGGAAGAAGCTTTTGTTGTTCTGAGCCCTTGTGAAATGTCAGAGGGTCTTCAACATTGCCACCTTTAAGATTGGAAGAACCGCAGTTGTGGGATTCTTTCCAGTTCCATTGCTGGGCCAGGCAAGAAGGCATTTTGAAGATAAGTAGCCTTGTTTGGGGCTACTTGACTTTACAAAAAACCATACCACACAAAAGAAATTAAAAATTAAAGATTATAAGAATCTAAAGACTATGGAACATATACCCTGCGAGTTTATTCTTTACAAGTGAACACTGAAATGATGAAACAAGTATGTGGTGTTAAAGAACATAGCAAATGCCAATATAACTTGTGAAATAATACTATTAACATTTGTTCAAGTTTAGCACAGAGGAAAGACAGTTTTCATCAAAGATCAAGAAAACAGATGAAGATGAACTTTAATTAACTTTAAATGTAATATAAATACTTGACAGTGAAACCATATATATATTTTTTGAATCACTTTGATTTCATTTGAAAATTATCCAACAGAACAAAGAAATATCATGTACATAAATAAATTATAAATTGTACCAATAGTCTTTATTGAATTATTTAAGTTTGGTTCTTAATTCTTGTTGGTTAGTTAATTACCCCTAGCAGAGTCAGTGTCTAAGGTTAGTCTGGAGAGGGGCACCATAAGAACCTAAGATAGTACACTACCATCTCATCTAGGAACCTATACAGCTTGACTATACCTTTGATGTCGATACATCATTACTCTTTCTAGAGAATGGGGTATTTCTTGCAAGACCAGTCTCTTATCTGGCACTATCCTGGTATCATCTGATACATCTATTTGTCCAGGATATTATCATTATATATTTCCTCTCGCTACAACTTTGTATAAAAATATAATTAAAACATCAGTACTTACACATCAGCAACGCAGGACTTACTATCTAGATTTCAGATTCCATGCACAAAACATAAGCCCTATTTTTACAATCAACTCGATTTTCTTCAGTTTGTAATTCTGTTATTTCATTTATTCCTTCAATCCCTTTCTCAGATTTGTGTGCCTGTTGCCCACTTGTGTCATTGTGTCCCAAATGAAGCCTTTGTGACAGTACATAGCTCTTAAATATTTGTTTTCTATTTAACTATTAAAGTTTTTGTTTGCTTTGGTTCTTCTTCTTCTTCTTTGATCCTTAGCCACAGACTGTCAAAGCAGTCAGTGGCCATTACGGCTGGTGGCATTTTGTAGGGCAGCAATAAACTGCTTCCAATTTGTTCGGTCGGGGGCCATCCTTCGTACAGTGCCCCAACTCTGGTTCATTTCTCGCATCTCGGATTCCACAGTTCTCCGCCAAGTTGTTTTGGTCGGCCTCTCTTTCGCTTTCCTTCAGGGGTCTATAGCATAGCTGTTCTTGTAATGGCATCGGGGTCCCTTCTGAGGACGTGACCATCCCAACTCCAGTGTCTGCCAGCTATGATGGTGAGCATATACTCTTGGTTACTTCAAATAATTAGTTCTTGGTTGGTGATGGTAATTCAGCTAAAAGATTCAGAGAATTTTCCTTTGGCAGATTGTGTGGAAGGAGGACAGTTTGGACATTTCCTTCTCTGTTACTCTCCAGCATTCCACACCATAGAGAAGCACAGAAAGTATGCAGCTCTCATATAATCTTAATTTGGTGTTTGTGCAGTACTGAGAAAACTTCCAGATGTTGAGACTAGCACAGGCTGTTCTCGCTTTATTCATTCTGTTGTTGATGTCCTTGCTTGTTCCGCCATCTGGTGTTACTATACATCCTAAGTACGTAAATGTGCCTGTTTGTTCTAGCTTCTGGTTCCTTATTGTTATTGGCTCAGGATTGCCCACATTGAGTGTCATGACCTCTGTCTTCTTTAGATTGATGTTCAGACCCACCTTCCTACTACACTTATTCGGTCTATCTGTTTGTTATTCTTGGATGTGTTGATGTGAATGTGCAAGTAGTGCAATGTCATCTGCATATTCCAGTTCTTCCAGTGTAGAAAACGTTGTCCATCTAATTCCTCTTGGACTGCCCTCTGTTGTCTGGTGCATCACCCACTCTATGACTGTCAAAAATAAGGTTGTTGATAAGGGGCATCCGTGTCGTACTCCTGTCTTCACCTCAAAAGTCAGGTTGCTCATCCCAACGCTGCATTTAAAGTTAGAATAGAGGCTTTTTATAATGGAAATAATGCATCTGGGAATTCCATAAGCCCTCAGTATTTTCCATAGGCTGCCCCTGTGTATGCTGTCAAAAGCTTTTTCAAAATCAACAAAGTTGATGTATAGCTGTGCCATTCTGAGCAGTGCTCTATAATATTACTGAGGGTGAATATATGCTCTGCACAACATCTGTTCTTTCTGAATCCCGCTTGTTCTTTCCTCAGTTTATGGTCTACTGCTTTTGAAATTCTCTGGATAATTATCCTGCCTAGTATTTTACTGGGAAATGAGAGGAGAGTAATTTCTCTCCAGTTGTTGCAGTCTGCAGGGTCGCCCTTCTTGGGAAATTTGACAATCATTACTTTGTTCCACTCCGTTGGTGTTGTCTCTGTTTTCCAGACTTGTGCAAAATAAGGGTTCTAATAGTTCTGCTGCTAGTTCAGGGTCTGCCTTGAATAACTCAGCATTTAAGTTGTCGTGACGAGGCACTTTTCCATTCTTTAACCTTTTGATAGCTGTGATGATTTCTTATCTTCGTGGAATGTCTGTATTTATGTTTAGGTCACTTTCGGCCTCAGGAACATTCAGCTGCATCTCTGGTGGTTCCTTATTCAGTGTTCTCTGAAGTGCTCTGCCCATCTTGTTTCCTGCCCCTGTGCTGTGGTGATGAGATTTCCTTGCTTGTCTCTTACTAACATAATATTGTTTGCACCTCGTTTTCTGCTGATAGTTTTAGTTATTTTATAAACTGCGCTTTGTTCATTTCTCATTGCTGCCTCTTCTGCCTGTTTTGCAAGATTATCCAGAAATTTCCTTTTGTTGGCTCGGGTTTGACGTTTCACTTCCTTATCCAACTGACTGTTCTGTTCGCTATATATTTCCTTTAATCTGGGACTCTTTGCTTCTGTTTTCTTTCTTTTCACTTCTGTTCTCATCGCTATGGTGTTTAACGTTTCTGGTGTTATCCAATTTTTTATCTTCCTTTCCTGGAATCCCAAGCATGATTTGCTACTTTCCTTGTCCTTGACATGGAATGATATATGGCATATGGTACCTCTTAGCCTCAGCTTCGTTGTTAGATCAATGTATGACCTCCTGCCATCAGCCACAAATCTTGTGAGATGGGGAAAGTCGGATGATGAGCAGTGTCCCCTGTGCCATGGGAGGCAGACACTTGAACACGTGCTCTCAGCTTGCAAGGTGTCATTAGGGCAAGGGCGATACATATGGTGCCACAACAAAGTGCTAAATGAGCTGGCTGCGACAATAGATCTGGCAAGGATGAAGGCGAATAGCAATGTCAGGCCAAACACCGCAAACACATACTTTCTGAGAGCAGGAAAGTCAGCACACCCAAAACTGAGTAAATCAGGTAGCAGTGTACCATCTCTCCTTGATTGTGCAAATGACTGGGAGATGGCGGTAGACCTACCTGGACAAGGGGCATATCCAGAGAGTATCAGGAAATCTCGAAGATGGCTTCATTCTTCATCATCGCACCAGGTTATATTGATTGAACTGACCGTGCCATTTGAATCCAGATTGGAAGAGCAACATTTGTTCAAAGCGGCCAAGTATAGTGATCTGGCCGCAGATCTGAGACATGATGGGTTCACTGCAAGGGTCATGGCTGTTGAGGTGGGTGCAAGAGGGCTCGTGGCTGCATCAGTGTATGATTTATTGAAACTGTTGGGGCTGAGGGGACAGTCGAGAACAAGGGCACTGAAGAGGCTTAGTGAAACAGCGGAAAAGGCATCATGCTGGCTGTGGAACAACTGCAATGGGCTATGGAACTTGGGACAGTAAACTCTGCGGTACAGAAAACATCAGGAACTTTTCTAAGTCCACAATACGTTGAGTTTTTCGGTGTACTGGTGAAAGGGCTGTGACTGACAGGCAACACGCGGCGTATATTATAAGAGGTCTTGGTCACAGAATTTCAGTTGCTAGCACGCAGTGGCTAGCCTCGTCGGCTTCGTGCAGGTGTGTCAGTGTCTGTCCCTAGTCGTGGTGTGCGGCGGAACAAACGGAATAATTTGTCTTTTCTTTGTTACTTTCACAATTCCCTCGGGGCAAAGTCTTTTACAGATAGGGGGTATGATGTGTTGGTGTTGTGGGTAGTGGGTTTCCCCCCTTGCTTCACCCTAGGCCTAGTGAATTCTTGTTCATGAAAGGAGCGACCATTGCGGTGTTAGTCTCTTGGCCTAGCAAAACCTCTCATACCCCAAGATCGTTGTGCGTGGTGAAGAGCCACACCCTCCTCGAGGTAGTCCTGGTAACTGAGGGTGCGAATCCTCAGGCTAAACACAACGGATCTAGAGGAGCAAACCTCGATAATAAAACCGGTGCACTACACCGTACACGCCATCTGTGGGTGGGAAGGAGCCAGATGGATACTGAAGAAGTCTTGGGAGTGGGAACGAGTGTGAACTGCTCTCTGAAGATTGGAACCCATCGTACAGGCACAGAGATTCAGGATGTGACGATCCTATTGTCTTCAACTCTTGGTCACATGCCTAGAGCCTCGGAGAACTCGGCATAACCAGCAGGCAATTTGGTGGCGGGGAAAGAGCACCGTGAGCCCTACCTTGGCTACGTATCACAAGGAGATGCAGAAGCACCCCCTTTATCTCCCCCAGAGCTGGCACAGTACACTTCTGGCTCCTAACCGGGGCGGAAGGAAATCCACAGGCACCCCAGCATCACAATGCCATGAAGATGACAAAGTTGGAATTTACTAACTCAAACCTGGCAGAGCAAGTCCTCCATCAGATGTGGCCGATGCTGGGCCCACTGGCGCGTGGACACGTCCCGATCCCCATCGAGACTTGCCCGGGGAGCCCACCCCGGCTCAAAAAAGCAGAGAAGGCCACTCTCCAAACCTCCGATGTCTTGCGGGCAGTGTTAGGATGTGCAAGAACATGGACAGGAAGACTCCACAACTTCCCCACTGAAGACACGCCCACGGCGACCGTTGCCTCAATTGGCTGTGTGTGGTGTACCCGGAAACGGGGCCTCCCAGTACTGAGGCACAGTTAAGTCCCCGATGTCACTTATCGGTGCAGAGTTGAGAGAGATGGCTGAGCATCACAATCCCCCCTGTGTTGCAGCATGATGAGAACCCAGCATTGCACACTGAGCTTGGGGGGATCACTTGGGCACCAGACTTAATACTGGCTCTTGACTGGATGGCCGCATGCAGGAGATTTCTACAATGGAGAGTTGGCAGGTGGTGGGTATCTGGAAGTGGCTCTGTGCAGGACGTGAGGATTCCTTGGGAGAGCCCAGAACCAGAGCACAGCATTGTGCAAGCTCTGCATAGTTGGAGAGCCCCCTGGATGACGGGGAATGCACAGTGTGCTACCCCACCTATCCCCAACTGCTAACTTAGAACCAGAAGTGGGGTCCTCTGTATGCGTGCCAGGCCAGGATAAAATGCCTGGGAAAGAGACTGGAGCTCAGAACTCCCTAACTCAAAGTTGCAGGATGGCAGAAAAGCCACGGGAAAGACAGGGCTATTTTGAAGATAACGCAACCATATTTTCACCATACGAGCTCGGACGCCGCCTCGGTAAACAAGGTCCGCGCAGAGCAGTGACACCCCCAGGCTGCTTGCGAATAGTCTACTACTGGGAACATAAACAGATTAGGGATGAGCCCACTCTCCCGTTGAACAGGTGCTAAAGTCGTAGATACTGGGCCAGAAGGCGCACCGGAACCCACAGTATCACGCAACTCGCTTTTTTTTTTTTATGGAGAGTACACCGTCAAATAAATCTCGTACTGGTGCTCGCCCTGTGGAGCTCCACCAGGCAGGTGCAGTGCCGGGCTCTGAGCCTCGACAGAGCCCACCCTCAGCTACTGGAGGACCCTCTAGACCGTCTTGTGGAGTCAGCAGACGGCGGAGGAGAACTACTGACCAAAACAAAACAGAAAAAGAGAAACCCAGAGTGCCACTTGTCATGATGCACTGGAATGCAGAGGGAGTGAACAGCAAGCAGGCTGGATACAGCAAAAAGACAGAGCTGGAAAACATCTTGTATGAGAAGCAAGTCAGTGTTTGCTGTATCCAAGAGACTCACTTGAAAGCAGATCAAACCTTTAAAATAAGGGGATATCAATGCTTCAGATCCGACAGAAAAGATAGACGAAAAGGAGGAGTACTTACTCTTGTAAGGAATAACATTCCTGCACACGAAAGGAAAACCTTCATGGATGGAGCAGAATATCAGCTGTTGCAGATAAAGGTAGACAAGATGGAAATAGAACTCCTGAACTATTACTGTCCGAACAACAAACCCCTGAGTCTCAGCTCTATACAGGTACCAGCCACCAACTTTATAGCAGTTGGAGACTTTAATAGCCACTCCCAGAGCTGGGGCTATAACCATCTGGATCACAGAGGTGAAGAGGTTGAAACTTGGCAAGATGATCACTCCCTAATCCTAGTCAATAATGCCACAGATACTCCTACCTTCTACTCCAGAGGATGGCACACAACTTCAACACCAGATCTTGCCTTCTCCACACCAGATATAGCTGGATCTATTAGTAGAGAAGTAGGAGACCAACTAGGGGGAAGCGACCATCGCCCAATCTTTCTTACTGTCCAGAGTGCAACTCTCAGTACAGGCCCAGCCATTACAAGATGGAACTACAAAAAAGCCAACTGGGGTTTATTCAGGCATCAGGTGAACACGCTGCTGTCTACCCTCAAGGTACAGAACAGAGACATTAATGAAGTGGTAAAAGACTTCAACAGATGCATACTACAAGCTGCAAAAGAAACCATTCCCAAAGGATGCCGGCGTAACTACATACCATACTGGTCCAGCACACTCCAAGAACGTCAGGAAGCTATGGACAGGGCTAGAAAGGACGCAGAGTCTCAGCCTTCACTTGAAACTCACAACAAATGGAAAAAGGCTGTAGCAGAGTTTCAGAGAACAAAGCTAGAAGAAAAACGGAAAAGCTGGAGAACTAAAACGGCATCGCTGAACCTTGAGAAAGACGGCAGGAAACTTTGGAGATTAGTCAAGTCTCTAAATGAAGAGCGTTCCTCACCTAGGCAGACTATCACATTGGATGAAGGTGGCAAACTTTTCAGAGGAAAACAAGCTGCAGACTTGTTTGCTAGAAGATACAGTTCAGAAAGCAACTTACCCATTAACATAGACCATCAGAGAGAGATAAGAAAAGAAATACTGGCAACCATGGGACAGACAGATACTCCTGCCCCAATGAGGGAACCCATCACACTAGGAGAACTACAGAAGGCTATTTCCAAGCTTAAGTTTCAAAAGTCACCCGGCCCAGACAAAATCAGCAACGAAATGCTAGTAAATCTGAGCTCAGCAGCAAAGACAAAACTGCTTGAGATATTCAACCACAGCTGGTTGAAAGGAACGGTACCCCAAGTATGGAGAGAAGCCATCACAATACCCATACTAAAGAAAGGGAAATGTAAGACCGAGGCTGCAAGTTACCGGCCAATCAGTCTCACAAGCTGTGTTGGGAAGACTATGGAGCGAATAGTCAACCACAGATTGAAATGGTATTTAGAGTCTGAGCAGATCCTGGTGCCGGAACAAGCTGGATTTAGAGAATGCTACAGTATAGAAGACCAAGTTACTTACTTGTCTCAAGCAATAGAAGATGCCTTCCAGGAGAAGAAAAAGGTCCTAACGATCTGGGTCGACTTCAAGCAGGCCTTTGACAAGGTGTGGAAAGATGGCCTCATTGCAAAACTTAGGAGAAGTGGAATCCAAGGCAACATGATGAAATGGATCCAGTCATACTTGCATAACAGGAGAACTAGAGTCACTCTTGACGGTCTGCAGAGCAGAAAAGTGTTGCTCCATCAGGGGGTACCTCAAGGAGGAGTAATTTCCCCAACACTCTTCCTTGTTTACATCAATGACCTGGTGAAAGATCTCCCTGCAGGAGTTAAAGCTGCCTTATATGCAGATGACCTAGTACTCTGGTGCGCTGATGAAAATGTCACCACAGCAAATTATAGAATGCAGCGGGCAGCAGACATGCTAGTGTCATGGGCAGAGAAATGGCTTATCACAATAAACACAGACAAAACCTCCACAACACTGTTCTCCCTCGCCCCCAAGGACAAATCAGCTAACATACACCTAGGGACAACCGTGATCAAGGAAGAAAGCTACCCCACCTATCTTGGGGTGACATTTGACCAAAGGCTTACATGGAATAAGCATATTGAAAATGCAGAAGGAAAGGCCCGAAGACGACTAGGCATACTCAGAAAATTAGCAGGTACCAACTGGGGAGCAAATGAACGAAATCTAAAGAAGATTTATAATGGAGTAATAAGACCACACTTAGAGTTTAGCTCAGCAGCATGGTCATCAGCTGCTAACTCACATCTGCAGTCTTTGGACAAGGTGCAAAATCAAGCTCTCAGGCTCATTACAGGAGCCATGAAAACTACACCAATAACAGAGATGCAGAAGGTTGCTGGATTACAGACATTGTCCCATAGAAGAGACACAAAAACCATGATCCAGATGGAAAAGTACAACAGTATGCCAATGCACCCAATGAAGGCAAGACTAGATGATCTGGCATTGGGACGTCTAAAGCGTAGCAGCTTTGTGCATCGGGGAAAAAGACTTATAAGACAGCATCAAGAAGACCTATCCATGAAGACAACACCACTGAAGCCCACCCTATACCCTGTACCATGGGAGCAGGCCAGCAGTGCCCTCCAAATTAATACATCAGTCAGTGGTCTCACAAGTGGATGTGAGTATAATGATCTGCAAAAACGAACTGCTACATTGAGTATGATCCAAGAAAGCTATCCCGATCAATCATGGATACATGCCTATACAGATGGATCAGCAACTAATGCTGTTAGGAATGGAGGTGCCGGTATCTTTATCTCATATCCTGACAACCACTATGAGACTAGGCACATTCCCACTGGTAAATTCTGTTCCAACTATACAGCTGAGGTTCAAGCTCTAGAGCAAGCTGCAAATATGATTTATAACACCAACTCTGACTGCCACCAGGTAGTCATCCTCACAGATGCACTGTCTGTCCTGCAAGCTCTCAAGGGTGGTAAACTCCCGCATCTGAGAAATGAACTAAACAAGGTAGCTGCCAAAAAGAGAACCATACTTCAGTGGGTACCATCTCATTGTGGTGTACCCGGAAATGAAAAGGCAGATAAACTTGCAAAAAAGGGAGGAGAATGTGAACAAGAAGATAATGAAGTCACATACTTTGAGAAAAAGAGAGCTATCCAGACTATCAGAAGAGAACAGAACCAACCCAAAGACGACTATCACACTCTCGACCGGCAGGGACAGATAACTATTTTTCGTCTCAGGACAGGGCATAACAAACTGAATAAACACATGCACAAGCTACGATTGTCTGCTTCACCACTGTGCACATGTGGATTAAACGAACAAACTGCTGAGCATGTTCTACAGGATTGTCCTCTGTATGACCAGTTAAGAAAGATACAGTATACTGGCCCAATGACTCAACACTAAACTCAAAGCTATATGGAGTTAAAGAGGAACTTCAAACAACAGTCGAATTCATCATGAAAACTCGTCTGACGGTGTAAACATCAAAGATGTGATCGCAAGAAGAAGAAGAAGAACAATTCCCTCCACGGCTGGTGGAGTTTTGGATTTTAAGTTGCTACCAAAGTGAAATGGGTTCATTTTCGATACAAGACAACAGGAGGCTGAGACACTTGGGAGTCATGACCCGTGCCCCCCCCCCCCCCCCACGAATATAATCATATCATCATAACCCTCCACTCCCAAAGGAGCATAGGCCTTCAACAAACACATGCCAAGTCCTCCTGTCACGTGCCATCATCTCAAGTTCTTTCCACGTTCTCCTCATCATTTTCACCTCTGTTTCCAGCTCTCTTCTCCCCCTTAGAGTGCAAAGGAGTATTTAGGGCTGAAACCCTTGTTTGACGGGGGGACTTGTTCTGATGATCAGATTGCCTCCTGTTGTATTGCTCTGTATAGAGTTTCCTATCATCATTGAAATGGTGTTGAATTTCTGGTCAACATCATAAGTCATTGTATTTTCCTGGCTATTGGCAATTTGATATCGTCTCTTTACATCAACCACAAAAGTTTTTCTAGTGAGGGGGTCCTTAAGTTTCATGATGTTATACCTTTTCTGTTTGGTTGCCATTGGTCCAGCAGCTTTGAGTTTCACCTTTAGCCTTGCTACTACCAGGTGGTGATCACTTCCCAAATATGCACCTCTTCTTACTTCTACATCTTGCAATGCATGCCTCCATCTACCATTGATCACAATGTGGTCTATCTGGTTTCTGTCCCGTCCATTTGGTGATTCCCATGTTAACTTGTGAATTTCTTTGTATGGAAAAAGTGTTCCTCCAATGACCAAGTTGTAAATGCTGCAGAAGCTTATTAGTTTGTCCCCATTCTCATTTGCTGTTCCACTGTCACATTTCCCCATTACTCTTTCATTATAAGTATTGTGTGTTTCAATTTTCACACTGAGGTCTCCCATTACTACAATAAGATCGTACCTAGGCACAATTTTCATTTCCTTTTGTAGCTGTTGATAGAAGTTGTCCTTGACCTCTTCATTGCTGTCATTTGTTGGTGCATTGCATTGTATTATTGTGGTGTTGGTGAATCTCCTTCTCAGTCATGTTATTATCAGTCTGTTGTTGATGGATTTCCATTCCAGTAATGACATTTCTATTCCTTTTTTTAGGACAATGGCTATGCCTTCATAGTACTGACCATCCTCTCTACCAGAGCCAGAGTAAAGTACTGTTTCTCCTTTAGCTGTTTTTATTCTCCCCGCCCCGGTCCATCTGCTCTCACTTATTCCCAGGACATGTAATCTGTAGTTCCTCATCTCTGCTGTGATCTGCATCAGTTTTCCTGCCTCATTCGTGGTTCTGATGTTCCAGAATCCAATTCTTGTTTCGTGTTTTGTGATCGGGGCATCTGATTTCATGCCAATGGCTTCCTTTCAGCTTTCACCAGTGACCACTGACAGTCATATGAGCCTGAGACTCTGGATGTCCATCCCGCATCAAAGTTTTTCCATCTGTTGCTGTTTCTGTAACGGTTAAGACTTTTTTTAAAAAATAGACAGGGGTGTTGGCCCTGTGCTAAAACCCCCAACCTGGAGGACCAGTTTTTGTCTGACCCCTACCCGCGCAGACCTGTCCAGCTTGGTTGAACGTACCAGGAGTAAAACTCCCACTGGCATAGCTCTGGGGGTTGTCAGTGTACGCAAGCTGTCATTCCACTACAAGGTATAGGTACCATTGATGGCAGTTGCTTTGGTTGATCGTCCATATTTATTGAAGTTTTGTTAGCTTAAAGTTTATACAGCCCAAAGCTCAACCCTCCTATATGGACTTGTATAAACATGCTTGGCAGGTCAGTGTTACTATTATTAGCTTCTGGTAAATGATGCATGTAACAAGGCAGTCATTGTTCTGGGATCCCCAGTTAAGAGAGGTAGAAGAAGATGAGGAGAAGAGAACTGGAGACAGAAATGAAATGGGTAAAAAATACATGGAAGGACCCTGGAACAACCACACAGGACAAGTATGCTTGGTGTGAAGACCTATGTTCCTTAGGGAGCTGTAGGGTGATGAATGAACTACAGTATTTGGTAGCATGACCAGCACAGAAGAAATTCTTCAGCAGGGTGACGTAAGCAGATGGCAATATTTGGTAGACTCCGTGTAGGTTCTGAGGGTCTTTAAGGAGAAAAAGAAAGAATAACTTTGGCACCCTCAGGCATGTCATAAGAGGTGACTAATATGAGGTTGCGAATGTGGCTGGCAACCTCATCATGTAAAATAAACTACTACAGAAACCACCACAGCAACATCATATGGATGCTTTGGTTCAGGTTTCCTGCAATGAGACCACCTGTGGTGGTGGCTCCATGCTCCATAAAGGCACCACAAAAAAAGGGGGAGGGTGGGGCGAGGAATGAATGAATATTTGGTAGTATGGTGATGTAATGGAAGAAATATATCGGTCTGGTGGTGCAGTAGTTTGCGATGTAATAGTTGACCGGAAATAGAATACAGAAATGTAAAGGAAAAATTTCACAGAATACTGGAAAAACAAAAAGATCAATGAAAATTTCTCTCACCTGCTCTCGGAATTTTTCAAGTGTGGTTGTCTCTATATCAGACTTTCCTTTATTGCCAGTTTTAACTGACAGATGTGGATAGTTGTCAACTAGGTAATCCAGAAAGTCAGGCATTGGCTTTGCTGCACCATGCACAATGCCCATAACACAACGGCTCTCTCCCACGACAACCTCCCCAAAAACTAAGTCAAAGTAGTGATCAACAAATTCCTGCATGGTGTCATTATCAAGCTCAGACAACTCCTCATGAAAAGCATGAATGACAAGTGCTCCTCCATTTGTGTACTTCTCCACGTAGAGATACTTGCTGAATCTTGGCTGTATTACATCCTGGAGCAAATTTTGATCAGAATTTAAGCGGAACAAATGTTCAGTGTGGCACACTGGGTGCCAGATGTTTGCAGGGATAAATTTAGATTCATCGCCAGGAAGAGGCATTTCTCCTATTAAATTTACTTGTATGCCTTGGTTCATTCTAGACTTTGATGACCTTGAAGATGATGATGATGATGTGTGCTTGTGATCCCTATGGGTGAGGTTTGGTTGGTGACTCTGGGATTTAGATGATGAAGACATGGTACTGACTGAATTCCGGTCTTTAGATGATTGGGATTTATGTCTGTCTTTATGGTGCGAGCTCGAGGAATGATGGCTTTGCTTCAACGGAGAGCTGCTGGACTGAGATGTGACAGATGAAGACGTGGGTTTTGACGAACTGGCAGAGCTGTGCGAGCTGTCACTTGATACGATGACATGTTTATCCCCTGATAGCAATGCCTGTTTAGAAGAGTCATCCTTTGTGGATGGTGGTAATGTAGTTCGTGATACATGTGTTGCTTTGTGACTGTCTGTTTTCTTGCTCTTCTCAGGACTTACAGACGTGCTATTGCTTGTTGTGGTTAACTTGTTCTTTGTGCCATGATCAGCCTGGTGCTCAATGACCTCAAGACTTCTTTTGCTTTTGTTCTCAGAACTACTGGGAGCAACTCCATGCTGTTCTCCCTCTGGCAATAAATTATCACCCTTATCGACGCTCTCCTGATGCTTCATGTCAAAAAAAGTTATATTGTTACTACTGCGAGGATCATTGTTCACCTCGACCTGACTAACTTCTGTTATGGGAACTTCTGGTTCAGTTTTACTGTATTTGCATTCCTTTTCCTTAAGTTCAAACTGCAGCCCATAATGCCTTTCCGGGTCAACACCATCTTGACTCACATTACTCTTAAGAGAAATATTGTCTTGAATCTGGCTACTTTTAAGAGCACTATCCTCTTGGCTCAGATTATTCATAACCGAATCTGTTGACTTCCCATGCTGCCTTGTTTGATTCGCATCCAGTTCATGGCCTAACACACTCTGCTGATCGTCTGTGGACCAAGAAGGTGGCAAATTTTCAAAACTACCACTATCTATCTTATTATCTGCTATATTATCTTCAACTGCTGAATTCTCTTTATCACTATTTGATGTCAAATCAATTCCATTGCTTATCACTGTGGTACAGGAACCCATGTCTGCATTATTATGGGCCTTCTCATTGTGACTTGAAAACAGCACATTGTGAGAACCATTATCTGACTGTCTACCAGCTTCATGCACTTGATCTGACTGGATATTAAAAACACTGCTCTCTATTCCTGGGGTATGTTCATGAGGTTCTGTACTAAATGAATTCGGCTTCGAAGACATACGAGCCTTAAATGGGTCACGAATCACAAACTTTAATGGTGATATCTGGAACAGCTCTCTTTCCCCGTCAACATTTTCTGACGCCGAGTCATATTTCTTGCTGAGATGCTTCTTGTGCTGGGAGTCATGGTGGTGATGGTGGTGGTGGTGGTGATGATGATGGTGATGATGCTTGTGACCGGCATTGGAGTCAATCTCTGGTGACGGCAGTTCATTCAGTGAACCATTGCTATGATCAGACTTGTGCTTGTGGTGATGAGAACGGTGCTTGTCGCTCTCCTTGCTTTTATCCAAATTCAAAAGTCCTGAAAAGATAAAGAAACTGAGTTTCAAAACACTGACAGTGGGATTTCCTATAACCAACAATGAACGCTACTTTACTGCATTATTCCTACTCATTCTAATAATATCACTTTGTATAACTATGCCGACGTCTCTTAGCAGTATAAATAGGATATATAGCGGTGAAAGTTAGTGTCAGTTTTATCATCATCATCATTGTTACGGAACATGGAGCCACCACTACAGCTGGCCCCTTTGTAAGAAGCCGGCACCAAAGTATTCACATGCTCCTGCAGGTTTGATTTCTGTAGCAATGTGTTTTACACAATGAAGCTGCCAGTCCCATTAGTGTCAGAATAAACCAGGGAAAACTGCATCAAAGTTACTGAAGGGCAACTAGTGTTTGCTGTCATGGAAGTTACTGGAGGGCAACTAGTGTTTGCTGTCATGGAAGTTACTGGAGGGCAACTAGTGTTTGCTGTCATGGAAGTTACTGGAGGGCAACTAGTGTTTGCTGTCATGGAAGTTACTGGAGGGCAACTAGTGTTTGCTGTCATGGAAGTTACTGGAGGGCAACTAGTGTTTGCTGTCATGGAAGTTACTGGAGGGCAACTAGTGTTTGCTGTCATGGAAGTTACTGGAGGGCAACTAGTGTTTGCTGTCATGGAAGTTACTGGAGGGCAACTAGTGTTTGCTGTCATGGAAGTTACTGGATCACTAAGGTTACAGTACACAGTGGGTATACTGCATCTTCATTCATTACTTCCATTTTTGGTCCTTACGGAGCACGGAGCCCCCACTGCAACTGGTCCCCTTGAAGGAAGCCTGCATAAAGAATGCAATGTGCTTTTGTAATGGTGGTGTATGCAGCAATGTGTTTTCATGATAAGATTGCCAGCACCATGCACAACTCCATATTAGTCTCCCCTTATGATATGGCTGAGGTAACAATAACCCTATTCTGTCTATGTCTACCCAATGGCACAAGTGAGATATAATTATGACATAGAGTAAACAGATAGATTGGTTGTACTTCAAGCAACAACTGAATGTTGCATGCAGTCTCCTTCCTTTAGACACTCCATTTTAAGTTAACTATGAGAAGAGGAAAGAGAGGCATTCATGATGTATTTCACCACGTAAGGACATCCTTGGCTTAACAGTCACATCATATTTAAATTAGGTCATATGATGTTCCACACTTGACTTGACAATGATCAGATTTCTGAAGAAAAGAGAAGAAACTTCTTCCCCGCAGCATTTTGAAGCAAAGGTGTAAAAGTACAGGTGTTTATAATTATTTCCTACTGAATAAAGCAATTTTGGAGCAACTCAACCAAGCAGCACACACTTTAAACATTCTTATGTCTGTCATAAAATTAACAAGTGATACAACGTAAAAATATCTCCAAAGGATAAAATGTAAGGATAAAAACATAATGCGTAAGCTGCTGATAGTATATGATCGCCCTGACCGCGGGTCATCACCCTCCATAAAAATTGGCTTGCTAGACGGGAAATCAAAACGGTTACCATTTGAACGGGATGAGAACGGCGGATCAAAAGGAAAAAAATATGACTGAAAAAATTGCGTGAGACTAGCAAGGTTAAGGAGACGCAATTGGGGGGGGGGGGGGGGGGGGGGGGGGAAACGGAGGAAAAAGTCACGTTTCCCAAGTTGACATAAAGTAAGGAACTCGACAGAAGGGACCTTGGATATGATACGCCACAGTCATTTATTGGACGCTTTTGCGATACCAAGCCTTTTATTTGAATTCAGCGGCAAACGCAGATGCTTGAAATATTACAAAATTTAAAAAGTAACTTTTTCTTAATATTAATGTTAGGAATATAAAAATTAGCTGGCTGGATGGCCCATTCTGAGCAGTGAAATAATATGCTTTTATTTATACAGACGGATAGGTAATAATGAAGATAATGACAAAAGACAGTGTTGTTCACATCAGCGAAAGACTGCATTGAATCTAACATGTCACTATTTGCACAAAAATCGCGACCTTGAGACGCAAGTGTTCAAATCTAGTTAGAATGAAAGAGAAGGGACATTGGTGGGAGCTGTGGCTAAAAATAACTTTACAGACAAAAGTGTAGAGGGGACGAATAGGTTGGTTCAAAAAACAAGTACGTTTTTGTGAAAACGCAAGTAGAGACGGACGGACTAACAGATAAAAATCCATACTTGACTGAAGCATGACTGAAATGACTTTAGTGTAGGAAATTTGAATTTAAAAAAACCAAGGCATTGATTGGCCACAGACAATCATATTATCGGCGCTCAGACGCGCATTTGGGGCCATTCCTCAATAGTTGTCCAGTGATAGACACAGTAAATTTCAAGTGTGGTGATTTCCAAATGAAATAAATTGAAATAAGTTCAGGGACGCCATACTATAGCCAGCAGCTCAGCTGAGTTTTGCTAGCATTTCTGTGTTCTTTATTCATAATCTGGTAAGATTGAAATTATTTCTTTGTATATTTTGAATATTGTTTAATGTTTCGAGTGATTTGATACTGCCATATCGAAATCTAGCCTTACAAACAAGTAAGGATTTGCTCTAGACCCCCCGCCCTAGTTCAGGGTCTAGGGACAAACAATATATATACTCCAGCAATGATTAGGAAGGACAGATCAAGTGTTGAGATCAGTGGAACATATCACCTATCCTATCCTAGGGCAAGAAGCTAATAAACATATTTCTGAATATGTAGTCTGGGAGAACTTATCCTATGGGAAACCAACTTGGTAAGATGTGTTGTATGGTCAGAGAGATCTGACCCTGTCTAAATGGTGTTATTGTAAATTGTTATGTGTAGAAGTGGCTCCTTAGGTAAGGTTCTGAACCCAAACCAATACTTTATTTCAGAGCTGTGAGTTTTTATGTTGACACCAAAAGGTGGTGTCAAATGCTGGGTAGATAATTGACAGTGAGGACCCGTGCAGGGTCGCATCTCGGCAGAACAGCCTTGTATTGCCCCAAGCCTGGAGAGGTGGGGCCACCCAATATATTGCCCCCAAGCACGGAGAGGTGGGGCCACCAGATTCCAGCACCAGCGCTACTTCTTCAAAGTTACGTAAGCAGGCTGGTCTGCTGGATTTACACCAACTTCATAGACATAACACCCAAAGTGAATTCCTACTAAAACATCCCATTTACTTCCATCATTAATGGACAATGTTTGGTAAACTTAGACAGGGAGGGATGAAGCCACCCCAACAGCACATCTATTCATCGTTCTCCCAGGGAAAATAAAATTATAAACTGTAGAAATACTAACTAATCTTAAAATTTGTATACGTACACACATTTTATTTATCATGTCATTTATTCATGCCATTCACTCATAAATTCCAAAATCTTTTCATATGTTCTGGCCAAATAAAACCTTGGTTCAGAACAAATAAATTTAAAAAAAGATTTACTTTCTAAAATTTCACCAGCTGGATTTAGTTCATTGTGTTCTAAATTTTATTGATAATATATTATTTAATATCTGTGTGTGTGTGTTTGTATATGTCAATACAACACATTACATTCAGTACCCTAGATTATAACGTAGCCACATTCATTAGGAAAAAAGATAGGTGTGAGGTCGTAGTGGTAGCAAGAAAGGCCTTCTGAAAATTCACAACTACATTTTATCTCAGGAGCCTTCACAGCTGACCTCATACATTACACTTAGTAATATCACCATCATACAATACCATCAAAACCACTACATATATTGGGGTCTTGTCCAGGGATAATTAGCATAAACAGTAATATAAGGATCTCCTGGTGGGAGAAATAAAATTAGGGGAACAAAATTGTAAAATTCCCTTAAAATTAAAAGTGTCCCTTTAAATTAAAAGGGCAATTAGAAGTTGGTGAATCTTCACAGCCAGTGTTAGTTAATTAGTTAATTAGAATTATTTTGGTCTAGAATAATTATAATTACTTTAGAGATTGGAAATTTTACTTTGCTTATTGCTAGATTTGTTTAGAAAGTATGGCGGAGCTAGCAAAATTTAGATCAGCTGCTGTGCTGACCGCAAAGGAGATGGGAATGGATGGTCAGATTTTAATTCAATACGTAACGGCTGAATGTGATAAATATATTGAACGGGAAGAAAGGAGATTAGAAAAAGAGGCTGAAAGAAAATTAGAGTCTGAAAGGTTGGCTGAAGAGAAGAGGTTAGAGGCGGATAGAGAAATTAAGAGGCTGCAGATTGAGGCAGAAGACAAACGACAGCAAAGGGAGGCAGAAGAAAAAAGATTGACTGCCGAAAGGGAGGCAGAAGATAAAAAGGCCGAAAGGGAGGCAGAAGATAGAAGGTTGCAAAGGGAGCACGAATTACGACTAAGGGAGCTGGAATTACAAGGCCAGGCTCCTGAAAATGGTGCCAGCCCTTTTGCCTCAGATGCTACGCCCAGTCTGGGAGCCTCAAACTCAGCTATGGGGTTTCATTTAGACCATTTTGTTGAAAAAGACGATGACATAGAGGGGTACCTAGGACGTTTTGAGTTATTAGCTACTACATATGGGTTAGAGAGAGAGAGGTGGAGTTTAAAGCTATCACAGGGACTGAGAGGTACTTCTTATGAAGTATTTGCTAAAATGAACAGGGAAGACCAAGACAATTATGACATGTTAAAGCAGGCTTTGTTATTAAGGTACGAGAAGAATGGTGAATTTTATCGTAAGAAATTTAGAAATGCCAAACTGTTGTCTGGGGAGACATACCACCAATTCTCTGCTAGACTGGAAACCTATTTGGAGAAATGGACTGCTCTGGGGAAGACCCAAGATCTTAAAGAAATGATCATGATTGAGCAATTGAGAGAGTCCATGGCTCCAGACATGAGAAAATTTCTCATGGAACAAGGTGCAGAGAAGTTGGGAGAGGTTTTAAATGTCGCTGAGAGGTATCAGGCAGCCCAGGCAGAGGTAAGTGGTGCTAAAAAGAAGCACATAGACAATTTTAAAGCTCCACAGCAATTTAATAAATTTGATAATAGAGAGCAGGGAAATAAAGGTAGGACAAACTTTGAGCGGCCAAGAAATGACTATCGCGACAGAAACTCACAGTTCAATGACCAAAAGTTCAATGAAAGAAAACCGTTGAACCAAGGAAAAAGATGGTGTAAATGGTGCAAGAAAGATAACCATAACACCGAATTTTGTAGAAGGAAACCTTCAAACATTGCTGCAATGAAGTCGGGGACGCAAAGATTAAAGGTTAATCCTAATGGACAACAGGAACCTTATCACCCCCCAGTTTGTGAGGATGTTATTTGTAATGGGGTCACCATAAGGTGCCTTTATGATACAGGTTTGGATTATGATTCAGTTGTGAAGTCTAGCCTAGTGGACCCAAGTCAGTATACCACAGAAACAGTGGAAATACAAGGGGCGACTAAGGACATACCACTCATGACACTTCCCATCGCAAGGATAACGGTGAAAACTCGCTATGTGGAAGGAGAAATCAGAGCAGCAGTGATAGATGAACCAATCTACCCTCTGATATTGGGGTGTAGATACGTCTTCTTGGGGAATCCCGAGAAACCTGTGATCATGGCGACAGTGCAGACCAGGTCACAGAAGAAGGAGGAAGAAGGTGAACCTATAAATGCTCATCCAGAGGAGATGAGGAAGGCGCAGGCTGAGGATAGGACACTCAAGCCATGTTTTAAAAAATTGCCCAAATGCCACACACCTCCGAGCAAGGGGGAATATTTCATGAAGAACAAACTATTATACAGGAAGACAGGAACTAGATCCACTGGTCACGGACAGTTAGTTCTTCCCAAGATATATAGGGCAAACTTAATAAGGAGCTTACATGTTGGAAAAGATGGTGACCATGAGAAAGTCGGTACCATCTGCCAAAAGATTGCTCGAAAATACTATTGGCCCGACGTAAATGTCGATGTTGAAAACTTTGTAGAAGCATGTGGCGTATTTCATGAGGGAACACCCACAAAGGGAAAATATGTGCAGGACCTAGAAACGCCACGGGGCAACTTTAGGCCTGAAAGGAAAACTAATTATACTCGGGTAGACAAAGTGGAATGGGAGCCCCCTTTTCACACCCAGTCTTCACTTGAATGGATTAACATGGCCACTATGCGAAGAGTACAAAGAAGAAATTTTACCCAGGATAAGATGACAATCCCTCGGTCAGACTTATATAAACTGGAAGAACAGACAAGAGAGCGAAGATCTCTCATAAGCAATCTAAAGTGGGGAGACAAACCCCAGAAAAAAATTGGTAGTGGTCGATTTGTGAGTGATGATTCTAGGAAGAAAAGTCCTCATTATAAAGCTTCTAATGGACGGGACCCGATGGGTTCCATGAAAAATAAGTATGATAAATTAAAGATCCAGATGTAACTTTATTAAGGACCTGGACAGATGAGAAGGCGGAAGAACTGTTACCTCATCTTATCAATACGTGAACGAACTGACCACTCGTTTGAAAGCTGGATGGAAACTGGCAAATGATAATTTGAAACAAGCCAGGAAGAAACATGCAGCATATTTTAATAGGAAGGCAAAGGACCGAGAACTAGCTGTGGGAGAGAAGGTGCTTCTTCTACTACCCGGAAGCCAGAATAAATTACAAATTGGTTGGCAAGGTCCATATACGGTTCTAGAGAAGGTGTCTAGAACAAACTATAAAATTGACAAAAAGGGGAAGGAGAAAGTTTATCATGTAAACTTATTAAAGAAGTATCTGGACAGACCACTCCAGGAAAGCACCCCCTTATTGACCTTGGCTATTGCAACCCAGATGCAAAAGGAACCACTCACCTCACATGAATACCCATTACATCCTTGTGAAACAGCAGCACAGGTAAAAGTCAGTAAGCACCTGACTAAAAACCAGAGGGAGAGAGTTCAACAGGTTCTGGAGGAACATACAGATGTATTAACAGATAAACCAGGCCATACAAATTTGCTACAGTATGACATGAAACTGGTAGACTCAAACCCAATCTGTATGAGAGCCTATTCTATTCCGTTCGCGAAGGAGAAGGCATTGAAGGAAGAAATAGATTATTTGTTGAAGGAGGGGATTATTTCGCACAGTGAATCATCTTTTAGTTCTAGTGTCGTTTTGTTGAGGAAACCGTCTGGGGAACACAGACTGTGCATAGATTACAGGAAACTGAATGCTGTCACAGAAGGACAAGTGGATCCATTACCAGACACAAAACAGTTATTTGCCAGACTGAACAAGGCAAAATACTTTTCAAAGGTGGATCTTAGTAAAGGCTATTACCAGATCCCAGTGAAGCCTGAAGTGAGACCTTATTTGGCTTTTAGCACTTCGGATGGACATTATGAATTCAATATGCTACCATTCGGACTGAAAAATGCTCCGAGTGTATTTTCAAGGATGATGCGCAAATTGTTGGATCCCCTGAATAACCCATGTATCACGAATTTCATGGATGATATTCTCGTCGCCACAGAGACATTTGAAGAACACATTGAAGCTCTAGAGATGTTATTTAATAGACTTCGGGAGGCGAACTTAACTGCTAGGCCAACAAAATGTTGTATTGGATGCAAAGAGTTGGAATTCTTGGGACACACTGTATATCAGGGTAATATGACCCCTGATCCTAAGAACTTGGAAAAACTGCAGAGAGCACCTAGGCCACAAACAAAAAAGGACGTGCGATCATTCGTGTCGTTATGCGGATTTTATCAGAAATACATCAAAAATTTTAACGCTATTTGTGCTCCTCTGACTGATCTGACTCGCAAGGGACTTCCAGATAAAATTATTTGGACTGCACAATGTGAACTAGCGTTCCAAGAGTTAAAGGAAAAACTCACTAGCAAGCCTATTCTCAAACTGCCTGATTTGACACAGGACTTTGTCTTAAGAACCGATGCAAGTAATGTAGGACTCGGAGGGGCTTTGTTGCAAAGATCATCTTCACCTGATGGGGAACTGAAACCAGTCGCTTATGCAAGCCGCAAATTGAATAAGGCGGAACAAGGATACTCCACAAGCGAAAAAGAATGTTTAGCGTTAATCTGGGCAATAAAGAAGTTTCAAATCTATCTGTATGGTAGGACTTTTGTGGTCGAGACGGATCATCAGCCTCTCGTATTCTTATCTCAGGCTAAGCATGAAAACGCAAGATTGCTGAGGTGGTCTTTATTGCTTCAACCTTATCAGTTTAGTATCCAATATATCCCAGGCAAATTGAATGTCGGTGCAGATTTCCTCAGTCGGCACCCCTGTGATCAAAATTAGAGTAATGGCAGACGTGAGGAGAGATTTTATCTATGTGTATCACTGGTTTTAGAACTTGCCGTAGGCATGTTTTCAAGTGGGGAGATGTGTCATAAAATTAACAAGTGATACAACGTAAAAATATCTCCAAAGGATAAAATGTAAGGATAAAAACATAATGCGTAAGCTGCTGATAGTACATGATCGCCCTGACCGCGGGTCATCACCCTCCATAAAAATTGACTTGCTAGACGGGAAATCAAAACGGTTACCATTTGAACGGGATGAGAACGGCGGATCAAAAGGAAAAAAAATATGACTGAAAAAATTGCGTGAGACTAGCAAGGCTAAGGAGACGCAATTGGGGGGGGGGGGGGGGGGAAACGGAGAAAAAGTCACGTTTCCCAAGTTGACATAAAGTAAGGAACTCGACAGAAGGGACCTTGGATATGATACGCCACAGTCATTTATTGGACGCTTTTGCGATACCAAGCCTTTTATTTGAATTCAGCGGCAAACGCAGATGCTTGAAATATTACAAAATTTAAAAAGTAACTTTTTCTTAATATTAATGTTAGGAATATAAAAATTAGCTGGCCGGATGGCCCATTCTGAGCAGTGAAATAATATGCTTTTATTTATACAGACGGATAGATAATAATGAAGATAATGACAAAAGACAGTGTTGTTCACATCAGCGAAAGACTGCATTGAATCTAACATGTCACTATTTGCACAAAAATCGCGACCTTGAGACGCAAGTGTTCAAATCTAGTTAGAATGAAAGAGAAGGGACATTGGTGGGAGCTGTGGCTAAAAATAACTTTACAGACAAAAAGTGTAGAGGGGACGAATAGGTTGGTTCAAAAAACAAGTACGTTTTTGTGAAAACGCAAGTAGAGACGGACGGACTAACAGATAAAAATCCATACTTGACTGAAGCATGACTGAAATGACTTTAGTGTAGGAAATTTGAATTTAAAAAAACCAAGGCATTGATTGGCCACAGACAATCATATTATCGGCGCTCAGACGCGCATTTGGGGCATTCCTCAATAGTTGTCCAGTGATAGACACAGTAAATTTCAAGTGTGGTGATTTCCAAATGAAATAAATTGAAATAAGTTCAGGGACGCCATACTATAGCCAGCAGCTCAGCTGAGTTTTGCTAGCATTTCTGTGTTCTTTATTCATAATCTGGTAAGATTGAAATTATTTCTTTGTATATTTTGAATATTGTTTAATGTTTCGAGTGATTTGATACTGCCATATCGAAATCTAGCCTTACAAACAAGTAAGGATTTGCTCTAGACCCCCCGCCCTAGTTCAGGGTCTAGGGACAAACAATATATATACTCCAGCAATGATTAGGAAGGACAGATCAAGTGTTGAGATCAGTGGAACATATCACCTATCATATCCTAGGGCAAGAAGCTAATAAACATATTTCTGAATATGTAGTCTGGGAGAACTTATCCTATGGGAAACCAACTTGGTAAGATGTGTTGTATGGTCAGAGAGATCTGACCCTGTCTAAATGGTGTTATTGTAAATTGTTACGTGTAGAAGTGGCTCCTTAGGTAAGGTTCTGAACCCAAACCAATACTTTATTTCAGAGCTGTGAGTTTTTATGTTGACACCAAAAGGTGGTGTCAAATGCTGGGTAGATAATTGACAGTGAGGACCCGTGCAGGGTCGCATCTCGGCAGAACAGCCTTGTATTGCCCCAAGCCCGGAGAGGTGGGGCCACCCGATATATTGCCCCCAAGCACGGAGAGGTGGGGCCACCAGATTCCAGCACCAGCGCTACTTCTTCAAAGTTACGTAAGCAGGCTGGTCTGCTGGATTTACACCAACTTCATAGACATAACACCCAAAGTGAATTCCTACTAAAACATCCCATTTACTTCCATCATTAATGGACAATGTTTGGTAAACTTAGACAGGGAGGGATGAAGCCACCCCAACAGCACATCTATTCATCGTTCTCCCAGGGAAAATAAAATTATAAACTGTAGAAATACTAACTAATCTTAAAATTTGTATACGTACACACATTTTATTTATCATGTCATTTATTCATGCCATTCACTCATAAATTCCAAAATCTTTTCATATGTTCTGGCCAAATAAAACCTTGGTTCAGAACAAATAAATTTAAAAAAAGATTTACTTTCTAAAATTTCACCAGCTGGATTTAGTTCATTGTGTTCTAAATTTTATTGATAATATATTATTTAATATCTGTGTGTGTGTGTTTGTATATGTCAATACAACACATTACATTCAGTACCCTAGATTATAACGTAGCCACATTCATTAGGAAAAAAGATAGGTGTGAGGTCTTAGTGGTAGCAAGAAAGGCCTTCTGAAAATTCACAACTACATTTTATCTCAGGAGCCTTCACAGCTGACCTCATACATTACACTTAGTAATATCACCATCATACAATACCATCAAAACCACTACAATGTCCATGGAAGTTCCAGATGACCAGCTGTCTGCTCATAACATTTCAGCAGAATCTGCACATCAACATGTCTGTGGCAGACATGCAAGTGCCAATAGTCTCAGCACCCTCACCAACTGCGGCAGAAGTATGATCAATGTTATTAACTTTAGCAATAATAGGGCTATTTATTTTCTTAAGTTATATTCTTAATTTCAGAACCTATCTGGAACATCACATGACAGACATGCTTATTTTCTTGATTACATGTAATGAGTTTGTGAAATTTCCGCAACGGATTATTCTCGTAATTATGGAAGATACAAATGTATAGCTTCACTCTCCAAAGCTGAAGACACTCACATCTTTAGCATTTTGAGACAGTACCTTCATACACTCAAAGCTGTTACTGTGATTAGGTTTTATTGTGTTCAAATAAAAAATATTTGAAAGCATTGCCTGATCAAGTTATATTCATGTTTTCAGTGTTCCTGTTTTCTACATTATAGTTACAGACAACTGTTATTTTCACACCTGTTCATTCAATAAGAAAAAAATGGTTAATTCGTGAGTTATAAAAACATGCTGCCAGGCTGGTCAAATGGCTTTCAAAATATCACTTGTGTTTATTATATTATCAATGAGGGTTTAACTACAGATTGTTAGTAATGTCCATTGTGTAAGTATGAGTGTGATTGAATGTCACAAATGTGGAACTGATGACAAGAACCAGTGGAACAAGAGTTGAGAAGAAGATGCAGGCAATGGATAGGACACACATTGAGGAAACCTGTTGATAGCATTACAAGGCAGTCCTTGTTCTGGAATCCACAGGGAAAGAGACAGAAGTAGACCAAAAACACACAGAGAAGAGAACTGGATACAGAGGTGAAAATGATGGGGAAAACATGGAAAGAACTTGAGCTATGGCAAGGGACAGGAGAACTTGGCATGTGTTTGTTGAAGGCCTATGCTCCTCTGGGAGCTAAAGGTTATTGATTGTGGTTGAATGGAAGCACCCCAGTGATGGCTTTACATGGTGGCTTTGCAGAGTTTGTATTTTCTTCATGATTTGTTTTTAACGTGTTAATGTTTGTGGACACTTATTATTTTTAAAACAAGGTTAGGGTTAAGATAAGCTGCTACTTTTTAATCAGCCCAAGTGACACGGCAGACATATCTACAGCCAGTTGGGCAATATGGTGACATCTGTCTATTGTTCTAGGATTCTACTGGAGAAAAAATGCTGCAAGAATTGATAAACAGCATTAAGAATATGACGTTTTGGGCAGACATGATCACCAATGCCAGTTAGGAAAGCACCTGCAGAAGTTATGTGATAAAATAATCAAATCCTACCCATACTTTACACATCTGTAAATAGCAGTTAGCCGTTATGATTACCTGGATAGTCAGCATGTTGTGGAGATAATTTAGAACCGTTCACAGGCGATTTTGTTCTTGGTGAGACACTTTTACTCCTACCAGGTGATATGGGCAAAATATCGGCATCCGTTGGAGATGTAAATCTTTTGTCTTTACCATTTTCGTAATCATCAACATATCCAGAACTTGATAATCGACGATAATCATGCTGTATGCGGCGCCTTTTGCCCTCCGGACTTGGATTTTCGACTGCTGGAGGCGAGTATGAACTGTACGAATTATTTCCGTTGCTGTAGAGGTGAATTTGAGGTATATGCAGCTTCAAGCGCTTGGGACTCGGTTCCTGAAACTTATCACCACTGTCGTCGCTGTCACATCGTACCGTTATAGCGTGACTGCTAATTTCGCTTGCTACGTGACAATAAACATGTTCGACCTGTTTATGATCACCGTCTTGAGTCAGAGAGACACCAATGGCTGTCGCAACATTTGATGTTACGTTTGCAAATGTCACGTCATTTGACGCAACATTACTACTGTCAGTTGTTAAATTCGGATGAAACGTATAATCAACAGTTTGAAGAACCTCATTCATTCTGGACAAATTCGAACTATCCACGTTATTTTGAAAGTTTTGTAAACATAATTCTTCGTCGTCAGCCATTTTGATTTACCAATAGAAGTTTGATGATGACAGAGTTAAAGCTATATTTTGATTGGACATCGCCATATTTTTGTGTTAGGAATCCCCAGAATTAAACCAATCAAATTTTTAGCAGACCAGGAAAATACTAAACTACGCATGCGTAAATTTTTTGTTAATATATACAGTAAACTTCCGGGCACAGTGCCAAACTGGCCTTGTTGATATAATTTATTATTATTTTATTTTTTAGACGGCCGTATCGTTACAGTTAATGTATGGTCTCTCAACAACGGGTGCTCTCGGATTTTGACAGGAGAGACATGACAGTACGCAAGAAAAAGATAGTTCAGATCGATGGAATATTGAAATGATCTAGAGAGCATAATTTTTTTAGTTAACTCGATGTGCCCACGAATGACCTTGATGATAAAGGTAAATAAATAAGTAAATAAAGGTAATTAACAGGTACTCGTTGGACATAAACGATGGCACTAGACAACATAAAAGAGAACATAAGTGATAGGCTTACCGGGAATCAAACCTAGGACCAACCAGACGGTGACATCGCCTTGCTGTGACAGTACAGGTAAAGGTAGTCCTGTAGCAGAAATTGCCGCTGGGGAGTGAAGTCTTCCCTATACTACGTCGCTGCTTTATGAGGTGATGCGATCTGGTTTCGCACCCTATAACTTTGCCTCGAGAAGCAAGTGCTCTAACCACTCGACACTCGTCCTTGATTAAAATAATAATAGCCCCTTCAGTCATAACTGACTATGGGAATGCGCCCCCGAGGTGACAACCTTCAGCTGTTTATTTTCCTGGTTTCCACGTTTTCTCCTCTCTTCTGCTTGTTGTGTGAGTTTCTTTTCGCTCAATCTGAGGTGGCGCCACTTGGTGCGATCGGCAGCTTCATCCTCCCACGTTGCTGGATTTATGTCCAGAGCCTTCATGTCTCTCTTGTACACATCTTTGAATCTCAGCTGCGGTCGCTCAACTGTTCGTCTGTCATATGCTAGTTGGCCATAGAAGATATCTTTTGGTATGCGACCATCTTCCAGGCGGCGGACATGGCCAAGCCAGCGTAGTCTTCGCTAAGCAGTGTATACATGCTTTGAAAGCCAGCACGTGACAACACCTCGACATTTGTCACTTTATCTTTCCAAGAAATGCCAAGAATGTGGCGTAGGTACCGTAGATGGAAGGTGTTGAGCCTTCTTTCTTGCTTAGCATAGGTTGTCCAGGTCTCACTGCCACATAGCAGTGTGCTGGTGACGAAGGCGTTGTATACCGCAGCTTTGGTCTTCATTGTGAGTTTGGAATTTCCCCAAACACGCGATGTGAGGCGGGCAAAGGTAGATTCCTTGATTATACCAAACTATATACAGAACATTACGGCATGCGGCAATCTGGTAATCAGGAGCGCCCCCCCCCCCCCAACTGTCAAACAAGTGTTTTGGCCCTTATATTTCCTTTACACTCAAAGGAGCGGGCCAACTTTGGGTCACGTGTCAGCTACTGTTATTGTTTGTTAATCTCAGCGAGATCTTACCTTCATGAATTACTGCAGGACAAGAATATGGGGGAAAATTGACTCGCTTTCACTGTCATTATTTTGAATAACAAAAACGTAAACATAGAAACAAAGAGGGAATCCCGAAACCTGTGAACAGTAAACAATAAACACGAATGCGTGTGTGCCAGGTGCTTGTGAGAAATAAAGACGTAGAAAATTAGACAACAGAAAGAAACAGAAGTGATGGGCTTACCGGAGAGTATCGAACTCAGGACCATCCTATCGACGCCATCGCCATCACAGGAGTGAATCTTGGCTAAAAACACTGCCAACTTTATATTGCCAAGTATATTGATATACTTCTGTTTCCAGATCTTCAATGCCAGTTTTCTCTCTTGAGAAATCTTGGAAAGTGAAGATCTGGTGAGGTTCTAGTAAACATATTGATAACTGACAAATTTAATCGGGAATTTGGTGTCGTTCGAAGCACACTAGGCTTCCCACGCTCCTCACCTTTAATAACAACGTGATATGTGTGAGAGACTACTATTTTAGGACAATAAAAATAAAACACATATGCACATGCACACAATTGGACCCTTTAATTTATTCTGTTGACACTAATTGGAAAGGCGGATTGGTGTCGGTAATTCCAATTACTGTCTGAAATTAGCTACACTGCACTGTATAGGCCTATTCTAATTATAACCCATCAGAAGTTGAACAGGATATTTCTCTTCGTTTAAAAAAAAAAACAAAGTCTGGTAATTTGTAAACATTCTTTAGCTATTTGTTTCTGTGGCTATGAGGATTACTTTCTTTCAGTAAGATGCTTTGATTTTCTGTAACAACAGTGTCATTACGCTGGTTTAATAAAGAATTTAGAATCGTTTGCTCGTCTCACAAACAAGATTTTTCTGCTTCGTACACTTTCAGGCGTCAACCTGAATAAGTTTAAAGAAAGCGGTGGTCAGTCTGAGGATGTTTATCTTCAACACCACTCCTGTTTTTGACAGCTTTTGAGACCCACGAACAAAGCTGAAATTCGAAGCATTATTAGCATGTTGTGCTGCCAGTTCTGAAAAAAAAAAAACTGATGTCATAACCCCCCTGGTCTCCTGGGTAGTAAGATGGGATACCTAGCCTTCTCGGATAAGGTCGTTAAAAATCCCACGGCAGTTGGGAATCGTGATTCCTAATACATACATTGGGATTCCCGCCCGTGCTACAGAGTTCGTGCACCGTGCTGAGATCCTCCTTGCGTAATCTAAGGGAGGAGATCGGAGCACTGATGGAATAGACCGTGTGCAATGAAGGTAGTCCTTAAAACCAAACCAAAACAAGCTGCCAGTTGTTTGTTTTTAATTTAGCACCATTTGGCGACCCTTGCACCAAAATTGGTATGTAAAAGTGAATTATAGTAATTCAACCAAACGCATTGCCGCGTTAAACTTCGAGTAAAGAAAACTTAAGGGACGCAGCCCATCGCAATGTTTCCCTCGACTCAATTTTGGGTCGCAACCCCTTAGGCTGAAAAGCACTGCTTTGTACCCCGAACCTAATCTACACATTCGATAAATTCTGACACACTTTTCCCTTGTATCATCCAGAATATCAGGTGCTCGTGACGTACGCGAATTAAATTCTTTCAGTGTTAATATTGTGACTTAAGAATCATGGTTTTTTTTTAATGGTGTTTTCAACTTGAGAAATTCAGTACACTCCATTGGAAACTTCAGAAACCTCTTCCACTTTTGGTAGTGTGCGCATGGGTGCGTGTGTATGTTTGAATGAGAATGATACAGAGGAACATATTTCTGAACAGTTAGTACTTTTCTGTATTTATGGAACATTTCTTCTTCTTTTTTCCCCTACAGATTATCATTTTCAGAATATGTAAATAAAATAACTTTATAACTCGTGACTCTGTTTTATATACGCTGTTGGCCTATAAACTGGAAAAACAACGGAAGTATGATTTTCACGAGGAAAATAAACAGCCGAGGGTTTTCGCCTCAGGGGCGCATTCCCATAGTCAGTTATGACTGTGAAGGGGCTATTACTATTACTATTGCTTGTACAAAGCTGCGCACATTTAAATCAGTTTAAAAAAAAGAAATTGTGCGAAGTTGTTCAGAATCGACATTATTGTACTTCGGGCAAACCCATAGGTGCACAGTCTCCCTCAGCAAATGTTGAAGGGTATGAATGCCGATTGTTTTCTTTAGCGCGATGGTCATCCTCTCATACTTCCATCCCTGCTAGTTGTGATGTAGTGGTCCTATTCTTGCGTCGTCTATTACCGTTTATTCATCGTCCCCGATTTCTTCTCCACTGTCTTTGCCCTTTCATCATTCTTTAACGTGATCGGTCATAAGCACACCTTGTATTTCACTTTTAGTCTTTCACATCTTGGCGCTTTGATGAAACGTTATCGTTCATAACATCTTGCTTCACAAGAGGCTATTGTCATCGCTGGGAACTGCAAAATTGGCGATACGGGAGTTACTTTAATAACATAAACTCCGGTTTAAACAAACGTGTTTCTCCACGTTGGATAACAAAGAGGGCCCCAAATTGGGCGGTTGAAGACTTTCACGATTGAGCCATATTTACAGATGATCTTCTTTTGATGGGTGATGTAAGCTTAAATCCCTTTTGTCTGATGCAAGCACAAGATAAAAGATGGTGCGCCGGCAGCCTCAACGGGGGAAGACAACTCGGGTCTTGAAAGAGATAGAACTCTCTGACCAAGGGGCAGATAATCACTATCTTCTCATCATTATCTCAAATAGATCTCTTTCTTTTCTTTATGAGCCGATTTCTGGAAGCCTTACTGGTATTATTCCATAGGCTATACCCATATATACACCCATTGTGCTTTAGAATGTGACACTAGTCTTGCATTTGATGCCAAATTCCTTTATTCTTAGCCTTGTTGAGTCTTTGATTGCAGTGTCATTCTTTAAGAGGCGGTCATTATTTGTTCTTTGTATCTCTCCCTTATCCATATCCACTGTCCCCACTATGGGTGCTCTCGAAGCTAGTCTGTCGGCTCTTTCACTGCCAAATACTCCTGCACGATCAGGACAGTACATCCATGTCAATAAATGTTCGTACTTATTTCTGACCTAGATAAGATATTTCTGTTTTATATCTGGCTGTTTCAGTGCCGATATTTCTATCTGGGGTTCCTCTTTTCTTCTGATACCTGTTATTCTCAGCTTTACACTTTTTCCACTGGATTGTGATCTGAAATTATATCAGCTCCAGGATACATATTTGTGCTGGTGATGATGTGGACATCAGAAAATATTCATTCATACTTTATGGAAACGGAAAGCTTTCTTCAATAACTTTTAGAATAAGCAAACAATGTATAATACATTCTGCTGACAAACATCAAGATCTTTGACAAAATATTAAAAATAATGGGTCTCATAAAAAGGACTAGACGAATCCGCAGTCACTCCAACAGTTAACCTCGGTGAAGTTTAACAAAGAACTCCAATTAAGGGAAACAATTCATTTATTGTTTAACAAAATTATATAAATTGAAATAAACTGTATATACCAAAAATAATGCAGATGAGGCAACTGCACAAAGCAAGTAAAGCAATGATTATAGTTGCATAACTCTAAAAAATGTTTACTGTAGAAAGCATGCATGAGATTCCCAATTTTACAAGAAAACTGGGTGATGTTCAAAAACAACAGTGAATTACCGATTAAACAAACACATTTTACGGTAAGTCTTTCATTTTGATTCACACTGGACCGGAGAAGAAAAAAAATACTGGTGTCACAACTCAACAGACCCCTTTAACAACCAGTGAAAGATTATCGACTGTGAAATAAATATATTTTAGCTTTTAAGTTTTGTTTCATTTATAGTACTGCTCTGTTATTTCAACAACCAATTAATGTCATTTACAATTGAAAGCACTTCCTTTTATTCCACTGTGGATCAATGACAAGACACTAATGATATTACTTGTGAATGTCACATCTTTTTTAGTACATATCTTCAAAGTTATAGACACAGTTTGTTTCTTTACATCATGCACAAGTGAGACTCAAACACCAGATTCATCAATCTGAGCTGTCTAGGCGCGGCAACAAGTAAATTAACTCTTAGTATACGAGCGGCCTTCTAGAGAGGCCGATGATCGATCCCCGTCAATAGCAAAAATTTATAGCTGAATGCATGTTTCAAACCACTGATCAATTTAGTTACGTGCATGATGTAGGGGTTTCATTTCTTCACATTTTGATATATAACACTTATGTTATCTTTATAAATAAATTATTTATTGCAAAATCTGTAATGGTAGTCATGAAAGGCAGCTTGTATACTAAGAGTTAACATGTTTTTTTAATTAGCTAATAAATGTGGCAAATTCTTGGCAAAATTGGTCATCTGATTTAGAGCAAAATACAACACACTTTAATTTAGTTAGCAATATTAATTTTGAGATGATTATATTTGATGACACTTTAGATTCTCTGCTACTAAATCGTATAGGTTACATTTGACAAAAATGATGTTAGATACATTAAATAGGCGTTTAAAAGCAATAATTCATTCAGAACAATAAAAATAAAACATTAAATATAAACAAACTGGCATCTCAGCACACTGTACTCAAACATCCACATTTTTTCACTAAATTTTCACAACAATCTCAAAAGGCCGTGGAATTCTCAATAAATAAGTAAATAAATAAATAAAGGTAATTAACAGGTACTCGTTGGACATAAAGGGTGGCACTAGACAACAGAAAAGAAAATATGAGTGCGATGGCGCCGTCTGGTTGGTCCTAGGTTCGATTCCCGGTAAGCCTATCACTCATATTTTCTTTTCTGTTGTCTAGTGCCACCCTTTATGTCCAACGAGTACCTGTTAATTACCTTTATTTATTTACTTATTTATTTACTATCCACAGGACTCAGGTTTCCTTCATTATTTATTTGGAATTCTCAACAGTAATTGTACATGACAAGAACGTTACTTTAACAAACACCTCAGGCTAGCAGAATGGATAATATCAGGAGGTAATTACCAATTTGGAAACTGTAACCAAGGTGGAATCTGCGATGGCAGAAACAAAATTACAGGGGGTTGATACTTGGGACTCATGACCCAAGTGGGCCCCTACCCTGCCCAGCATGTCAAGGATGTAAAAATGCTAAAAAGAAAAAAACTTGATGGACTGAGAAAATAATAATCATGATTAAATTATCTCCAGTTGTAATACTCTGTATGGAGTTTTCTATCATCAGATTATAACATTTTATTTTCACTATTACAAAGGTTTCTTGTCACTGCAAGATCTCAGTATGTGACAATGCGGACATGCCATCAATTTTGTGACATACTGTCACTGCAAGATCTCAGTATCTGACAATGCTAACATGTCATCAATTTTGTGACATCTTGTCACTGCAAGATCTCAGTATCTGACAATGCTGACATGCCATCAATTTTGTGACATACTGTCACTGCAAGATCTGAGTATCTGACAATGCTAACATGCCATCAATTTTGTGACATCTTGTCACTGCAAGATCTCAGTATCTGACAATGCTGACATGCCATCAATTTTGTGACATCTTGTCAGATTTTATAAAATTACTGTAAAAGAAAATGCTCAATGTAGTTCGGGGGGGGGGAAGGGAATGAAAGACAGAGCAGGACTACTGCTTTCATCAGATGTGCCATTAAAGGTAACGACTATCAGGTTATGTCTGTGGCTGACAACATCATCATGTTATACAAGCTGCTACAGAAGCCCACCGCTGCAAGAGTTGGTGTAGACTTCCTCAGGGGCAACCATATGCATTGATGGCTCCATCATGAGTGAAAAAGGAGATGATGATACCGATGTAAAAGAATTTACAACAAACCTCAGGGACACTGCGTTTTATCATAATGTGAAACTCGGAGATCATGTGATCGTTAGGTGAATGCCTGGTTTCATTTGGAACACATGCTCCAAATACAAAAGTTGTGAAGGCATTACAGCCATCAATTCTATAATGGCATTATAACCATCGATTCTATAATGGCATTACAGCCATCAATTCTATAATGTCATTACAGCCATCAATTCTATAATGGAATTACAGCCATCAATTCTATAATGGCATTATACCCATCAATTCTATAATGGCATTACATTCATCAATTCTATAATGTCATTACAGCCATCGGGACCTAAGACGCGTCAAAAGTGAGGAATGCAGTCAGCGACCCATAGCTAGACTGCTTGCGTCAGGGTCAGTGAACCAGAGCTGACCAAGACCCTACTCCACCTCCAAATGGTGGTCCTGGAAACAGGCTGCATCACTGAAGTCTGGCTGAGAGAGTAGGGATCGTAGTGGGAAGGCAAACCCGGTCCTAAACAATGCCGTGCCGAAGTCGGATGTGTCGGGCCGAAAGGCGCAGATATCGCAGCTTTGCTGTAAACGGCGACACAACGCAACCAAAGTCCTTTTCAGGATGAACGCAGAAGAAGATAACAGCCATCAATTCTATAATGACATTACAGCCATCAATTCTATAATGGCATCACAGCCATCAATTCTATAATGGCATTACAGCCATCAATTCTATAATGGCATTACAGCCATCAATTCTATAATGGCATTACAGCCATCAACTCTATAATGGCATTACAGCCATCAACTCTATAATGTCATTAGAGCCATCAATTCTATAATGTCATTACAGCCATCAATTCTGTAATGTCATTACAGCCATCAATTCTATAATGTCATTACAGCCATCAATTCTATAATGTCATTACAGCCATCAATTCTATAATGTCATTACAGCCATCAATTCTATAATGTCATTACAGCCATCAATTCTATAATGTCATTACAGCCATCAATTCTATAATGTCATTACAGCCATCAATTCTATAATGTCATTACAGCCATCAATTCTATAATGGCATTACAACCATCAATTCTATAATGGCATTACAACCATAAATTCTATGTCATTACAACCATCAATTCTATAATGTCATTACAGCCATCAATTCTATAATGTCATTACAACCATCAATTCTATAAAGGAATCTGTAGTTTCAAGAGATCTTAGAAAAGAAACAGAAAGAACAGGACTACTCCATTCTCAGGCATGTCAAGGGAAGCAACTAACAACAAAGTATAGCATGGGGCTGACAAACTCACCATATAAGGGCTGACAAACTCACCATATAAGGGCTGACAAACTCACCATATAAATCAAACTGATATAGAAACAAACGACTGCTACAAGAGCAGCAGTGGTCTCTAAGCTCCATAAGGAGAAAAAAAGGGAACAGAAGAAGAAGAAGACCTGCTTACAAAATTAAAAATCATGAAAATTTTGTCCCTCACATTTTCATAATGACTGAATAATGTAATAATGACATTCCAACCAGATATCTTCACTAGGACTTTGATTGGCTGGGAATGTTAGATTTTAGTCTATGACATCATGCATTATAAAAAAATAATTTCACTGTACTTACAAAAATGTGAAAATATTTTCTTTGCATTTATGAACTGCAAAAATATGTTATCTGCGCTCACAAAACACAAATATTTTCTCTGAAACTTACAGTACAGATATAATTAAGCAGTATTTAGTATACTTCTAGAGCAATGGTATTCAACCTTTTGTACGTGTACCCTTAGGGTACGAGAAGACATCTAAGTACGTGAAAAAAAAAATCTGCTGATGCACTGTCGGAGGGTTTTCTTATTTTTTATTATTGTAAGTAAATTACTTTGAGTAGTGAAAACTTTTTTTGAAAAGATGCTGCCATGTCACACCTCCAGCCATTCCCGTCAATGTATTTGTGTGAGCAAGGCTTCTCTGCACTGTCATCAATCAACACAAAGCACAGGAACTGCATGAACCTAGGATCAGCTCTAATTCTCGCACTTACAAAGATTTGTCCCAGAATTGGGGTGCTAGCGTCACAGAAACAAGCTCAAACATCTCATTAACAGGTTAGAACCACATTATTTAATAGTTGATAACATATTTGATAGATTAATTTTGATTTGCTAAAAGAACTTACTTATCTGGGCGCTACAATTCAGGTGTACCTTTGTTCATTTAATAATTTTTATATGATAGGAGGTAAGTAATATGTATTTGTAAAATTAAAACTTATAAAAAAAAATAAACTTTAATTTATTAATACTGGATGTAAATTATGTCATTCATTTTAGATGCTTGCCCTATGCCCTAGAATTTTATTTATGTACAGGCATACCTCGGAGATATTGCGGGTTCGGTTCCAGACCACTGCAATAAAGCAAATATCGCAATAAAGCGGGTCACACCCATTTTTTTGGCTTCCCAGTGCATATAAAAGCCTAAAATCATGTTTAAACTATGTCTATTAACTCTTACTATACGGGAGCTAAAACCGCGTTTTTACGCGCTAGTTTAGCTATCGTTACCGTTGCGTGCCACTTCACGGGGCGAGCCGTAAAATTGGTACTAAACCCGCGCCACTTCACGGGGCTTGCCGGATTGTAAGAGTTAAGTGCACTATAGCACTAGGTCTAAAAAGAACAATGTACTGTAAAATTAAAAACACTTCATTGCTTAAAAAAATGCTAATCTTCATCATCTTCAGCAAATTGTAATCTTTTTGCTGGTGGAGAGCCAAAATCTATCGAAAGATGAAGGCATGTTATAATAAATAAACATGAATAATTTGAAAAAAAAAGGGCAATAAAGCGAGGTATGCCTGTGTAGGTAAACTGAATACTTGGAATTACGCACCAATAACCTTGGGGGTACATAGTTAAAGATAAATTATATCTGAGGGTACGCAAACAAAAAAGGTTGAATACCACTGCTCTAGAGAAATGATGAAAGAAATCAAGCATTGTAATTAGATATGAAAACAACATTTAACAGTTAATATTTAATAGTTACATGAATTGTAAATAAATGTCAGTGAAATCCCAAAATAAAGTAGAGAAATCACAGACGTACAACTGGTTTCTAAACCATCAAATGTGGCAAAATTAATGTGAACTCATGTATTTGAAGAATGTAAAATAGTGTAGCTAAATGGGCAATATGTTAGCATATTTAATTTAGAGAAAAGAAAAAGAAATCTGGCTAAAAATACAAATGTTGAGACCTCAATCAAATGTGTTTTAAATAAGCCATAAAATTATTGGAAATTAAATCTGAAAGTTGCGATGTATTGTAACCTATTGCTATGGTGTTTAATCTCAAATCTAATGTTCTCAGAATTTCATACCGCAAACAAGCAGTCTTCAGACTTTGCATAACTTGTCACAAAATGTTTGAATTTATAACTGTGTTCCACCACAACCAATTATCTCTGAAAGATTTTTTTTTTAAATTTTACGGCAATGTCATAACTGAATTGGAAGAAGCTGAACATTGTCAGTTATATGATGACAAGTATCTATCGTAGATATCAGATCAGCTGCCTCTACCATAACTTATATGGTCAGTGAAAAAGATAGAAAATAATGAAAAAGCTGAACTATACAGAAAACATATATATATATATATGAACCAAAGAGACATGGGATCACCAAGACAACCCCATGAACACAGACACAAGAGCTGGGAGGACCCCTTGCCGGGATGACCACACACAGCCTTTCATGTCAGTGTGCGTCATAGAGTAAAACAGTGTAATAAACTGAACATGTACCACAGACAGGACTAATGATGAGAGACATGATTGCCCATGACTTTGATCCACTGTCAGTAAGCGTCAGCTTTTGGTGACCATGTATTTATATACTGTATATATGATTCATCATTTGTCTTGTTGCTGTAGCTGATCCCCTTGCAGGAAGCCTCCCCACCAAGCAGTCGCAGACTTTTACAGCAGTGGTTTTTGTAGCGATTTGATTGACATGATGAAGCTGCCAGTCTCATGCACAACTTCATATTAGTGGCCTTGTGTGACATGTCTCAGTCCTATTCTTTGTCTGTCTCATGAGGGAACGCCAGGAACTACATCGATGTAAGAGCTGCCTGAAGCAGGATCTACATTGGTGTAAGAGCTGCCTGATGCAGGAACTACATCAATGTAAGAGCTGCCTGAAGCAGGAACTACATCGATGTAAGAGCTGCCTGAAGAACATTTTGAAGAGTTATTTAAGTCTGACTACAGACTTTCATCCCAATGGGCTGATCACCTGTTTGCCAGTCACTTTGATTACGGAAACAACAACAAACGGATTGATTTGTCGTTGCCCTAAAGACGCCATTAGGCGTGATGGGAACAGCGGCAAAGAAAATCTATTCGCTGTTGCCCTTAAGACGCCACTAGGCGTAATGGCCACTGACTGCTTTGCCGGTCGTTGGCTAAGGACGGAAGAAGAAGAAGACAGACTTTCATAAATGGGTGCTTGCATAGAATAGAAGGACTGAAATCACTAATGTGGATCTGATGACAAGAACCAGACAAGTGCCAGTGGACGGAAGGTGACAGAGGACACAGCAGACAGACAGGACACACAGTGAGGAAACCTGTTGACAGCATTACCTGGCAGTCCATGTTCTGGAATCCCCAAGGAAAGAGAGAGGAAGACCAAAGAACACATGCAGAAGAGAACTGGAGTGTGATATGAAAGAGATGAAGAAGATATGGAAAGACTTTGAGCTGATGGCACAGGATAGGAAGACTTGCCATATGATTGCTGAAGGCCAATGCTCCTTGGGCAGTTCAAAGGTCATGATGTCTTATTAAGCTTGCAACAAGTAAAGTTGTTGTCTTATATCCTGTAAAGTGCAGACATAAGGAAATCTGAATACAATCAAATGAGCGTACGAGGAGGTCCTTAAGTGAATAATGTGACATATACTGTCAAGCCATATGGCTTAACGTGTAGAAAGATTTGACACATACAGGACCTTTTCTGCCTCTGCAGGACATGTTGGAATGTAACAATAAATAAATGATCCCGCTTTATGCTGGCATTACACAGTTACAAAGAAGGTATATATACTGTCTCTTCTGTTACAACGCTTGACTGTAGTGTGTGATGATAAACAGAGGAATAGAATAATCAAAATGTGCAATCATGTTACCTCACAAGCCATTTTTCAAGGGATGCATATGCTTTCCGCTACCAAGTAATACAGCAGGCAGAAAAAAAAACACACACACTCTTTATGCCCTACAAGTGTATTGTGTTATTATGAGTTTGTGTACTCTTCTTGAAAAAAGTATTTAATGCAGCATCCCAAACATGAGTAAGCATCCTGCTTATAAGAAACCAACTAGTGAACAAAAAAGAAAATCTGTAAGTAATGAGAAGTTTGAAATAATAAAACATTTTGAAATTAACAAGAGAACATGCAACATCGCAAGAGCATTTTCATTGGGATTATTATAGCTTTTTTTAAGTACATTTCTTAATGAGACTGTACACGTTTTGAGTGTTCCTATTTCTCCCAATAAATCCTGTTATTTTTATTGCACAAAATTTCACAAGGTGGTGAGTTTTAGTAATAAAATATACCATGTTATAGGAGAAACTACTGTAATCCAACGTTGCTATTGCCCCTTGTAGGTCCTGCCTTTAATTGTTTACAAACAAATAACATTTTCTTTCAGCTTTGACTTTCCGTGTGTAGTTGTTGTACGGGTTTGGAATGTTTGGCCACATTTTTTGAAGATACATGAAGAGCTCTTCCTCAACATAATATAAACAATTTCTTTCATTTCTTTTATGATTTGCCAGACATGAGAACATGCTTTACACTGCAAACAAAAACATTACCAGTTATAGACCCACAATTTAAATAAATATATGATACAATATTTCAAGGAATGTTTGCAAATTGTTGCTGCATTTCAGTGTTTACTTATTTATAGCTTAACTTCTTCAAAAATCCCTGACCATGATCTGTGGGACTATAGCTCTATACAGATCCTGGTGGGAAACGCTGTATGTCTCGGAGATTTGGAGTACAACACAGCCAAGAATATAAAACACTTACAGATAACAGAATACTCAGAAACATCCATGATATCAAAGATATTAATACAAAAAATTATGAGTAGAAGCACATAAGGAAATACAAGAATTATAGAAAACACCACTAACAAATCAATAACATGTCATTATGGAGACTTCTTCCTTTGCTCTGTTCACACTCACATAACTTCATCTATTTCTCTCATAAAGTTGGTGGTTTGTCTAACAAATCAATAAACATGTCATTTTGGAGACTTTTTCCTCTGCTCTGTTCACACTCACATAACTTCATCTATTTCTCTCATAAAGTTGGTGGTTTGTCTAACAAATCAATAAACATGTCATTTTGGAGACTTTTTCCTCTGCTCTGTTCACACTCACATAACTTCATCTATTTCTCTCATAAAGTTGGTGGTTTGTCTAACAAATCAATAAACATGTCATTTTGGAGACTTTTTCCTCTGCTCTGTTCACACTCACATAACATCATCTATTTCTCTCATAAAGTTGGTGGTTTGACTAACAAATCAATAACATGTCATGTTGGAGACTTTGAGGAAGCCTATGCCAAAAGACAACCACTTGCAGCAGCTGTTTCTCTATCAATCTATATGAAATGATGAGGTTGCCAGAATCATGTACTACTTCACATTAGTCTCCCTGTTACTGCCTGAGGTAGTAGTAGTGAAGGAGACCTATTATTTCTTTGCCTCTTCAGAGACCCGCAGGAGTTACAGGAGAAGCAGCCTCAAATTTGTTCTATCCACAAGGTTGTAGACGAAACTGTCAATCTGATCCTCTCATGCAGTTGATACTCTAGGACAGTTGATACTCTAGGACAGTTGATACTCTGGGACAGCGTTTGTCAACTGGGGTTTCATGGAACCCTAGGATTCTGCAAGAGGTCGCTAGGGGTTCTGCGAGAGATTGTGAATGGGAAAAAAAAATAAACATTTTTTTTTCTAAAACTTTGTGGGCTAGGAAACATTTTGTTTGTTTGTTAAAGAAAGATTGGCTAAAAAAGTTACTTTTAGTTTGAAATAAGGAAGAAGACTATACTTGTACATACCAAATGTCATTAATGTCATGTAGAGTAGAAATATGTCATAATGTCACCGTTCACTTTGCTAGGAGCATTATAAAATGCTCAAGCAGGAATTATAAGCGGTGATTTGGTTTTGGTTAAGAGGGAAGGTATGAAAAAATGGTTTAAGAAATAAGAATAGATTTGAATAAAGACTATTTGTCTTGCTAAAAGGGAAATAAGATGAGTGAAATCATGCTTTGATCAAAGGGAGAAGACTCTAATTATTAAAGTCAGGGGAGGAAAGTGCTTAATTACACATAAGTAGATTTGGTGAGTTGGTAATTATGGTTTAGAAAATGTACATATAAGAATTGTATAGCAAGCTTTAGAGAAGATAATATAAGGTTAAGTCAAATATGCAAAGGGAGACAATGGTTAATTACCTCCCTTATATGATTAAGTGAGTTGAGAAAAAAAATATGCACGTGAAAAGTTTACCAGGACAACGGATGACACTTCACTGAGTTGTTTACACAGCGGATAAGCGTGAACATTTTTTCAGCTGAGCGAAGAATAGGAGGAACCAATGAATTTACCGTAAACAAGGACAGATGAGCTAGTAATGATTTTATAGAGGAGAACACACTTAGACACGCTGTGGAGCGGTCGCATTTTTCGGAGGAAGCAGTCCTGGTTAAGGACGTAGAGTGGCAGGAATGTGTTTTCTGCCAGGCTCAAGTTACATTTCTGTGAGAAACAGAATGAATACTTCTGAAGAATCCTATAGACCTAGTTAGAGTAGTAGAATCTATTCACTTATGAAAGACAGAACTGTGTTTAAAATATAAGTTTAGTGATAAGGGGTGATAGTAAGAAAAATGAGTGTTGTGAGGATTCGGTGCAACCAAAGTAAGTAGGTCCTTTGACTCATAACTTTTGATAGACATTGAATAGAATTATTTCAGAAGTTGAAATAAGGTATTACAAGGTTAACGACGCTTACAACTAAGTGAGCGCAGAATAAGGAGAAACGAAGCTGAAGCTACAAAATTGACTATGATGTGAATAAACTGAGACTAAGTCAGCAGCTGAGAAGTTTTACAGAAGAACATGGATTAAATAGCCGTGTTGGGCTATTGTATAATGAATTTTGCAACATCAACTGCTACAAGTAAGACGAGTAAGCAATTGAAGTTTGATTGTATTTACAGGATGAAACATGCGCTCTCTAGCAGGTATAAGTATGAGGATACTACAACAGGTGTACCCAATGTGTCAATTTGCATATATGAATTTTAATATGATGGTATTTTGATTAATTCGAGTCAAATCTGACCGGATTAGTAGATGAAGGAAACCAACTCAGGAAAGAGTTGATGAAAGGCTTGGGAAAAGCCAGAATAAATATAAAAACCTTAAGGGACGAAAATAGGTATAAACCATATCTGTTGGTGTTCTCAGGTAGAGAGCTATATATATATATATACAGGTACATGGATATATACCCAGGAGGAATGGGATCTACAAGAGATAGTTAGGAAATGTTTGTACCTGGAATTAGTACCACATGCCTCTGTTATGATGAACTTATATGATGTAAATAAACTGTTTGTTTTGATGGAACGTTGCTCAAGTTGGGTTCAGTCTCTAAAAGGTTGTTGAGTGCTAGAGTAAACAAGATACTGGACATAAAGAAGCTAACTACTATACGAAGCTGTCACTTAAGTAACATCATAAGAAGGGATGGAACGAGTTTAGGATGGAAGTTTTGAGAGAATATCATCCAGGAATCAATAACTCTGGCGGTGAGGGCCAGTATTAAGATATACTCTTACTTGGAAGATAGGTCAATGGATCAAATTGACAAATAGAAGGTAGACAACTAGGCCTGCCCCAGTCACCTAGTTTACTATAATAAGAAGAGATAGCACTGTCACATTTAGTTTAACTGGTATCGTGACCAGTCCCAAGACATATAAAGGGACCACTGGGACACATATAGTTTAATTGGTGCCTTCTTGGACCAGTCTTTAAAACACCCAGTCCAGCGGTGAAAATAAGACTTTTAGGTCTACTTGGATAAGGTCATGAAAAAGAAAATAAAGTAGGAAATTTAAAAAATGCGAAAAGTTTTTTCTATTCACACTACTGACTTCCATTAGAGTTGATAGGTTTTGTGGGGTGGGAGAACCATTTAAAAAGAGTAGGCTAACAAGCTGGCCAAAATAAACAGATCCACAGAAAAAAATAATGTGCTACTCAAAAGAGCACTGACAATTATTACTGGATTATTATATTGACAACTTACTCATCACCCTGGATTATTATATTGACAACTTACTCATCACCCTAAGGTACTGTGAGCTGTAGATATAATAATTTTTATACAGGGGTTCCTTGAGACCTGAAATTGTATTCAATGGTTCCTGCAGGATAAAAAGGGTTGAGAAAGGCTGCTCTAGGACATGTTCTAATGTTTTGTTGTCTTGCCCACATCTCTGCTTAATATTTAATTGGTGAAACATGCCAGCTGATGTGGGTGAACATGTCTGTCCACATCCTTCAATCCTCTATACTGTCGTTGACTGCTTCCCATGGCATGATGCTATATTGTCCAGCGTTTTCATCTATTTCTTTTTCCTTCAATCTTTCATGTTGCCACAATAAGTTCCAGCTTTCATGTTGCCACAATAAGTTCCATCTTTCATGTTGCCACAATAAGTTCCATCTTTCATGTTGCCACAATAAGTTCCATCTTTCATGTTGCCACAATAAGTTCCATCTTTCATGTTGCCACAATAAGTTCCATCTTTCATGTTGCCACAATAAGTTCCAGCTTGTCCTCTCATAACAAGCCTACAGAAAGTGGACTGCTAGCTTCTAATGTGAATGATAAGCTTCCTGTGGGCAGTGACCACTTTCAGGACATCATTAGTACTCTATTTAGCTGTCCATGGTATTATAACATTCTTCTGTAACACCACATCTCTCTGACCTCTAGGTATTTTCCTGCTTGTCCCTTAATTGTCCATGATTCACGTCTATATATCAGGACTGGCTCTACTTAAGATTGATAATGCTAACTTGCTGTAAGACCACAAGTGTAAACTACCTAAAAAATATGAATATATTGACTTGAGACAAGGAGAGCAATGTTTAATAAATGATATCAAAGCCAGTGAATCTGGCTTGGTTTAACTGTAAACAAACGTTTGTGGTGATAAATTCACATGGATATAAATTTCACTGGCAATATAAAACAAACTGGATTAAACAGATCTAAGTTTCAGTATAACAACAAAAATTACTGTACACAAATGTAAACTTTATAAACAGCGGGTAAAATATTTTCTTTAACACATGTAAAATTATGTGGTGCCAGAAAAAACACTACCTATAGTTACTAACAAATTAAGTGGTATCTGAAAGAAAAAAAACCCTTTAACAACTGTACAACTGGTTGGTGTCAGAAAAATATATTACCTTTAACTACTGTAAAATGAAATGGTGCAAGAAATATGTTTTACCTTTGACCAATGTAAAATTAAGCAGTAACAAAAAAGAGATTACTATAAACTACTGTAAATTTTGTGGTAACAAAAATATTCTAAACCTCTGTAAAGTTTTGTACTATGAGAACAATTATTATTACCTGTACCTATTGCAGAATTAATTTATGGTTAAAAAAATTAACGTAAAATGTTGAAAACTTGTATAATCTAAGAAATCACAGTAGCAAACACTGCTGTAAACATAACAAGGAAATCTATGAAAGCCACACAAGTTTAGTTTCTAGCAAGTACAATAAGAATGTCGTGGACAACAATAAAAACTAATACATTAGTTTTACAAGATTGGTTCGGTTTGGTTTTAAGGACTATGCACATGGACAACTCCATCAGTGCTCCAATCTCCTCCCTTAGATCATACTAGGAGAATCTCAGCACAGTGCATGAACTCCACAGCACTGGCTAGAATCCTAATGTGTGTATATAGGAATCACACATTCTATAAATATTTTTGTGGTGGATTGGTTTCTAATTTGTAAATTTTGCCAGGGCAGCGACCTTATGGCTTACTCTTTTCAGTTTCCAACTGCCGTAGGATTTTTAACGTGTGCAACTTGCACATGGGACCCCCTATTTTGTTCGCCCTTATCCGAGAAGGTTAGGCATCCAATCTCACTACCCAGGAGGCCAGGGGGGAGTATGACATCATTAGGACCACTGGTTCTGAAAAAAATTTCCATAAGTTATATTCCCTCTACCGGGAATCAACCCAGTACCTTTAGAATTCGAGGCAGACGCTATACCTCTTAGCCACTCTCCCCCTTAGTTTTAGAACAGTTTGTTATCTTTTAAATCCATTTGGTTATTCTAGTTTTAGAAGAAACGGTTAAAAAGATAACAAATTATTAGCAACATCAGGAATTACCATCATTATTATTTCCCTTTTGCTCCTTATGGTGTATGGAGCCATGACTGTTGCTGGAAGTCTGCACCAAAAGCACTATGTGTTTTGTGGTGGTGGTTTCTGCAGCAATTTGTTGGACATGATGAGGCTGCCAGCTACAAGCACAACCACATATTCACTGGACATAAAGTGCTGGAATCTACACCTACAGGTCAATATAGTAGCTAAACAAAATGAGGAAGATGGAGAGGAAACACTGGATGGTATGAAAGAATGGGTTAAAGAAAACAGTGTTACTATGTGTTGGCTTCGATCCCCAGGGACACATGTTTTCATTTTTTATCTATTTTTATTTGGGGTGAGTTCCAGCGCTTTTTGTAAAGCCAGACGGCTTTCCCAACTTAGCAGGCTCAACACTGGTAAAATATACCAGACCTACTAATTGGTGGGTGATGCAATGCCATGAGTTAGAGATCTTGTCAAGGGACACTGCCTCACTACCCGAGCTGGGAGGGACCATTGCTGGGAACACCATTTGCAGCTTTGCATGGCAGCTTATGCCATTAAAATGGATATTGGAGCCAAAGAGACATGGGATCACCAAGACAACCCCATGAACACAGACACAAGAGCTGGGAGGGCACCTTGCCGGGATGACCACACACAGCCTTCCATGTCAGTGTGCGTCACAGAGTAAAACAGTGTAATAAACTGAACATGTACCACAGACAGGACTAATGATGAGAGACATGATTGCCCATGGCAGCTTCTAGTGGTGACATTCATTCATTCATAACCTTTGAGCTCCCTGTGAGATACAGGCTGTCAACAAATACTTGCTAAGTACTTCCTGTTCTGTGTCATCTGTTCAAAATCTTTCCATGTCTTCTTTATGTCTTTATCTTATTCCCTTCTCCATGTGTCATTTCTCTCTCTCTCTATTTACCTTACCCTGGAGATTCCTGAACAAGTACTGTATTGTAAATCTATAATCTGGTTTTCTTACTGTGTGTTCTATCCAACGTCAGCGTCTTCTCACATTTTGTTCCACTGATATTTGTCTGGTTCTTTCCCTCCCTTCCACATCTGTAATGCTGTCACACCAACCACTACAATCCTTCTATTCTGCACAAACACCCATTTAAGAAAGTTTGTATCTTTTTGGTAACAGACAATCTAATACTGCAGGTACTTGACTGACCAAAATGGTTTGACAATAAACCTTCCAGAAATCATGAAGCTAGACTTACAGTTAGATCTAAAGCACCCAAACAACCTAATTCATAATTTATGAGTGCTTAAAGTATGGGATGTCTAATAAAGAGGTACAGAATTAATCAACGTGCATATTCATTAAAAGACAATCTTCATGGCATCATAACGTCAGTCTTTGCTGTCAGCAAAAGAAAGGAAGGATTGTAAATTTAGTAACAAAGCAACACCACGGGATAAATCAAAGTAGAATATTCTAACAAGGTTCTCTTTAAAACATGACAAAACTTTCAGTGATACTACATGAATCATAATGCAATATTCTAACAGTTCCCTTTAACACATGACATTCATTCTGAAAAAGCTTGCAATGAAACTACATGAACCATAATACAATATTCTAAAAAAGTTGCCTTTAACAAATGATATTCACCCTGAAAAAGCTTGCAGTGAAACTACATGAATCATACTTACTAAGTCTCAACATTATCTGGTTTAAATAATCATAAATTGACAACAGAAGCATCATATCACCAGACACAAGGTACATTAACATCATTAACACCACTACTACTAACTGCAATCTCAGTCAAACAGTCAGAGGCAATGGTTAAGGCAAATAATGTTTGAAGGTGCATCACAAGTTTTGCTATCTTACAGATTCAAAGCTCTCAGATTACAATCATCTGTCTATATGGGGTACAAAAATATTAATGGAGATCCTGTATCATATAAATTCTGTTTGCACTAACACATTAACTACTGAGAGCCGGTGGGACCGGCTTTCGAAATCCTATCATTTGGACCGTGAGCCGCTCAGAGCGTCGATCTATTTTTAGTAATAAAACGAATAAATAGGTACTGAAACACTTTCTGATCTGGTTTGAGATTTTAAATTGCCACCGGAAAACAAATTCCCAAATCATGGTTGTTGTAGAACACTTGAAAATTGATATTATGTTCATATTTTTCAGCGTTTTGGGTTAGTTACCAAATCGTGTAAAACTGTTTACCGTGGCAACTAGTGATAGGACCACAAAAAATGCTTGTACATCTCGTCTAATGGCTGAATAGGCTAGAAACTTGTTTCAACAATTGACTGATAGATCTAACGACGAGGACAAGAGTGAAAACGGTGTGCACATTGATTGAAATAGTGATTTTGATAGAGATGGGGCGCAAGCAGTTATAATTGTGAAAATATTGCAAGTCCTCGGCCATCGGAGGGCCGGTAAATAGCAACACCCTCTATTAGAATTACTAGAGGTGCTTATTGTAATAGTACATTCATTTATCTTTAAAATGACGTGTAAATCATACAAATCTGTAAACAATCACGAAAACTACAGCTTACTTTGTGCAAACACCTACAGGATGAAAATGGGAAACAAATTTAATTCGGCCACAGTGTGTTTTTCAATTTGGTAGTTAATGTGTAAAAAAATGTTTAAATTTTTTTTTTTGTCCCCCCCCCCCCCCCCCCATTTAAAAAAAAATATTAATGTAGACACTGCATAATATAAATTCTCTTTGCTTTCAGAAATGTTTAAAAAAAAAAGGGGGCTCCTTGTACCACCCTGTCTTCCATTACAACAAAAAATTCAGATTAGTTCTCACTTTCTTTTCTCTGCTGTTACTTGTCCCTCGTTAAGACTTTGTGGTCATGTTTTTGTTCTAGTAAGATAAACACTACCTATTTTCACTCACCCTACCAAGAAATGTGTGTTCAAAGATAGGCATATATCTTGCTTCTGGCGTAATACAAATGGGTAGACAAGAGGGCAAATGCAATTTTCTCATGAAAAAATGATAAAAGTGGAAGAGAAATCCTCCAAATGTTGAGAACGGCTTTTGGTGATGACTGCTTGAGTATGGCTACCATTTATCCCTGGGAAAAAACATTTCCAAGATTACAGAGAATAAGTCAAAGATCAACCAAGTTAAGGGTGATCTTTGACATCACAGTCATGAAATGGTTACTACGGTGAAAGACAAAACAAACTGATGTTCTGAATATTGTAAATCTGTGGTCAAACAGTCAATCAGGTCTATTATAAAGAAGTTTTAATTTGACTGACGGATAAAGTTAGGACAAACCACAGTGAGTTGTGGGACAATAGTTGATGGTTTTTGCAGGGACAATGCTCCTTCACACAGTGACATCTCTCACAAATTTCAGTTAGTTTCATTGATAAAATTCCAGTATATTTTATAAAATTGTAGTACATTCTATAAAATTCTAGTACATTCTATAAAATTGTAGTACATTCTATACGATTCTTGTATCTTCTATGAAAAAAAAAATGCTTTAATGAAATTTTGAAAGTGTTTCCATTGAGAAAATGCTTCTTATGTCAGTTACACTTTCAATGGTATATAAGTAGTAAGTAAATACAGAGGACACTAAACTTTGTGTAAAGTGCTAACAGCAAATACAAAACATTATGCAAACTTTAACAGGAGATGCTAAACTTTCTGTGGTTCTGTATCAGTCACAGCACCTGGCTGCGTCACTGGGGGCTTAGCTCGAACCTTGAACCAAGGTGTTTCCTTGTAGAGGAACCATAGGTTACCCAACCACACCAGGAAGTTCAGAAACCCAAAGATCTGGGGAAATAAATCTTGGGTAAGCAAAATATTCTGAGACACCAGGTCTGTATCATCTCAATACCCTTTAGCTTACCAAGAAGCACAGGCTTTAACACACTTATGCCAGGTACTCCTGTCCAAACAATCCAGGTGCCAAATCTGAAGATTTTCCTAGAAGAAAAAAAGTTAGTCAGCAACACAAACTCCTTTCAGCTCTCTCTGTGCTCCATCATGAGCCACCTTAATATTGGATGGCTGAGTTGAATTTTTATTATTTATTGCCCACATCTGCTGAAGTTTTTGTGGCTTCAAAAGTTTCTACAGGATGGGGGTACTGATCCCATGCCCAACCCTCCTTAATTGCCTTTTACGAGTTGCCTGGTAGGTTAAAGTAGTATCATCCTTTGCTCCCATTTCAGGCTCTGGCAACACAAGGGTAGACATCACTTTTAATGCATGTTTATTAGTGTCTGTGGCCTAATGGATATGAACGCAGTTTCATAATCCAGATATACCAGGTTCGAAACCTGCTGCAGGCGGTTTGGTAGCAGATCGCTTTGTGTGGATTTTTTACAATGGTATAAGCGCCGTACCGTTCAGAAAGCAATGGCAAACTACTGAATGAAAAAATTGCCTAGAAAAATCACAGCCAATAAAAGCTGGGGTTGACTGCCACGTCCTGTAAAGGATAAGCAACTAACTTTTATTAGTGAAGTGTCTCTTGGTCCTGTAGCATTACTGCCATAGGGAAGTGATCTGTTAGAGACTTCACCTTACTATTCCAGCTTTATGAGCTTCCTTGCCTCTGTCTTCCCGAACTCAAAAGCAGAGTCCAGGTACCCATTTACAGTTAGGTAGACTGGAACATGATACTACCAGGTTTCGATCCCTCAACCAGATAGCTCTGCCACGAGAGGAAAGCATTTTAACTGCTTAGCCAATCAGATGCTCTTGAAAACAATAAAGAAGTGAAAACAGAAATGGCATCAATATTATATGGTGAAATTATTTTAAGTGCTGCTGATTGCAACATGGCAAGTGACTCCATGAGATAGAATTACAGGTAGTTCTTTGTTTAAGCGAGTTTCATTTACATGACTTTGAACATACACGAACCAATTTATAGGCATCTTTGTTTTGTTTATGGGCAAAACTTGAAGTTATGCGACCCCAATATTTAGACATTTTTTACAGTATTTTATTTGTGCATCAATAGTGCAAGATGAAGATATCATCCACATAACGTTGATTCTTGCGTTTTTAGTCTTGCTGTACAGATCTGGAACTAAGTGCTCTGTGTTACTTCAAAGTGCTAGTATACGTATATGTCATATAGACTAAACTCTTCTTCTTCTTCTTCCGTCCTTAGCCACCGACCGTCAAAGCAGTCAGTGGCCATTACGCCTAGTGGCGTCTTAGGGCAACAGCAGATAGGCTTTCTTTGCCATTGTTTCCCATCACACCTAATGGCGCCTTTAGGGCAACAGCAAATCAATCCATCTGCCGCTGTTTCCGTAATCGAAGTGACTGGCAAACGGGTGATCAGCCCGTTGTTAGACTAAACTCGCAGATGCTAAATTATGTATTTTAAATTGTCACTTAAATTTTTATGATTGAAATCAATCAATTAACTATGGCCTCTAAGCATGCAGCAAGTGATAGTGCAAATAAGAGTGCTAGAAGGTCCATAACACAGCATCAAAAACTGAATGTGATAAAGTGGTCAGTCAACTGCCATAATACGAGGGGAAGTCAGTAAGTTACAAATGGTTATGAAAAAAAAAAATTAATGAGATACGAACTTGAACACCATGTATTATTGCACTTACATTTCCCCTTTATTTCTCAACATAATTTCCACCAACATTGATACACTTATCCCATCGCTGTATTAGTGCTTCGAAACCTGCAGCATAGAAGTGCGTGCTGTGCTGTCTCAGCTACATTCGCACCTCTAGTTCAAACCTCTGCATCACCCGCAAAATGTTTATCGTCAAGGTGAGCTTTTAGTGGACCAAACAGGTGAAAATCAATCATGGCTAAGTCGGGACTGTAAGGCGGATGTTCAAGAATTTGCCACCCTAGTTGTTCAATTTTCTCCTTGGTTAATCAAGCCGTATGTGGTCTGGCATTGTCGTGATGGAGCAGTACTCCTCTAGTCAGTAGGCCTGGATGTTTTCTTCTAATTGCATCCCGAAGCATCAACAGAACTTCACAGTACGATGCAGTATTCACATTCTCACCTGTCATCTGGAAATGGGCTAACAGCCCTCCTTGAGAATCCCAAAACACTGTAAGCATAACCTTCCCTGCTGATGGCGAAACCTTGAATTTCTTGGCTGAAGGTGAACAAGGATGTCTCCATTGCATTGAATTACGCTTTGATTCAGGTTGGTAGTGATGCACCCATGATTCATCCCCAGTAACAATCCTGTTCAGCATGTCTTCTCCTTCATCTGCCCAAAAAACCGCACAACAGCACGCTGTTCTTTGTTTGTACACTCCACGAGCACGGTCACCATTTTTATCTGCTCTGCGCATGCGACATCTAGCAGTCTGCTACCTAAGCTAATCATAAAGCTAGATGATACTGTCGCCTAATGACACCTTTAGAAACTACCAAATACCATTTTCAGCTTCCCCATATCAGTTTGTAACCTACTTACTGACTTCCCCTTGTAGGACTGCATTGCATTTAAGTACAAGCATTTTATGCACCGTTAGAGATAACAAGGTAATAATCAAGCACAGTATTAAATCTTTATGTGCTGCTCCTTCCACCTACATGCCCAATAACATAATGGAAAGGATGGAAAAGTCCATGCTGAATAATTTGTCAATGTTAATTTCTGTACATGTATATAATATGAATGGTATGTATTAATTTAACTGTTTATTATTACATTTATTTATTTTTATTCTTATGTAAGTCACTGGTGGAACACACCTTATTTTACAATGTATTTGAATGAGAAAATCCTGTTCCATTTACACAATTTCTATTAATGCCAGAGTCTCAAGAAAGCATGTATCAAGTAAACAAAGACCTACCTGTAATTAAAATTTGACTAACGTTAACAAATATTACAACATTGTCTTTGTACATTTGTTATAAATTCCACTTAATGTTACTCTTTATTATTTCTATTCTCTTATGATCTACTGGCCATGAGTACTGCAGTCTTTGATTTGTGTATTACTTGGTCTATACTTGTTAATAAAAAAAAACTTTGAAAGTAGTAGTGTTCTTAAAAATGGCTGAATTGTTCGGAACTATAATTTCATAGTTGCAGGTAGTGTCGTGAAACCACTACACCTGTAACAGCAATTTTGTTTGTTTAGCAAGTGCTCAGAGGTGAAGAGTAAAATAGCCCTTGCAAAAGCAGAGTTCCATAAAATGAAAAGTATTGTATGCAACAACTCATTGTCAGTGGAAGTCAGAAAAGAGAGTTACACACAGCCAATCCTGACATATGGAAGTGAATCATGGACAATTAGTAAACAGCAGGAACAATCCCTTGAGCTCACAGAGACATGGTGTTACAGAAGAATATTAAGAGTATCATAGACAGCTGAAAAAAATGCAGATGTTTTGAAAGAAGTCAGTGCACAAAAGAAGTTTAGTACTCACATTAGAAGGAAGTGATTCACTTGCTTTGAGGCATGTTATGAGAATGAGAAATTTGGAATATATTGTGACAACAGATAAGATTGAAGGAAAAAGAGATAAGTGGACAACAAAGAGAGAAGGTACAAGACAGTCTGATATCATGGCATAGTAAGAAGTCTTCAACAGAATTGATAAACTGCACTGGGGCCAGGGAGTTGTGGAGAGACATGATCACCTATGCCAGGCATGGTACTTGTAGAAGTGCTTAGCTGGTCGTTTGGTGTGATATATTCATCATCATCAGTTGCCATCTCCACAACGAAGGTTGGCTGTAATGGATCTCCAACATCTTCTGTCTCTTGTCTTGGTGGTGCACTCTGATAGACTCTTTCCTGTCCATCTCTTGATGTTATCTTCCTACTTATAGCGCTGTCTTCCCCTTGCACATTTGCCTTCAACTCTCCCTTCTGTTATGGTCTTCTGCAAGGTGTTATGCCTTTTTATGTGGCCAAAGTATTTTAGCTGCCGAACTTTGACCTCCCTCATTAGTTCTCTTTTCATACCTAGATTTTCTAGGACCTCCTTATTTGTTTTCATCTCTTTCCATGAGATACGCCCCATTCTTCTATATATCCACATTTCAAGAGCCTCAATTCTTTCTTCCAAACACTTATTCATCGTCCATGTTTCTGCACCATACAGAAATGCAGAATATATATAACACTTTATGATTCTCAGTTTTAATTTGTGAGGTAACTGTTTGGATGTCAGTATATGTTTCATGTTGTTGAATGTAGCTTTGGCCATTCCTATTCTCTTCTTGATTTCTGTTTCACATCTGCCATCTTCATTTATTATATGACCAAGATTTACGTAGCTCTTGACTTGTTCCAGGATTTTCCCATTTACGCTTATCTTTAATGTGGGTTTATCGTCTGTTTTGCTAATTATCATAGTTTTTGTTTTCTCAATATTAATGTCGAGTCCATATTCATGACTTATACTGTTCACTTGCTTCACTAGTTCTTGTAACTCCTGTTCGCTTTCAGCTAACAACACGGTATCATCTGCATATCTAAGGTTGTTTATTGACCTTCCACTGATGTTCAGTCCTGGTATTTCCTGTATCTGTTTGAAAATTTTTTCGGTGTATAAATTAAATAGGCAGGGGGACAGCACACAACCTTGTCTGACACCTCTTTTTATGTCTATGTATGGTGAATAATTCCTTCCCGATCTTACTGTGGCAGTTTGCTCCCAATAAAGGTTACTGAGTATTCTTATATCTTTTCCATCAATACCTATGTCTTTGAGGCATTCAATTATTTTCTCATGATGGACTCTGTCAAAAGCCTTCTTATAGTCAATGAAGCACATATACATACTTTTTTGGACCTCTGTATATTTTTCTGCTAATATTCTTAGGCAAAATATTGCCTCTCTTGTTCCACTGTTCCGTCTAAAGCCAAACTGTTCTTCTTGGATTTCGCTGTCTACTTTACTTTTTATTCTTTCCTGTATGATTTTGAGCAGTATCTTAATTGCATGACTCATCAGGCTGATTGTTCTGAAGTCTGAACATTCTGTTGCATTTGGTTTTTTGGGCAATGTTATGAAAACTGATGTCTTCATGTCGTGTGGTATATATCCTGTATTGTATACATCGTTGCATATTTCTGTGATTATATCTATACCAAAGCTCTCCAGAGCTTCTATCATTTCAATTTTTATGTTATCAATGCCTGTTGATTTTCCTTTTTGTATCATATGAATGACATTCTCTACTTCTGATCTGAGAATGTTTGGGCCTTCATTAGAATCTGGTGATGGTTTTTTACCTCTGTTGTCCTCAAATAGTTCTTTTACGTATTCTGCCCATCTGTTTGATATGTCTTTCTCATCAAGTAATATTACTCCATTTTTGTTCTTGATACAGCTTCCTCCTTGTGCAAACCGCAACCGATTTGATAATTTTTTTATTTCTTCTTGCATATCTCTTGTCATGTGCTTTGCTTCCAAGTCTTCTATTTCCTTGCATTTTGTTTCTATCCACCGTTCTGTTGCTTCTCTACACAAAGTACGTATGTCATTGTCTATTGTTTTATATTCTGGAGTGTTTTTTGCTTTCTTTCTTTCTGCCATTTTATTCAAGATGTCATCTGTCATCCAAATTTGATTTTTCTTAGACTCCTTTTTAGGTAAATTTGCATTTGCTGATTGTATGCTTGTTTTTAAGCATTCCCATTTTGCGGTTGCTTTTTCTTCTGGGTTTTCTCTTCTATACTGCTCCATGCTTTCTGTCAATAACTGTTGATATTTATTTTTGACATCGATTAAATATTTCTGTTTTATATCTGGTTGTTTCAGTGCTGATATTTCTATCTGGGGTTCCTCCTGTCTTCTGTTTCCTGCTCTTTTCAGCTTTATATTTACTTTGATGACCACTGGATTATGATCTGAATTTATGTCGGCGCCAGGATGTGTCTTTGCACTTGTGACACTGTTCTTAAATCTATGTTTTATCATGATATAGTCGATTTGATTTTGTGTTACATCTCCTGGGCTTTTCCATGTGTATAATTTTCACTCTAGCATAATCTGAATTGACCTCGATCGAATCCCTAGGATGTCTATTACTTCTCTTACTTTTCTATTGTCATGTGTCCTCCTACTTTCTTTGTTACGAGTACCCACCAGTGACCTATTTTCATCCCTTCTTAACTAGTATAAAAGTACATTTTGCACACTGTGGGCATATCCTTCCCTGAAAGAATGAAATAGAAAAAAGGTCAGTCTGTCAGGCTGCACATCTCAATACCCAACTACTTACAATAGAAACATTGAGGCTGGCAAAGTTGCCAAGGCTGTCTGTGGTACAGCTGTCTTTTTTCTGGCAGTCCAATACTTTGCTGCTGGGCCCGAATATTCCTCCATCTGCAGGGTCAGTGTACATCTTTATGTCTGAGACGCCAGATGCCCAAGCAGAAGATGAAATTATCCACAGAAGAGTAAGAACAATGGAGATAATAAAATCCTGGAGAAGACAAATTATATCAATGCTACTTCAGCATCATGCCGGACTTAATAGCAGTAAATATTACAATATTAAACAGACATCCATGGCCTGGACATATTAAATGTAATAAAAGAATATTGTGACGAGTTTGTCTCTGCTTCACAGTAATGGTCCAATAATGGCCAAACTCAGAGTATAACGATGAGGGTTGTTAAAGGTATTAACCTTCGCTCAAGATACTCTTGGCTTTTAAATAGAAGAATAATGCTTCTACTTAAGGGAGCCTCACAGGATTTTAAAGAAAAGGAAGCATAACAACTGAGATCATCTAAGCTGTCATGAACATATTATTCTCCAACCCCTCCTGTGAGGAAATATTGACTCATATTTTCTGAGCCCCTTGCTGAAGGTGATTCAGCAACTGTTAATATACTAGCTCTATCTGGTTATGTATTTTAGAACAATATGAGGCATATGGGTGCCCATATATACTTCATGCAATAGTGATTAAACCAACTATAGCTTTACAGTTACAGATAAACACATTTAATAATCACTTATAGATTAACAATGTAAAATAAATAAAGTTGTTTATAAAAATAAAGCGATGATATTAATCATCATCGGATGATTTAAAATGTGGTGGAAATTATGGAAAACAGTGAAATGTTCTTTGGTTGCGCTGTTATGGTACTTAGATTCTGGTGTGGGGTCAGTTGACGTCTGCTTCAGTTTTGGCTGTTGGTTCCCACAAGTGCCTTGAACTGTAGTTCTCTTAAATAGTCAAGTCTAGTGGCTGTAGCACGTCTCATGCACTAAGGCTGAGGTAACTATTGGGCATGTCATGTTTGCAAACTAGCACTTTATCATGCGACAACATGGTTTCTGTGTATCTTTCCAGACAAAAAGTCTGAGTTAACAATAGTAATGCCAAGCAGTGTAGACTCTTACTCTGTATGGAGCTGGCGATAAGCGAAAAGTCAATGTGGCAAGATTGCTCCTTCACTAAGCATCATTGATAATAAAGGAGAAAATAACCAGAAGAGAGGGATGAGTGAGAAGTGTGACAAGATGTGATAAGAAAACCTTGATCGAGGAAAGTGTAAACAATGAATACTAGAAGAATTAGCATGTAAAAGAAATGGCAGAGTAATTAATAATGCCAGAGAGAAGTGAAGACCATTAAAAAAAATGAACGTATTTAGTGACACATATCATCATTACATTCCAGTTCCCTGTGGAGCACAGGTCATAAACAAAAACCATCCAAGCCCTTCTGACCTGTACCATCCGTTTAAAGTCTTTTAATGTCTTCTTTGTCCTTTTTTTATATCTGTCTCCAAGCAACAACAAAAAATGTCATAAAGGCATGTTTATTCATTTCCATTTCTGCTCCTTATGGAGCATGGAGCCACCACCCAACTGGTTCGCTTGCAGGAAGCCTGCTCCAAAGTATTCATTCATTCATTCATAACCCTCCACTCCCAAAGGAGCATAGGCCTTCAACAAACACATGCCAAGTCCTCTTGTCACGTGCCATCATCTCAAGTTCTTTCCATGTTCTCCTTATCATTTTCACCTCTGTTTCCAGCTCTCTTCTCAATGTGCTTCTTGGTCTACCTCTGGAATGGAATTCACCACTATACATCAGATTTGTGGACTAAGAAAAGGCATTTGACAGTGTAGACAGAGAATCACTTTGGAAATTGATGAGGCATTATGGAGTTCCCCTGAAGATCATTAATTTAATAAAGAAAACATATGAAGACATGACATGCAGAGTTCTTCATGAAGGACAGCTTACAGAGCCGTTTGGGATAAGAACAGGAGTGTGACAAGGATGCCTCTTGTCTCCATTTCTTTTCTTACTAGCAATAGACTGGGTTACAAAAGTATTCATGACAGTGCTTATATCCATGTGAAAGTCAAGTGATAGTGACTTATATCAATGTGAAAGTCAAGTGATAGTGTTCACCATCAATGGGATCATCAAGTAATAGTGCTTATATAAACGTGAAAGCTAAGTGATAGTGTTCACCATCAAGTGATAGTGCTTATATCAGTGTGAAAGTCAAATAATAGGATTCCCCAGCAATGGGACAGTGAATTGAAAGTGCTTACAAATCAAATGAAAACAACAATCACTCTTTTGTCCGATACAATGTAACATGCACAGAGACCAATCTTCAGTGACATTACTCCATCCGGTGATTTTTCTAATTCAGTAGCAAGTAAAATATGTAGCCCTATTTTCTACATAGAACAAAACAGACTAATTGACTGAATACAAACTAGAGATATACGTATACCACTATGTCATGAGAATACTTACTTACTACTTATGTTTTACTTTTTCAATCCACTGTTGCTGTTAAGCATAGTGGAGTGATGACATTTTTGTTCTTGAGCCAAGTGTATCAACTGGATACCGTAAGCCTGTGTTGTTGTAGGACTTCTGTATTTCTGTGATGTTGTCTATCCATCTGCCTCTTAGTCTTCCCTGTGCCCTAAAACCAGATCTTCAACTGTTGTAGGTGTTTAATGGTAAGTGATCGGGCTCCATTCTCATGAGATAGACAAACCATTTAATTTTCTATCTCTGTCCATACTTGATGCAGTATGTAGTTCCTATATTTTATCTGATGTCATCATTTCATGTAGAATACTAACATGTCATAGAATACTAACCAATAACAGATTCTATGCTGACCTTACTATCACAAATAACAGATTCTATTCTGACCTTACCATCACCAATAATAGATTCTATGCTGATCTTACCATCACCAATAACAGATTCTATGCTGACCTTACTATCACCAATAACAGATTCTGTTCTGACCTTACTATCACCAATAACAGATTCTATGCTGATCTTACTTATCACCAATAACATATTCTATTCTGACCTTGCTATCACCAATAACAGATTCTATGCTGACCTTACTATCACAAATAACAGATTCTATTCTGACCTTGCTATCACCAATAAAAGATTCTATGCTGACCTTACTATCACCAATAACAGATTCTATTCTGACCTTGCTATCACCAATAACAGATTCTATGCTGACCTTACTACAAATAACAGATTCTGTTCTGACCTTACTATCACCAATAACAGATTCTATGCTGATCTTACTTATCACCAATAGCAGATTCTATTTTGACCTTGCTATCACTGATAACAGATTCTATGCTGACCTTACTATCACCAATAACAGATTCTACTATCACCAATAACACTGGACAACAAATTTTGACTTTTTGTGTGTATCTGAGATTAAACCAAGTTACCTTTATGTTGTTTGGGCTGCTGAATATGAAAATGGCCGTTAAAACACCAGATTAGCTCTAGTTTTTAAAATATCTATAAAACAAGTTTTACACATTTGCATATACTTACCATATGATAATAATGCTCTTAGCGGAAATGATTCACAGCGACGCCTTTTTGCCTGTCGCTTGTAATGAGTTTCTGGAGCATCTCTCACAAGGGTCCAACAATAGTCTGCTAGCATTGCTGCATTCCATTTCCCTTGGTACCTTTTTTCGAGGGAAGTAATGTCCTGATGAAATCGTTTCCCATGCTCGTCACTGACAGTACCGCAGTTAGCAGGGAAGAAATCCAGATGAGAGTGTAAAAAGTGTAATTTCAAAGACATGTTGCACCCGAGTCTCTTGTAGCACTGCAAGAGGGTTTCTTCAAGCTCCTGGTAATTGGTAGCCTTATTGTTTCCTAGAAAGTTTGTGGCCACTTGCTGGAAAGCATTCCAAGCTAACTTTTCATCACCTGTGAGGATATCATCAAAACGCTGATCTCGGAAGAGCTGACGTATCTGTGGACCGACAAATACACCTTCCTTGATTTTGGCCTCACTAAGTCTTGGAAATTTATCACGAAGGTATAAAAATCCTGCCCCATTTCGATCCATGGCCTTTACAAAATTTTTCATTAGTCCAAGTTTGATGTGGAGAGGAGGGAGCAAAATCTTGTGGGATTCTACAAGTGGTTCGTTAAGTACATTCTTTTTCCCCGGTTCAAGTGATTGTCGTTGGGGCCAATCCTTTTTCTTGTAGTGGGAAGTCCTGGCACGGCTGTCCCACAGACAGAGGAAACAGCAAAACTTTGTGTAACCCTGCTGTAGCCCCATCAAGATGGCAATGACCTTCAGGTCACCACAAGACGCAGCAATAGAGACCGCAGTCAGCGACTCATAGCTTGACTGCCTGCATCAGGACCAGCGAACCAGAGCTGGTCAAGACCGCACTCCACCTCCACGTGGTGGTCCTGGAAACAGTCTGCAGCTACTGTCATCGGCTTGAAGCAGTGTTGACCCAATGCCCTGACCTGACGCGTCGACTCTCAGTACCAAAGGTTTCTTGAGGTCAGGCAACCTCCAAATGGGGTATGCAGACAACTGTCCTTTCAAAGTGATGTATGCGTGTTCGCACTTTTGATCCCATATGACCTTATCAGGACAACCTTTCTTTGTGAGGTCAGTCAGAGGTGCTGTCAGTCCGTTGAAGTTCTGGATGTACTTCTGATAGTATGCACATAGCGATATGAAGGAACGTACGTCTTTCTTAGTTTGGGGTCTTTTTGCTGCCACTATTTTCTCCACGTTCTTCTTAATAGGCCAACTGCATCCGTGAGAAATAGTGTGCCCCAGGAAGTCTAACTGTTCAAACCCGATGAGACATTTGCTAGGTCTGGCTGTGAGACCCGTTTCGTGTAGTCTCCTGAGGAGCATAGCAACCGTAGCAATATGTTCTTCATAGGTTTCCGATGCAATTAATATGTCATCCATAAAATTATGGATATGGGGACTTTGCAAAGGTTCTAGAAGTTTCCTCATCATCCTGGTGAACACTCCTGGTGCATTATGCAAACCGAACGGCATCACGTTAAATGTGTAATGTCCTTCACTAGTGCTGAAAGCTAACAAAGGTTTAATTTCCTCCTTGACTGGTATTTGATAATAGCCTTTGCTGAGGTCAATCTTGGAGAAGATCTTTGCTTTGCTGAGCTTGGTGAACAACTCAGAAACAGTTTGGAGAGGTTCGGGCTGGAATTCCGTTACAGCGTTTAGCAACCTGTAATCAATGCACAGCCGAACTTCCTTATTGGGCTTCTGCAACAGCACTACGCTCGAGCTGTAAGGAGATGTAGACTCACTGATAATTCCTGCCTGACGCAGCTTGTCTATTTCTCCGCGAAGTGCATCCGCTTTAGCGTACGGGATGGGGTAAACTCTGGTTCGAACAGGGGTCTCGTTTGTTAATTTCATATCAAATTCAATGAGATTTGTTCGACCAGGTACATCCGTTAAGACTGCACTGTACTGTTTTAGTAGAGCCCTGGTTTCTGTTTGTTGTTCTGGTGAGAGATTGTCGCCGAACTTGACATCTTTAAAGGATTCTGTGGGTTGCAATGGATACTCCATGCAACCATCATCATCTTCCTCGTCTTCCGTTGCTATGGCGACAGCCAGGAGATGCTCGGAGAATGGCACCGGTCTTTCCAAATATTTCTTTAGCAGATTTATGTGGAAGACCTTCTCCTTTCCTTTGATGGAGATCTTGTAATTGGTACGTGAGATCTTTTTAAGGACGGTAAACGGTCCTTGCCATCCGATGCGAAGTTTATTGCTTCCGGTTGGAAGTAGCAATAAGACTTTCTCCCCTGGTTGTAGTTCTCTCTCTTTTGCAGCTTTGTTGTATCTTTTAGTAATTTTAGCGCGGGCTTTCTTAAGGTTGGTAGTAGCTAGATCCCATCCTAGCTTTAGCCTTTCCTTAAGCTCAGATACATACTTGCTTGCAGAGATGACTGTCTCGTCAGCCTTCTGGTCTGTCAGGGACCGAAGTAAGGCTTCTAGTGGCCCCTTAATAGGTCTGCCAAATAAAAGTGTAGCTGGCGCAAAACCCGTAGACGCTTGGGGTACCTCTCGGTAGGCGAATAAGGCAGCCGATATATATTGGTCCCAGTCTTCCGGTTTCTCCTGACCCAGCTTACGTAACATCATGGTGAGGGTACCGTTAAAACGTTCCACGAGCCCATTTCCGGCCGGATGGTAGGGACTTGTGTGGATATGTTTGGCCCTCAAGATCTTAAAGATCTCCTCCATTAACAGGCTACGGAATTGGGATCCATTGTCCGTCAAAACTTGTTGAGGGAATCCCAACCGTGTAAAGATTTGCACGAGGGCTTCTGCGACATGCTTGGAATCTGTGCATGTTAGCGGTATAGCTTCGGCCCACATTGTGCAAGTGTCGACTAAAGTCAGGATGAACCTGTGCTTTCTTTTGGTCCTTTCCAGGGGTCCAATGATGTCGACAGCAACCCGTTCAAATGGAGTACCCACTATTGGCATTTGCCCCATAGGTACTGGGGGTGTCAAGTGCTTTGGTGCTACCCGTTGGCACTGGGCGCAGGATTTCACGTACCTGATAATGTCAGAGTTCATTCCTGGCCACCAATAGTGGTTTTTTATTCGCTGAATAGTGGCGTTTTGTCCCATATGTCCGCTAAAGGGAAGAGAGTGCCCCATTTCTAAGATCTGGTTTCTGTACTGCGTCGGTACTAGGAGCTGGTTATTCCCCGTGTCCGGGTTGCCCGTTCTACGATACAATACGCCATCCTTAGAAAAGATGTCTCCGTTGTGTCTGGGGTCCTTAGCCATGGGCAGTTTTTTAAAGCAGGGCGCCAGAGTAGGGTCCTTTTGTTGCGCCTCCTTCAGTTCATTCGGCAACAAGTTTGGCGCAGGCTCCCTCTCCTTCTTGGCTTGCCCTCTTGTGGTTACCGCTGCCACAATCGGCTCCTTAGGTCTCCCAATGAACACATATCTACATCCCAAGATAACTGGGTAGATAGGATCATCCATAATGGCCGCTTTAATAACCCCTCTGACAAAATCAGAGTGTATTTCTACCAATGCGATAGGAAGCGTCCTGGGTGCATCACTCCTGAAAACTCCACTAAGTTTGACGGTTTCCTCTGTCTCCTGACCGGGTTTGACTAGGTGCCTAGCGACAATACAATCAAAACTTAATCCAGTGTCAAAAAGACAAGTAGTAGAGGTACCGTTCAAAATTACAGTTCCTCGAGTTGAGGGTCGGTCCCCCTCAGGTTGAGAATCACTGACATTGACTCTACCTTTCGAGGCTGTATGCAAACATCCAATGCGGTTTGCACCGGTTTGTTTGCCCTGATCAGACGTTCCTGGTGTAGGGGTCTTCCCTTTTCCTTGACCTTGGTGGCCGCGCTGCCACGTAGGCTTGGTGGGTTGATCAGAATTGTTGTTGGGGGGGTATCAGGTTTTGTAGAATTTCGATTTTTCCTGGGGAGGTTTCTGGGTATTATTATCTCGTTGGTTAAAATGTTGAGAGGAATTGGAAGAATAGGATGACTGCTCTAGATTCTGTTTTCGAGATGGCTCATCTGTGGGTTTACGTTTAGTGCTGGGAAGTTCGGCCATTGCATTGCTATAGCGTTCGGCTTTATTGAGTATGTCTTCAAGCCTGACTGCCCCCTGTTCCGCCAAAAATCTACGTGTTTCATTCGACAAAGTGGATTTTATCTGCTCCACAAGAACAAGTTCGAGGAGTCCCTCATATGAAAGAGGTAGGTCAGATAATTCAATGCACTTTGTCAGATAACCCGTGAGACGTGAAGAGAACTGGGGAAATGTTTCCGTGCTCTCTTTTCGGCTGTTTCTGAACAACTGCAGAAACTTTCGGGCAGTCATCTCAAACTGCTGTAGTAAGGCCTTCTTCAACATGTCGTAATCATGTTGATTCGGTCCCAGCTTTGTGTACACGTCATAAGCATTGCCTTTCAGTGACGTTGAAAGTTTGAGCGCCCAGCGGGTACTCTCTAACCCATAAAGATTCGCGAGTCTCTCGAATTTTTCTAGGTAGCTGTCAATCTTTTCGTTAGGGCTAGGAAAAGATTCTAAAGAAAACGACATAGCAGTTAATTGGGCAGATTGAGTACTGGAGAGGTCCATTGATTGAGACTGGGGCGAAGACGGCTCTCCGTTAGTCAAAGTAGAGGCGCCCCGACTCTCTAGAGCCTTAAGCGCCAGTTCATGTTGTCTTTCCTTGTCTCTCTCTCTCTCTCTGCGAGTTTCCATCTCTGCTTCAATTTTCTTCTGTTCCAAAAGACGTTCTGCCACTTCTTTCCTCTCAGCTTCGGCTCTCTGTTGCTCCGCGTCATATATTTCCAATTCCTGGTTGATAAACGCGTTTGCAGCTTCTGCATCTAATCCTGCCTCTTTCGCTTCCAGCCTCAAGATGGACCTCATCTTTATCCTCTCTGCCATTGTTAAAGAATAAGATGAAGTATGCCTAGAGAACTAGTAAGAAGAAACGCGAAGGGGAGGAACTCTGAACCGCTACGAGAAAAAAAAACACAAGTATAAATTTACCTGTGTTACCTCCTACCTGTACTGTGCAAACTTATCGCTGCTATTATCTGGCAATTAAGGCTCTAAACGCAAGCGACTATGCCACTAAATGGTAAGTTACACTGGAAAAGAATCTACTTTTACTAACAGTAGAGAAAAATTTATATTAAAACAATTTAAAAGGAAAAAAAAATTTTTTTCCCTAAATTTTAAATCTCTGACAACAAACTCCGTCCCTAAAGTCAATTATTGAGATGAGACGTTGTTAACTTAATTTTTAAAAATCAGAACAATCCGTCTTTAGCTAAGCTCAACTCTTGTTAACTTCAAAAACCTTTAGTGACTGTAAAACAATCACGCAATCCCAGCAACTCTTACAAAGAAAGAAATTGAATTATCTCCGCCAGAGGATAATTATAATAGCAAATATTTTTGTTTATCTGTACTTTCTACTGCTGTGGAGAGAAAACAACCTGTAAATATGCTGTGTGGACAACCCAAATACTTAAAGGACGTTTGTCTAGGGGTGTAATTATTTATTTATTTCCCTAATTCACAAAGACAGATCATTCACACTCTACCTAGTTAGACCCAGACTAAATCAGACTCAAAATATCTTTAACCCGGCTATGCGATTGCCTCAAATGTAGCTCAAGATCCCAGAATCAGCCCACAAATATGTGTGCATCAAATGTATCTCAAAATTATCCTGGACGAGCCAGCCAAATATTGTCGTAAATTTATTTTGAGAGAAGAGTCTAGAAATAGTAGTCCGGTTTAGAGTGTAGAATGATGATGAAAACTCAGTGATAGAAATGTATAGATTAAATATGATGCTCCACAGAGTGCTGGAGGAGAGTAAAGACAGACGTATTTACGACAAATCTTTTCTCTCAATCTTCTCTTCCACTCTCCTGGTCAAACAATTATTTGCCAGTTTTCCAGACACACGTCTGCGCTCACACCGATTTGTTGCTTCAAGCACTCAGATGACGTGGATACAGCTATATTAAACAAATAGGGAATTTTGGGCTCTTGGGTATTCCAACACAGTCCGATATAAGTTTATGATGTTTATTTACCGTAAAGATCAAATCACAAAAAAACAATATCAAGTGTTACATAAATTTGTCATAAGTACAAAAAAATGCAAATATCAAGGTAGGGAGGGGGTGAAGAAAATTGGTATCGACTAAGCCCTTCCCGCTTGTATTAGACAAAGATAAACCCAGTCTCAAGATAGATAGTTATCAGGAGCATAGGTAATGTAACCCAACAGTGAATTTAATTACTCTGAAAGGGGTGTTACAATATTAGTTATGGTGGTAGACGAAAATTACTGTTATCCCAATGGTGTCTTCCCTTTCCTAAGCAAAGAAAAAAAAGGGGGGGGGGGATGAAACAGAGTTAACAAATTATCCCACTAAAGGAACAATGCCGGGTATACAGAAAACGTATTACCCGGTAGGCAAGTTAACAAATGGTTACACAAAAGAATTAATTTCCTGTCATTCATACACTCTGTGCGGATCCACACTCATATACACCACACACTTACCGATTTGCAACATCAGACAATCCCTTAGAATGATAAACACAATAATTAACTCTTGACGTATGACAACTGTCTAGTCCTTCTATGTCCCGCCCCAGATAATGCGAGGATTCACTGAGAGCAAATATTCCCGCTTATCGCCGGACTTGAAGTTCTAAGAGTTCTTGTGTTTTATTATAAAGAAACGAGTCTATGGGATGGCACTGACACAATTCGACACAGGGGTGAAAATGAGGTGATGGCAATATTCCTTCACTGCGTGATGACAGCAGCTGACCGGTACAGTTTTTTTAATCCAGTGAGGAAAAACTCTGCTCGGTCACAGTCAGGTAAATCGGTAATCTCTCACAATAGAGCAGTATATAAACTATCGCTACTGGCACTGTTCATCTTCCAGTTTATCTTACAGATTGTAAGTTAAATTGATGATAATAATCAAATGATCTTGGGTAGGCTTTCCTTCATGTAATTATGCTAGCCAGGCCGTACCGGACCACCACAAGATTTACTTTAAAAAAATGTCTCATAAAACTGTCTGGAAGTTTAAGAACCGAGTATGGAAACTCTGAAAGATTTCGTTATTGCTGGGATTGCAAAAGGTGATCAATCTAGAGAAAAAGATAGAAAACCCATAACAACATAATCATACTTTAAAAATCAAATAATCTTCTAAGCGCGCGATAAATTTCCCGTTAAGCCTATAATACACTCGAGTATTTAATTATGTATTTTATAAACACTGCGCAAGTTCTAGTGGTTAAAAACACACATCTATAAATAAAGGACTTAACTAAATTTATTAATTATAAATTCCTTCGCGACTTTAAAAGTTAATTTAAGCATCTATTATCTTTTGAAATAATATAATAGATAGATCATTATATTTACAACTGGAACTATTGAGACGGTTTAATTTAATAGGTTTAAATTAACACAAAATCCAATGAAATATAATGAATGAACTCGACCACTGATCACTTTACACAATATATATATATTACCGCTTTGCACAGAATAGAATTCACCGCAAATATGTATAAAATCCATGGGATGATCTAGCAAGATTTCAAATATCGCTAGTGCTTCTATCAAGTTCTGGCCAGCGAGTGATGAAGTGTATTTCTAAGTGATCTGTATATCTACAACTAGAATGCAAGATGAGTGGGACATGAGAACTTTGACAGCTTTTTTGATCTCATGACTTTGGGGGATCTGACCGCCAAATCCAAAGAGAGAAGCCGCCCCTGGCCTCTCGTATCTTCGCTCGCTGCTGCCCGTTTCGGCTTTCCCCGTTCGCTCGGTTCTGCGGTTGACACCGAGACGCGAAAATCGTTTCAGGGACCACTACTGTCTTTGATAGCGCCGATAGTCTCCCCTGAAATCCCTCAGTCTGTCTCTTTGATCTCGTGCCGCATACTAAATGAGTCCCGGTCGGTTCGCTCTGGCGAAACGAAAAGTTACAACAAATGTTCAGGGGTTCTAATGTTATGAAAAGCTAAAAGTCCCTTTAAATCATCCATCATATCAGGGAAAATTCACTTGTCGAACTAGACGTACGTCACACACAGGCCGCTTTTTCTTCTTAGAAATACCATGTCCAGTTGGAGGAGTCATGCAAAAGTAACAATCATTAAGATGGTTTGTCGGTTCCCTCCACACCATTAGAACTGCAAAACGCATCGATCATCCTTTTCGGTTCAACCAGCAGCGCAGATTCATGCACAGGATTGAACATATGTGTGGGGCCCAATACTGGTCCTGGTCACCGATCTCACAACCAAAATAAAGGCTGTAAGCTTTGTTTATTATCGGTGTAATGGGTCGCCTTCGTGATAGCAAAGTTATTTGTCCGCAAATATAGCAAAAATAATCTGCACTGTTCACACATTCACGAGGCATCTTGAACGACATGTCTGCACTCACAGAATCCACAACAGTAATGATGACAAGGAGGAAATGTGGTTGCAATGACTGCTACAGATTGCGTCATCCAATTGGCGCTCAAGGTTATCTGTCTCGTGGGGAATCACGCGCCAGGGCTATAGAAAAGAGAAGGACTGGGTCATTCGCATCGGGAAGGTGAAGCCATCAGCCTACTGAACCCCCTTTCCCCCGATCTTGAAAACTAGAGCTAATTCCCGATTTTTAAGTTCATATTCGTGATCAGCATGTCCAAATTAGTTAAACATAGCTACTTTTGTCTCGGATACATTTTGGCTGTTGTCCAGTGCAACAGATTCTATTCTGACCTTACTATCGCCAATAACAGATTCTTTGCTGACCTTACTATCACCAATGACTTACTCTGCGCCAACTGCACAACATGGTCATTAAACAGTCATATCTTATTTGTAAATGTTCATATTCTCACTTGTATCTATTGTTATCATGAAACAAACGTCAAAACAATAAGCAAAAACTGCCATTTGGCAAATAGGTTTTAGTTTGTATTCCCAGAAACAAAACAAAACCAAATATAAAACAACTTTAAGTGGCCATTAAACTGACATTTGAAGAGACATCAAAAATTGCTGCCAGCTATGACATCTTCAGCTGAACAATCCAGATTTCATGATGTGCTGTAATGTTAATGTGAAATTAAAAAAATAAAAATTTAGCCTCATTGTGGCACAATGTGCCCCATTTAACCTAGACACATGTGCAGTCGGTCATATTAGGGCACATGTCTAAATATAAAGATAATGTGAAATAGCATTTTATTATAACATAAAATTTTGTGCAACAAAATGCCAGTTCATTGTCTTTATTTTTAAGTTTGTTTAATATGTTAGGAGTGACGAAGTAACTATTTAAAAGAAGGAAGTGATATTTCAATCACCGCGTATAACTAATAACTTACTCCATGCTGACTAGATTTACTAGAACCAATAAATATCTACTTACTGCTATAACTACTCTGGTGTACCTCCTGTATACATTATCAAACACAATGTAGAGGACCAAAGCTGCCAGGCAGTACAGGAAAACGACCACACCCACAAACACATAGAACTGAGCGGATGACTGAGACCCTGATAGCAGGCAGAATGTACCATTTCTACTGCCAACATCTGCCCTGCAGACAGGCAGGTCAAAGCAAACTTTCTCCAAACTGAAAATAAACACAATAACATTTACATTCATTATGAGAAAAATGAAATGCAGGTGGTGTAGGTGAAATCAGGTCTATTAAGCATACTAATTACAAGGGGATTGACATAAGTCTTGGGCCTGACCATGAAGGACATGTCACAGAGAGCTGAAATTTTGTATAGTGTTTATTCCTTTTTAATATGGCCACCGTCTGAATTGACACAATTCTGCCATCTCTGCTTGACCTTGAAAAGACATTGGGAGTAGAACACCCTATTTTTCAAACTAAACCAGTCATCACATGCCAGTATAACCTCTTCATCGCTGTCAAAATGATTTCCTTTTAGCTGTTTTTTAAGATTTGGGAATAGAAAAAAGTCTGATGGAGCCAAATCTGGAGAATATGGTGGGTGTGGAAGAATTTCAATATTCAAATCGTTGGCTGCTAGCTGCACAAGCCGTGCTTTGTGAGAGGGCGCGTTGTCTTGAAGCAAAGGAAGATTTTGAGTGCGCGTTATCCCTCGTTTCCTGGTCACAACCTTTCTTAGTTTTGTGAGAAGATCTGCATAGTACTGTCCATTAACTGTGTTGCCACGAGGCAGATAATCTTTCAAAAGGACACCTTTGCCGTCCCAAATAACAGTCAGCATCACTTTTCCTGCAGATTTCTGCGCCCTCGGCTTGACAGGTGTTGGGGAGCCCGGGGTTTTCCATTGCATGCTGGCAATTTTGGATTCGGGGTCATAATGGCGTACCCAAGTCTCATCTACTGTCACCATGGTCTCCAAAAAATTTTTTGACTAACACTTTTTGAGCAACAGTTGACAGCAATTTACCCTCGTTTGCTTCTGTTCACATGTCAACAGTCGCGGAACCCAGCGTGCACTCACTTTTCTCATGTTCAGTCTGTTGTGTAAAATTCTATACTGTTCAAAAAAAGAAACGCAACATTATTGCAGTGGTAATGGACACCAAATTTCAAACTTGTACCAAAATTTTATTTTACGGAATTAATGTTTCAATCTTGGCATGAAGAAACTTTCCGACTTTAACAATGAAGTGATGTTCATTAAATTTGGTTTGGACTTTTATTCTTTGCGACTGAGGCCTCCGTTTCAGTAAGGTGTATGGTCTCCTCTGGCCTCTATCAGAGAACGACATCTACTTGACATGGATCCGATTAGCCGTTGGATCTGTTGTTGTGGGATGGCTGCCCACTCTTCCCGCAGTGCAAGAGACAACTGTCGGAGATTGGCTGGAGCCACGTCTCGCTGGCGGAGTCGTCTGTCGAGTTCATCTCATAAGTGTTCTATGGGGTTCATGTCTGATGACATGGCTGGCCACGGAATGGTCTGGACGTTGTTGTCAGTGAGGAACTGGGTGGTGAGTTGTGCCACATGAGGTCGAGCGTTATCCTCCTGAAAAATCGACCCTCGTGCAGCCAGAAGTGGAAGGACGTGAGGACGAAGAATTTCAGCGACGTATCGTTGGGCATTCAGGCGTCCTTCAATTTGCACCAGGTCACTTCTTCCCATGAAGTTGATCGCCCCCCACATCAGTACACCTCCACCACCATGTGGAGGAGCCTCATCAACGCTGTTCTGGGCGTAGCGCTCAAGGACTCTGCGGTAAACTCTTCTCCATCTATCGTGTCGCTGGAGCACAAAAAATGATTCATCACTAAACCAAACCCGTCTCCAGTCATTCCCAACGGTCCATTGACGATGCTGGTTCACCCACTGCAGTCGGTTCCGGCGATGCTGGTCCGTAAGAACAGGACCTCTGTAGGGTCTTCTAGCCCAAAGACCAGAGTCGTGCAGCCGGTTCCTGACCATTTGATCTGAAATTCGATGAGCTGCTGACATTGACTGGACTGTGGAGGACGCAGATGCAAGTCGATTCCTGAGGTGATGCAGCCGTATGAAGCGGACTTCGGCAGGAGTTGTGACACTGGGTCTTCCACTGCGCAGTCGGTCTGCCACTGAGCCAGTTTCTTGAAATCGCCTCCAAATGCGACTAATTGTGCTTCTAACCACATTAAATTGTCTGGCCACTACACTTTGTGACTGTCCAGTCTGTAAACGTCCAATGATGACGAGTCGTTGTTCTGTAGTGAGATGAGCCATACTTGCGCATTGAATTTTCAATTGAATTTATTCGAGCAGCGTCAATCTTTTATAGGCATTCAATAATATGGTCAGAGAGTTTTGTGTTCAGTAAGTTTCATGGGATTCTCATGAACCTGTCACGAGTTATTGTCAAAAATGTTGTTTTGACCTTGACCTCTTTCATGACCTCACGAATCATGAGGTGAGTACAATTCAGGTAACCACGAGAAGTTAATGACCAGATGGACACAGTCGATAGGTTGACTGATGTCCAATCAGCGAATATCTTTTATAAACGTAACACCAAACAAGTTGCGTTTCTTTTTTTGAACAGTATATAAACTGTTCTTTCATTTAGTTTTACTCTACTAGCTATCTCCACAATTGTCATTTTTCGATCCTGGTCAATGATTTTCTTCACTCTTGTTGCATTTTCATCGTTGCACTCTGAGGCTGGTCTATCAGATCTTGGCAGATCAGCAACATTTGAGTGGCCGCACTTAAACTGTTGACACCATTTTTTTTTACCGAAGTATATGAAGGACAAGAATCACGAAACACTGGTTCCATCTCCCTGTGTATTTCTGTAGGTGTTTTTCCCTGAAACATCAGAAATTTTATCACAGCTCTGGCCTCCTTCTTTTCCATTGTTTTGTCAAATCTTTGCAGCAGCAGATCCGGTCAACAGGGTACATTGTGCCGTGCATCATAGCTGGAAAACCCATTAAAGAAACAAACGCGTACTTTACACATTCAGTGCAAATATGATGAACTTTAAATGTGCCAAGTTTCATCTTCCTCCTGCGACTCCTTCATGGTCAGGCCCAAGACTTATGTCAATCCCCTTGTATATTAATGGTAATGTTAGTTCCATGTTTTCTCACCAAAGTTGCAATTTTTCACAGTACCTCTGGTGTGCCTGGTGAAATAATGTGTATTTCTTACCAATTTATTACATGTATGGGACGTTTATTTTAGAAATATTCATATCTCTGCTGCTTTGCAGTGAGAAAATGTCTGGAATTTCCCCAATTTATATTAAGCCATTTGGGTAAGTATGAATCAGTCACTCCATCACATATTTATATATTTAGCCAGCAAAACCTCACTGCTCATCATAGATGAAGCTTCTATGCTTTTGTGCCACTGTTTAAGTACTACTGATGCGAAATGGAAGTGAATGAAATGACCATAGGATAATTTAGTGTCCTCATCAGGGCATGCAGCAGAAAGTGGACAACATAATTATTTCCCACCATTTTTGACGGGTGACTTACTCGTAAATAATGATAATGTATGTGATGCGTGATGCCATATGATGATGGATGGTATCCGCATGTCTGGTTTTGTGTAGTGTGCAGATGTGTTCAGTCAGACAATGTTCATACAAAATAACAGGGCAATCCACATAGGACGTCAGTAAACTCACGACGTATAAAGTCAATGATGCTTGTAACAGCTAGACGTTTTTCTGTATCATTTATTGTGGACGCCACAGTGACAAAATGTATACGCAAATATGTAGGTACATCAGACAGTCATTATCACAGCAACAATGTCAGTATAGCAATGGACGGTAGACAGCATCATAATAAAGGTGATTCACAGACATGTCAATACATTATAAGGCTGTAATGTAGTCGGGAAAATTCTCCATCCCTTTCTATCTTAGCCAGAAGGTAACCAGATGTATGAGATCAGTTCACTCTCCTTAATCTGACTTCAGCAAGACAGACACGTCTGCCGAAGTATAAATAATGTCCTCAAAAATATCCTCTAGATAATAAAGGTTTTCCAAACCTAGTTCATTTAACAAAGTAGCAAGTAATGGTCCTTGGGACATGCATCAACCGATGCAGTACAATACAGCGACATGTGAGCTGGGAAAACATCTCGTGACGACGACTTTCGAAGACAGGCTATGAATCGAAATCGCTCACGACCAAAAATCGATAGAGTTAATGAAAAGTCAATTTACCTTGCCTTCAGGAAATACACAGAAATATTACGCCTCCCGGCATGTGCAAATACACTAGAGGTATTATCTCGAATAAACGAAATATCCATAAGAGGACTCTCACATTCCTGACAGAACAAAAAAATAGCGGAGATCCCCTCTTCAACGAGGCATCTCTTTCGCCATTCCAAATCGCTCACTCCACTAGTGGTGGGCGGAAACCGATCGACCAAGAAGCAAGACAAGTCATGCGCAGTCCAGCGCAAAATGACCACAGCTCAAAACTTAACTGCATTCAATACCAACGCGAGAAGACAAATGCTTACCGAGAAAAGTGACTATAAATTTCAAGCAGTTGTTGCCCTTGCGTTATAAAATAGATATTGTAATAAAACGATGTTGCGAGAATTTATCACGCAACATATCACCACCTCCTCCCGATAAAAAAAAATGTGGAACATATTTTTTTTTTTAAATATCAAAGAGCATGCGATAAGCGGCTCAAAACGCACGAATTATGCGCTGATAATTAATTAAATTGCCTAACATGAGGCTAAATATAGAGTGTCTGAAAAATAAATATGTCTCAAAAAATATTCACATCGGGGAGGTGTCACCAACACACATCACGTTAGCATGTAAACACAATATACGTATGCAAGTTACCATAATCATCATTAAACAGCATACTCTAATATTGTCTTTAAAAATGGATGTACAAATCTGATAGGAAAATTTAAATAGTACATTCTTTGACATGTAATGACATAAGTACATAGTAAAGTTAAACTACATGACGATCCAGGACATATGCTCTGGTATTCCGAGGGTAAGTACACAATCTAGAACTCGTCATGCTTGATACTAGTAAGGTAAGTCCTCAGCTCAACAATGACATTCTGAGAAAGTACAAGCAATATAATGCTAATTAATAACTAATATGCTTCATAAGGTACAATACATTATTAATAATTGTGGCTGTTTAGTAAACTAACGGCCCTTATATTAACTACTCAGTCCTCCTCTATCATCTTAAAAAACGAACAGAAGAAGATGACAACAAAGCACGATAGTGTGTACATATAAAGTGAGTACAGATGTGCTAATCTATTGTAGTAATATAGGTGTGTTATGACTCTGTAATATATAGGAATATAGGACAGAAGTATTAGTTGGAGTCATGTGGGCATCTAGACAAAATGTCAGCCATCACATTATCCGCACCACGGATAGCTCGTACCGTGAAGTGAAAAGGTTGAAGAGCTATAGCATATCGAGTGGATCTCGAACTCTTCAAATTCTTAGTCTGAATAGCTGTAAGAGCTTTCTGATCAGTCTCTAGAATGAAATGTGCGCCCAGGAGGAATCTTTGTAGTTTTAGAATTGACCAAACCATCGCTAACAACTCACGGTCTAAAACCGAGTAGTTCCTCTCTGCCGCATTTAGTTTTCTAGAAATGTACATAACAGGATGCAGAGTATTTGCATATTCTTGCATCAGTGCTGCTCCAATCCCAGTGGATGAAGCATCACTCCGAAGAACAAAAGTCCTATCAAGAGTAGGTAATCTTAAGATGGGAGGAGAAGAAAATATATTCTTGATTTGGTCTAGTGAAGATTGGCATTCTTCAGACCAACGGACCAGATTAGGCGAACCTTTCTTCAACAATGTTGAGAGAGGTGCCATGATCGAAGATAAATTTGGAATAAATCTCCCATAAAATTGAATTAAACCTAAGAGACTCCTAACTTGTTTCTTCGTTTTAGGAACAGAGATGTTCAGTATTTTGGAAGTATTGTGGTCTTCTGTCTTCAAGAGACCATGACCAACACGATGACCCAGGAAAGAGATTTCACCAAAACCAACAAAAGCTTTAGAAGGTTTTGCTGTCAAATTATTCTCACGTAGAGTGGACAGTAAGTCATATAACCCTAAATAGTGATCTTCCCAGGTATCACTGAAGAGACAGATGTCATCTAAGTATGCGATGACATCCGAACGATGTGACAGAATTCGACGCATCATGCGAACGAAAGTGGCAGGGGCGTTCATGAGACCAAAAGGCATAACATTCCATTGAAATAGACCCCTAGGTGTAGAAAAAGCAGTAAGAGGTTTGGCATGCTCTGCTAAAGGCACTTGCCAATAACCTTTAGACAAGTCAAGTTTAGTGAAGAATCTAGAATTAGAAAGTCTAATCAGTAGATCTTCTAACAAAGGCATCGGTTCAGCATCGAACTTTGTGACCTGATTCAATTTGCGATAATCAACGCAAATTCGTATGTTCTTATCCTTCTTCCGGACAATAACCATGGAAGAAGAATATGGTGAAGTCGATGGTTCAATTATATTTAATTGAATCATTTCATCCAATTCCTTTTCCACTTGCGACTGAAAGTGTATAGGAATAGGATACGGCCTAACCCTAATTGGATTATTGTCGGTAAGAATTATGTCATGTTCTATGACATCTGTGTGTCCAGGAATGTCAGTGAGAACATCCTGAAATGTTTGTAACATCGACGAGACTTGTCGATGTTCGTCACCAGAAAGATTAGGAGAAACAGAAACGTTTTTCCAAGATTCCGTGGAATGTAATGGAACCACTGGAAGGGGAAGGTTGACATCAGAGAAGGTAGCTTCCTCATCCTGTATGACAGACAGGGATGAATAATGACCGTGAGGTGCAGGAGCATCATCCGTTGCCTGGAAAATAGGCAGCAAATAGTCCGGACGTTCGTGAAATTCCGAAAGCATGTTTATGTGGAAAGTTTTATGCTTTCCATCAATATCGACCACATAGTCAACATCGGAAATCCGAGAGACTATTGCATACGGACCTTTCCATGCAATAAGAAGTCTATTTTCCCTACTGGGGAGTAGGACGAATGCTTTGTCACCTGGACAAAGTTGTCGTAGACATCTATTCTTGTTAGCAAACTGCCTTGCCTTCTCTTTAGCAATTTCTGATGAAGCAGTTGCTAGCTTACATGCCTCAATGATCTTTTGTCTAAGAGCAATGACATACTCATATGAGGATTGAGTTTCATCGCTAATATCATCGGCAGTGATGAGATCGTGTAATAAAGACATAGGGCCGCGTGGACGCGCGCCAAAGACAAGTTCGAAGGGAGAAAATCCTGTGTGTTCATTAGGGACTTCTCTATAGGCAAAGAGAGCCGCGGGTAAAACCCTGTCCCAATCTTGAGGATGATCTTCAGTTATCTTACCAAGCAAAGTCTTGAGCGTTCTATTCAGACGCTCAACTAACCCATTAGACATAGGATGGTAGATACTACTGAGAGATCGTTCAATATGTAAGGTAGACATTACCTGTGACATAGTGTCAGATATGAGTTGAGTGCCATGGTCTGACAATATTTCTCTGGGGAACCCCAAGCGAGAAAATATCAACCAAAGAGCATCTGCGATATCTGTAGTAGATATGCTCTTAAGAGGAATAGCCTCTGGCCAACGTGTGCACATATCGACACATGTAAGGATAAACTGATGTCCTCTGGCCGACTTGACCTTAAAAGGGCCAATAATATCTATGGCCATTTTCTGAAACGGCCGAATAGGAATGTCAGCAGCCTGGATAGGCGCAGCATGTCGTGGTCCTCTAGATTTGACCTCCTGACATACCTTGCATGATCGGCAGTAAATACGAATGTCCTTATTGACAAAAGGCCAAAAGAAAGCCGCAAGGACTCTCGACTTCGTACGGGCAAAACCCATATGTCCAGCACATTGCGAGTCATGAGCATGTTGTAATATTTGCACTCTCATGCTCTTGGGAACAAGAATTTGCGAATGTGCCGACGTAGTCGAATCTTGTACCATACGTACAAGTACGCCGTTTCTCATTGCAATCCAAGATTTTCTATTTGTATCCTGATTCGGATCACCTTTCTTCGCAAGAACGAAGAATTTTTTTAAAGAAGGATCTTCTTCTTGCAATTTTATGAAAGAGTCACGAGTGATTACTAAGTGACTATCTTGGCTATCAACTTCATTATCACTATTCAGTGAAGTTTCGGGTGTTTGTAGAGCTTGTGCTCTTGTAACTACTGCATTTGTAGCTTGCATGTTATTATCTTCCCAAGCAGCAATCTGCTGTGGGGTACACTCCCTAACTCCGTGAATACGACCAATAATAAGGTCCGCAATAGGATTAGGTAAGAGACAAGCATGCACATCTCCAGTAAAGAAAGGAGTGGCAATGCGAATTACAGCAGTAGGATATTTTTCTAGAGTGCCGCCAAATGTGACACATTTAATAACCCTTCCTGTAGCACAAGATGGATCTACAAGCGATTGTCTAACACCAATAGTGGTGCATCCGGAATCGAAAAGTAGTGAGACCGGAGTATCATTAACAAGACCCTTATGTAGAATTAAAGAACCCCTCCCGTCATGCGCAACAGCAGCAGGAAGAGCGGGAAGTGGGTGACCACAACTCAAAGTAGTTATGGTACCCGGTTCGAATAAAGTACTGCATTGGGGGCATTTGTTTGCTCTCTCAAAGTCAAAAGCAGAACCAGTGACAGCGTCAAAGTTTTTACTATCAACAACATGATTACAGGCTCCCTCAGTTTCCTGTTGTACAGCATTAGCCTGCTGATATCTCTTTTTTTTGTGTTGAGATCTACCCCGACTATTATTACCTCTGAAGTTATCAGAGTTATTATTATCTCTGCAGTTATTATTGTCTCTATTGTAATTGTTATCCTGGTTCGAATTCCAGTTTCCACGATTACTATCATGTTCACATTGATGCGAACATCTATTTGTTTGGTTTTGAGGTCTTCGGCAGGAATAACCTCTATTACCATATCCTCTTTTGAAATGCCTATAATTATTAGGGTGATAGTAACGAGTACTATCAGGTTGTCTCCAATTCTTCGAAGAAGAATCACCATGAAATTGGTTTCCATGATTTTGACAGAAATTACCGCTACTCTTTCTATCAAAATTTTGTTGGGATCTACGAGCAAAGTTTTGGCCATACGGAGCTGCCGAAGCAACTGGTAAACCTTCTTTCACCTTAGAGTTACCCATGGTTATGTGTGGGTGCGCAGTTACGTATTGGCAACAGAAATCTTCCATTTCTTTTATTGTTTTAGGTTTACGTTCATGAAGGAAAGCAAGGAAAGACTCATTGACAGACGACATGACTTTGTCTCTAAGTATTAAGTCCATAAGTCCTTCATAAGTTTTTTCCGTCTTAGATAGTTCAACCCATCGTGAGAAAGTAATGCGTATTCTTGCAATAAACTCGGAGAATTCAACTCCATTTTCAGGTAACATGTTTTTAAATTGTAGACGATAGCCGTCTTCGTTAAGCTGATATTTCTTTAACAAAGCGGCCCTGACAACCTCATAATTGTTCTTGTCAGGTTCATCCACCATATTTAATATACTTAGAGCTTTACCTGTCAGTATCCCTGATAACTGATAAACATATTTTGCTTTGTCTATGTTATGAGCTGTACATGCTTGTTCAAATCTGTCCAGATAGAACATTATGTCATCACTGGAAGGACTAAATGTTGGTAACTTAATCTTAAAAGTATCATTATTAGCCTTACCAGAAGATGAACCCTTGTTTGAATCATTACCATTACTCATGCTCGTCAATTTCAATTTTTCCAACTCTAAAGCTAAGACCTTTTCTTCATGTTCCATTTTTGCTTTCTCTTTCCTCTCATCAGACTCTCTCTGTAATCTTCTTTCCTCAGCCTGAGCCTCTATTTGAAGTCTTTCAGCTTCTTTTTCAAGTCTTTTATTCTCAGCTTCTTTTTCAAGTCTTTTATTCTCAGCTTCTTTTTCAAGTCTTTTATTCTCAGCTTCTTTTTCAAGTCTTTTATTCTCAGCCTCTTTTTCAAATCTTTCAGCTTCTAGCTGGAGTTTTCTTTCCTCAGCTTCTGATTCCCTTTTTTGTTTTTCCATTTCCATTTGGAATCTTTTTTCATCCACCTGCATCTGCAGTTTCTTTTGTTCAGCTTCCATTGCTTTATCATATCGAGCAGTTGCAAATTCTTCTAACTTATCACCAGTCTTCCCAAGCAATTTACCCTGCTCAATAAAGTGCTCAAATGTAGACATGTTGTCTAACATATGAGTCCAAAACCTGAAATAATTAACTAATTTATTTCAAACCTAAGTGTAACAAGTCTTAATTAAGCACTTGTATATTCACATCACATTATATTATCCCAGTCTCTGTGGGAAACAAGTCTCCAATCAAAGAACTTGTATATGAAATATCAACAATCAATTCTTGATCATAAGTGCACTTCTCATTCAATAGTGCACGACACTATTCATCATTCATTTATCATCAGTGTAGTAGTAACAGTGCATTAGCATAGCCCATTAACTAATTACTATAACTGTAAACAATGACTATGTAAACACATGCAGAATGTAAACATTGAAAATGTAAACAATGCAAACAATGTAAACAATAACAATGTAAACAATAACAAAGATCAGCAACAATACAAAAACGTTCGCAGAAATCAACTAAAAATAAAGCAGAAATTAATGAAATATCACAAAAAATGTGACGATATCTGCGATAGAATTAAACAAAATACATGACACCACAGTGTATAAACAAAAATGTTGTATGAAACTAAATTATAGACAAGAGTAGGCTAACAAATACAAACAAATCAAAACAAAACTAAAGAATGCGAAATAATAACGAAAACAATATTAAAACATGTCATCACAGCTAACATAAATAGCAACAGAAGTCGCTTAGCAAATTCCAGTATCGGAAATTTGCAAACCCTACAGAAAACGCTCACAATAGACGACCTCTATGACGTGGCATAATCTAACGGAGACACCACCCAACCGAGAACCCGCTGAAATATAAACATATAAATATACGAATAACATATAAACATATAACATATAGAATGAGATGATACACAGAAGACTCAGCAGAAGTATAAGGGCACAGTTTACATACAAACAGGCCACTTAACTTATAGGCTTCCAATCGTAGAACAGCAGAAAAAACGGATGTCAATCAACGTCCTAAAGAGCGAAGCTCCAACGATGATGGCACATCTGAACTGCTTCCACTGCTAACACGATGGTACAAGAGCTTCTGAAATACTGTGTGTTGAGTTGTTTCGGCACTTGACCTTCTAATCCAAAAGTAAGTTGATGGAAATCGGTACTTGGCCTTCTTCAGAAAACAACCCGTTTCAACCGGCACTTGACCTTCACAAAAAACGACAGCACTGGAACCTTGACAGCAGCAACTTGCTTGACTTGCGTAAAAGATAACAGCAGTCCGAGTTATCCGGCAACATGTAACAACGCCGGGTACTGTCAAATTCTTGTTTCCGTCAAAAAGTTGAAATTTTGACTTTTACCGGGCAACGCCGAGTACTTTGAAAATTTTGAAGATGTTGACTGTATTGAAGAATGTTAATTTCTTGAAGGATGCTGATGAATTCTTGTTGAAAATGAAGTGGGTAAGGGACCCCGTGTTTGCTGGTACCAGAATCAAACCAGCTTATGGCCACCAAATGATGCGTGATGCCATATGATGATGGATGGTATCCGCATGTCTGGTTTTGTGTAGTGTGCAGATGTGTTCAGTCAAACAATGTTCATACAAAATAACAGGGCAATCCACATAGGACGTCAGTAAACTCACGACGTATAAAGTCAATGATGCTTGTAACAGCCGTTGACGTTTTTCTTCATTATTTATTGTGGACGCCACAGTGACAAAATGTTACGCGAATATGTAGGCACATCAAACAGTCATTATCACAGCAACATTCAATACAGCAATAGACGGTAGACAGCATTACAATGATGAGTCAGATGCATGTTATATTTCATAGTGCTGTAAATGTAGTCAGGTGAAAAACTCCATCCTTTTCTATAACAGCCAGGAGATAACCAGATGTATGAGATCAGTTCACTCTCCTTAATCTGACTTCAGCAAGACAGACACGTCTGCCGAAGTATAAATAATGTCCTCAAAAATATCCTCTAGATAATAAAGGTTTTCCAAACCTAGTTCATTTAACAAAGTAGCAAGTAATGGTCCTTGGGACATGCATCAACCGATGCAGTACAATACAGCGACATGTGAGCTGGGAAAACATCTCGTGACGACGACTTTCGAAGACAGGCTATGAATCGAAATCGCTCACGACCAAAAATCGATAGAGTTAATGAAAAGTCAATTTACCTTGCCTTCAGGAAATACACAGAAATATTATGCCTCCCGGCATGTGCAAATACACTAGAGGTATTATCTCGAATAAACGAAATATCCATAAGAGGACTTTCACATTCCTGACAGAACAAAAAATAGCGGAGATCCTCTTTCAGCGAGGCATCTTTCTCGCCATTCAAATCGCTCACTCCACTGGTGGGCGGAAATCGATCGACCAAGAAGCAAGACCAGTCATGCGCAGTCCAGCGCAAAATGACCACAGCTCAAAACTTAACTGCATTCAATACCAACGCGAGAAGACAAATGCTTACCGAGAAAAGTGACTATAAATTTCAAGCAGTTGTTGCCCTTGCGTTATAAAATAGATATTGTAATAAAACGATGTTGCGAGAATTTCTCACGCAACAGTATGATGAGGAAATCTGTAGGAAGAGATGCACATACATGTGTGTGTGTAAGTGTATGCGTGTGTATTGTTATAATTTCCCTTGTTTGCTCCCTGTGGCACATCAAGCCACCATTACAGCTCATCTCTTGGCAGGGAGGCCTGCATCAAAACAACTGTGTGCTCTACTAGCATATGCAGCAATTTGTTTTACACAACAAGTCTGCCAGCCCCATACACAACCTCTTGTTACGGCAGCATGCTAGACAGAGAGCAGTAAGCCCTATTGTCACAGCGTTATTTCGCCGTGCATTTTATGTCTTGTGATTGTTGAAAAGCCGGTCGGGAAAGACCGAACGGACTGGCGGAGATAGCCGACCCGGCGGGTCATGTGACTACCGGAAGTCAGGGGAAAAAAAGCAAAATTGGGATTAGAAGGTAGCCTCTTGTCCGGGAAGGACGGTTTTCCCTTATGCTAGCTGGATGGCTGTGTATTCTGTATTGGAGTACTGCGAAATTAGTGCCTGCCATGTTATCTGGTCTTGGTGATAGTTACGTTGTTTAGTCTAGAGTAGCTGTAGTACCTAGATAGAATTATCTTCAAGCCATAGTTTGATAATATTTCCATGATTCAGAGATTGTCATAGCTCTTGCGCTCGGGTGAGCGATAGTCATAGTAGCCGTTTGAGGCATAGTTTGTACCTTCGTGTGTGGAGGTGATAGCCTAGGCTGCTGAGGCAGGTTTACTGTGGTCTTTACATACAGCCATACCTCGACTTTCGTCGCTTCGAGTTTCGTCGCTTCGCTCTTTCGTCGGTTTTCAATTATAACCACGTTTCCAAATTTCGTCGCTCGCTTCGCTCTTTTGTCGCATTTCGTCACAACCGCGCGTCATCATGTTTCTGTCGTCGTTCAGTCTTTGAATAGAAATCGTTCGGTGCGCACTGTTTTTTTTTTATAAATTGTCCGCATTGAATCTCTTATATTTGTGATTAAACATATTAATACTACTTATTTTTGTGATTAAAATAATCAAACTATTCATACTATATTATTTTTGTGTTTATACTATAAACAGTTCATAGTTGTTTTTGTGATAACAGTATAATGGCAGTGTTCATATCGTGATTATAAGACACGTGTACAGTATTCATACTGTACATTTTTGTGTTTAGGCCCTGTACTACTTATTTGTGTGCTTTAATATATTCATAATGGGTCCTAAGTGTAGTGACGAAGTTAAAAGAAACCATAAGGTTCTCAATTTGCAAGAAAAGCTTGAGCTAATTAAGCTTAATGAACGAGACATCTCAAATGCTGAAATAGGCCGCAAGCTAGGTGTACCTCGTACTACAGTTAGCACACTTGTAAAGAACAAAGCTAAAGTGTTAAAGGAAATTAAAAACGCTACACCAAATAGCCTGTTACAGAGAACTTCTTATGGAAGGGAAGAAGACATCAATGAGGCAAACGTCTTTGCTCTCCTTTTTCAAGACGCAACCGACACAACCAACTTCAGTCACCCCTTCAGATTCCGAGCCATCAACATCAGCCCCAGTTAGATCTCCTTCAAAGTCCCCTTCTCCTAAAGATTTAAATAATGTAGTCTGTCTGCCCCAGATGATCGATGAGTGGAGGCAATTGAAGTTCATCACCTTCCACTCTCCCACTATTTCTTGTCAATAACATTTTACAAAATTAATTTTTTTAAAGTACGATTAGGTGTTAAGGACTATCTTCATTGCGCACGGACAACTCCATTAGTGCTCCGATCTCCTCCCTTAGTTCACATAAGGAGGATCTCAGCACAGTGCACGAACTCCGTACCAGGAGTGAGGATCCCAGTGTTTGTATACAGGAATAATACATTCTTTAAATCATTTTCTAATTTTTTTTTTTTTGTTGGTCTGTACGATTTCTAACTGCCCAGGGATTTTTAACGCGCGCAACTTGCACATGGGACCTTGCATTTTTGTCAACCGTATCTGAGATGGCTAGGCCACCCGATCTCACTAAGCAGGAGATCAGGGGAGAGTACGCCATCATTAGGAACCACTGGTTCTGAAAAACATTTCCATTAATTATATCCCCTGTACTGGGAGCGAACCTGGTACCTTTAAAATTAGAGGCGGACGTCATAACTCTTAACCAATCCGACCCCCATACAGACCTTCGATAACGTATACACGAATCAGCGAGTGCAGGCAGCATACGCCCAGAAGTTAGACTGTGTATTACTCATTTATGATTCAGTGGAGATAGGTAGAGTATTTTTTATTGAGTGGCGACATGTGTTATATAACAACTGAATGACTGTATGGGTAAACAGACTTAGAACAGAAGTAGCACAAACAGAGCTATGAGTCAAGGTTAACATAATTTGTACTTCTGTTTTCTGCCTCTCTTCATAATTTGACTTCTTTGTACATCAGTACTTCTAACAAGTCACACTCCTCTCTCCACATCAGTACTTCTAACAAGTCACACTCCTCTCTCCACATCAGTACTTCTAACAAGTCACACTCCTCTCTCCACATCAGTACTTCTAATAAGTCACACCCCTCTCTCCACATCAGTACTTCTAACAAGTCACACTCCTCTCTCCACATCAGTACTTCGAACAAGTCACACCCCTCTCTCCACACCAACATTTCTACCAAGTCACAAAAAGAGACCTTTCTCTCCACACCAATATTTCTAACAAGTCACAAAAAGATACCTTTCTCTCCTCACCAATATTTATAACAAGTCACAAAAATATACCTTTCTCTCCACACTAATATTTCTCATCATCATCATCATCAGTTGCCATCTCCACAACGAAGGTTGGCTGTAATGGATCTCCAACGTCTTCTGTCTCTTGTCTTGATGGTGCACTCTGATAGACTCTTTCCTGTCGTTCTCTTGATGTTATCTTCCCACTTATAGCGCTGTCTTCCCCTTGCACGTTTGCCTTCAACTCTCCCTTCTGTTATGGTATTCTGCAAGGTGTTATGCCTTTTTATGTGGCCAAAGTATTTTAGCTGCCGAACTTTGACCTCCCTCATTAGTTCTCTTTTCATACCTAGATTTTCTAGGACCTCCTTATTTGTTTTCATCTATTTCCACGAGATACGCCCCATTCTTCTATATATCCACATTTCAAGAGCCTTAATTCTTTCTTCCAAATGCTTATTCATCGTCCATGTTTCTGCACCATACAGAAATGCAGAATATATATAACACTTTATGATTCTCAGTTTTAATTTGTGAGATAACTGTTAAGATGTCAATATATGTTTCATGTTGTTGAAAGTAGCTTCGGCCATTCCAATTCTCTTCTTGATTTTTGTTTCACATCTGCCATCTTCTGTTATTATATGACCAAGATATACGTAGCTCTTGACTTGTTCCAGGATTTTCCCATTTAATATTTCTAACACGTCACAAAATGAGAACTTTCTCTCCACACCAGTGTTTCTAACATGTCACAAAATGAGACCTTTCTCTCCACACCAGTGTTTCTAACACGTCACAAAATGAGACATTTCTCTCCACACCAGTGTTTCTAACATGTCACAAAATGATGTATTACATTCTGTATCACTCTTTCTTTGTCACAAACAAATGTATGTACTTCTCTCTACACAATTATTTCTAACTTCTAAAATCTCAGCACAGTTAACTGTAAACGTACATGTAAGCATGCTAAACATTTCCTTCTCTTTTGAATTCAACACTTTTTCTATTCTTCCTCACTTCTCCATCCTCAATCTCGTTCCCATTCTCTGTAATACTTACTCATATGGATAACTGTAAGAGAAAGCCACGCGCCTGGATTCATTTCCACACTTGGCAGAGAACGACGTAGAGGTCGATTGGCTGACAGTGGTAGCAAAGGCAAAAATGGACAGCACCTGGACAGAAGAAAGAAAAGCACCACTGACATCCATAATATTCTGTATTCATCTATATTTATGGACACACATTTTATATACTAATATTATGTACATAATGTATGATTACAGCACCTGTCTCTCGCGGTAAACCTACTGGGTTCCGGGTACGAAAACTGGGAGCATCATGCTCCAGTCTACCTAGCTGTAAATGGGTATTGACTCTGCTCTTGATTTGGGGATGGCAAGGGCAACAAAAAGGGGGAACTGGTCACCCCACCTGATAAAGCTGGACCTAGCATTTTGAAGTCTTTAACACTTCACTCCCCTACGTCAGTATCTGTTATATGACTACCTTTACTATCTCTTTTTTATTTAATGCAAATATTTGATGTATCCTGTGTGTATTTTTTGACGTCTGATGTTGACAAGGGCGGCAGCGATACCTGCTACTTATATTTACAGGCCGTATCATTGAATTCTCACTTTCTGTCTCTTCTGTTTTCATCTGTTTGTGTCATGCGAAGGTCTTGTGGCCGTAACGTTGACATTTATTTTTGTCTTAGTAAGACACATGACTTATTTTACCTGTCTATGTTGTATATTAATGTTATACATAAGCCCCTTGGTGTTGAATTGATCAACGTGTTTGTTGTTTAATGTAGGAGACCGGGCATTACATCCCAGTTGTGGCAGAATTGGTTAACTTGCGATGTAATTTGGCTAAAGAATATAAAAGAATACTGCAGAGTAACAGAAAAGGAAATGTCCAAACTGTCATCTTTCTATACAACATACTTAAGGAACATTCTTCGAATTTTCTGGCAAAATACCATCAACCAGGAACTGTTTACTCTGAACTATCAAGAAGACACGCGCACCATCATAGTGGGCAGACGCGGGGAATGGGTTGGCCACACCTTAAAACAAGATAATAATAGCCCCATCAGCCATAACTGACTATGGGAATGCGGCCCTGAGGTGACAGTCCTCAGCTGCTTATTTTCCTGGTGTTCATTTCCACGTTTTCTCCTTTCTTCTGCTTGCCGTGAGAGCTTCTTTTCGTTCAATCTGGGGTGGCGCCGTAGAGATGTTCGTCATTTGGTACGATTGGTAGCTACATCCTCCCAGGTTGCTGGATGACCAGTACCTTCATGTCTCTCTTGCACACATCTTTGAACCTCAGCTGTAGTCGCCAAACTGTTCTTTTGCCATCTGCCAGTTGTCCGTAGAGGATATCTTTCGGGATGCGACCATCTTTCATGCGGCGGACATGGCCAAGCCAGAGTAGTCTGAGCTGTCTAAGCAGTGTATACATGGTTTGAAGGCCAGCACGTGACAACACATCGACATTTGTCACTTTGTCCTTCCACGAAATGCCGAGGATGTAGCGTAGACACCGTAGATGAAGGTATTGAGCCTTCTTTCTTACTTAACATTAGGTTGTCCATGTCTCGCTGCCATACAGAAGTATGCTGTGGCGCAGGCGTTATATACCGCAGCTTTGGTCTTCACACATTACAAATATTAAAAAGATACTTTGACAACATCACCAGAACTGCCACTCTATTGGGAGGAAGGCGAAAGAGTGGCCGACCAAAAGCAACTTGGCAGAGAACCGGGAAGCAGAGATGTAAAGTGTGAACCAGAGTTGGGCACCACATGAAGGATGGCCGCCGACCGAGCAAAGTGGAGATAGTTTGTTGCTGCCCTACATGACGCACCCAAGCGTGATGCTTCGTCAGTCGGCCGTCGAGGATCAACGAAGAATAACATAACACCTTTCAACTGAGATATTAGGACATATGTCGGAGACAGTTTACATTGTTTAACTGCAGGTGTGCGTGTATACACATATAAATAGATAAAATGATGAACAGAGAGACATAAAGGAGGAAAAATTATGAAGACTGTGACGTACGTCTAAGTATGACAAATGAATTTCCCTGACTCGATGGATGATAACAGAATATTGGCCTCTCATAACTTTAGAACCCCTGATCATCTGTTGTAACTTTTACCGGCATGCAGCTTTTCCACGAGAACCTTACACGCTGGATCATTAATATGTAGCCTGCTATCTTGTGTGAACGTTTGAGATCGCATGGCCTTTGATGGGAGGTTAAATCCCGCCCACAACCATTTCTGAGAACGATTTATAGCAATCTTTTCCTTAACGCCGGCCCAAAAGAGGACGGGCCACAGACTCACTCCTGTTTCTAGAGCAATAAACAGCAGATCATTTTCTTACCTGGCTGTCACCCCGCCTGGTGGGAGTTGCCAAAGCTCTCAGAACAGCGGTACCATCAAAGAACAGGCTGATCTTCAGAATTCATCGCAGCGGCACACGATCTAAAGAAACAGGGAACTCGCAGCTCACAGAGTTGGCTTCTCGGAAACTTTTCACACCCTCATGCAAGCAAGCCTGAGACGGAAGGAAATCGGTAGACCGGGGAAAACGAAGGAATTGCAGCGATTAACACATCGGCGAGGTACCCCGGATTGTGCTCAAGTTCAAGAAAGGTGCGAAAATTTAACACGCCCCATTCAAGTTACATTCGATAAGTATAAATAGAGAACTCCGATAAACTGCATTTTATCGTTCGCTCTGACAGAATCCTAGTTGCACTAGCATAGTCGGATTCCTGCTGGATTTCATCTACCTTCGTGACTATTGGAGTGTATTCTTTCTGTGCAGACGGTAATTTATACATTAGCTTCGAGTGATCAGTGGTCGAGTTATTTCAAATGATTTCAATGGATTGTGGTGTAAATTTAACCTTATTAAATAAACCCATTTTCAAAGTTCTAGTGCAAACTAATGTTACAGCTAAAAGTATTTCCTAATACAATTGACGCGTAAATTTATTTTGCAGACGTTAAAGAGAATTATAACTTTAATACAGTTTAGTTCTGTATAGATAGATGTGCTTTTAATTGTTTTAACTCACGGGAAGTTTTCCTGATTTGTTAATTGACGACGCTAACAAGTAAATAGGCTAACTGTAATTTATCGCGTCAGATTATAATATGATTTGTAATGCATTTCTTGTTTTGATTATCTTTCATTCAGAACGATCATTCAACCTGCATCCCAGCAATTATTAATTATATACAGAGTTCTGCCAAACTCAATTCGATAACTCCAGTAACATATGAACTTTTTAAAGCTAAACTTGTGGCGACCTGTAATGGGCCCCGCTCCTCTGAACGTAACTGAGAAAAAAGCCATTCAAGAAACACTTTAAAAATACTAGTTCATATAGAGTCCTTAAAGGAAACTGGAAGCAGAACATATTTTATTCACTGCCCCTATTTGTGAAGAAAAAACATCGATCCACCTGAACACTGTCATGTCACGTATATTCAGTGGATTTTACCTTCCCCCCCGAAGAAGAACTTACCTCAGTGTTTTTCTTAACTTGTGACATTACGGAAAAAGGAAGTTATCTCCACCAGCTGTGCCAATTTTAGGAACCACACCATACCTCACGCCTAGCCAAGTGCCTGTGACATTCTTTAGGAACTTTATCTAATAACTAAACAGTACCGTTAAACTTCAACGTCCAGCGATTTCGGGACACTTTGTTAACTTCAACAAACCCCAAATCTGGGGCTGTACACGGAAGAAAATACTTTTACCTAAGCCAAGGTTTAGTGCTGTTTTTTTTAATGTATTTCCTATGAAGTGCCAGAATTCACCTTTCGGTAAGTCTGCGTGTGTGTTTGTGGGGATGGCCAGCCCTAGTATGGTTTTTTGAATGAAAGGAGATTTATCTTTTCTTTACCCTTTTAATTAATTCGACACTGTACTAAGGTGCATTATATTCCTTGTACGGGATCTCTCCTAGCGGGATCGGGTAACTGTGTTCCTTCCCCCTCCCGTAAAATTTGTTGATTTAAAGGGAGACAATTGAGAACCCTAGCTTTTCCTCTACACCCCCCCCCCTTTTTCTGTAACCCCTTGCCTCAGAGTAATAAAAGTACCAGTGGGTTAAATTGCCTATCTCTGATCACCCCCCCCCCTCCCCCCTGTCTTGTCTTTGGGACCGGGTTTTGTCTGTTAGTAAATATAAACGGGAAACGGTGGATGGGATATTTCTCCTCAAAAACCCCTCTTCCCTTGTTATATTTGTATTCTGTAACCTTTGATTTTTGACTGTAAATGTACAATTATGTGTGAGTCCTTTATGATAATAAAGGCATTAATCTTTAATTGTGTTGGTTGTCGGTTGGCCTAAAACTCCAAACATTTCCATCTGTGTAGGCTGTATTCATGTACGTTGAGCGACAGAATCACCAAATCGATGAGAGCGCCTGAGCGACTGGAACTGACAAACAATTGTTTGTGCAGAAGAGAGATAGGAGTAGTCTGGGAGAAAACAGATATTGTCGTAATAAGAGACTGCCCTTGCTCCTTTCCAGCGCTTGTGAATCTACTACCTCATTCTCCCAAATCCTTATTCTCACAGAGCCTTCAATATCACTTTACACTCTAAAGGGACCAATATTCATCAGCACCCTCTCAGATAAAAATTACGACAAAGACAAAGAAAGAAAGGAGGTGATAAGAAAGAGACAAACTGTGAGAAAGAATATCAAACTGACGAAGTGAGAGACCGAAAACGGGATAAACGATGGCATATACGAGAGAAGAGGTAAAACTGATGAACAGACAGAACAAAGAGGTAAAATTATGACTAGTGACAGAGAAAAAAGAAGTAAAAATTAGGAGGAGAGAAAACGAAGGTAAAACAATGAAGAGAGATAAAGCTATGACAAAGAAACATGTTATAATGGACAGAAATGCCAAAAACTGTGTATCTCTCTTTTTACTTTGTAATAAAATAATTTTCTGTCTATCCACCTACTTACACCAACGGATTTATGTGTGTATATAAAGTGTAGTTTACCTACTATTTTAATTCAATCAACATTAGGGGTCGGCTTGATCTTGACCTCCCGTCAGATCCCAGGGCATAATTTCTAGGTGTCTAGGTGATAGAGGGGAAAAAGAAATTTTAACCTGGGTAAATTTCGGCCTTGCTCTCTCCCACCGCCTCTTAATGGCCCGGTGTCCCCAAGGTTAAAGATACTTTCACCACATTTACAGTGGGGAAACCCGCTAGTTAGCTGACCAACACTCACTTTATTTGTCAACTGTATAAGATAATAAATGTCAAATTGCCCAAGAAGGGCGACCTTGCTGACTGCAACAACTGGAGAGGAATTACTCTCCTCTCAGTAAAATACTAAGCAGGATAATTATCCAGAGAATTTCAAAAGCAGTAGACCATAAACTGAGTAAAGAACAAGCAGGATTAAAAAAGAACAGAAGATGTGCAGATCATATATTCACCCTCAGAAGCATTATAGAGCAGTGTTCATAATGGCAAAAACGGCTATACATTAACTTTGCTGATTGTGAAAAGGCTTTTGACAGCATACACATGGACAGCCTATGGTAAATACTAAGGGCGTATGGAATTCCCAACTGCACTGGTTCCATCACAAAAGGCTTCAATGCTAACTTTACATGTAGTATTGGGCAGAGCAATCTAGATTTTGAGGTGAAGACAGGAGTGCGACAGGGATGCCCCTGTGATAGGGAGCGTCTGAGAGAATAGGTCTCGGATGTGAGACAAGGGGAAGTAAAAATAAATCAGGAATTTAGGTTATGAGATAAGGTCAGTTCCTAAAAACGGTTTAACTGTTTTGCATAAGCACAGGGCAAGTTATGGTAGTAAAAGAAGAGATGGGGACATTTAGTATTATTAAACAAAGGGAGACGACTTGTAATTATGTCCCTGGAGGGTTGTAAGTGAGTTGTTTTTGTAAATAGTGCGAACTAAGCAAGTTCGGCACGGGAGTCTCTGCGTGGAGTAGGTGAACTCTCCATGACAAATAATCGTAATTGTAAATCGACTTGTGAAGGTTAGTGAGTTGAGATTGAGACGCGTTAGGCGTAGGGTTGAAAAGGATTTTCTCCCAAGTGTTAAAGTTGTTCATGCCGAGACCCTTGGAGGGGTGCAAACGAGATAGCAAGCCAGAATCAGGTAGCTTTCTGTGATCACAGAATTATGTACTGCTATCTAGCTCCCCAAGTTCTCATATGCCATGTTGATAGTGAAAATGCTGGTTGAGCGAAAACTATATGTAGTTAATTAAAAGTTTTCTCAAGTTGTGTGAGTTTTCAAGATTTTGGAGCAAGAGAGGTTTTCGTAAGGCATAGTGCAAGACAGACGGAGTTCAAGGTGAGCAGGTATGATTGCAGTTCATATTTGAAAATAGACTTTTAGATAAAACAGACGTAGTGATCAGGTAAACTGGTAGAAAATCAACATCCCTGGCAGTTTTAGGCCAGTCTTCTAGCAAGATACACCAGAAGGTCACTAAGTGAAACGTTATAAAGATAAACTAACTTTCTTAGAAGATCACCCAGACGACATGACAGTGGAGAAACTAGACGAGAGTAGAGCAGTGACAGACATGTGCAAGAATATATGATTTACAGATGTCGCTGATTGAGAAAATGTACGAATTCTAATTATATCAAGTTGAATGTAAAATCTATGAGGTAAATCCGCAGAAGAGTGAAGCGGATTCTACTGTATGTAAATAAACCTTGAAGTTCGTTTTACTGCTGTTGGAGTACAGTGTGTCAACAGAGTTTAGAAATCATCAACCATCTGTACGTCTTGTCTAGCAGTGCATTTCATCACCTTGTTTTCATCAGAGTGTTTACATTGTCTATTCACACATACTATCCACTGGTTAGGGCAGTGATCTGAACCTCTAACATCAACACGCACGGCCGCACCCCTTATCAACAACTTTATTGTTGACAGTCATAGATTGGGTGATGCGCCAAGACAACAGACGGCAGTCCAAGAGGAATAAGATAAACAACGTTTTCTACACTGGAAGATCTGGAATATGCAGATGACATTGCACTACTCGCACATTCACATCAACACATCCAAGAAAAAACAAACAGATAGACTGAATAAGTATAGTCGGAAGGTGGGTCTGAACATCAATCTAAAGAAGACAGATGTCATTACACTCAATGTGGGCAACCCTGAGCCCATAACAATAAGGAACGAGACGCTCGAACAGACAGACACATTTACATACCTTGGATGCATAGTAACATCAAATGGTGGAACAAGCAAGGACATCAACAACAGAATGAATAAAGCGAGAACAGCTTTTGCTAGTCTAAACAACATCTGGAAGTCCTCTCAGTACAGCACAAACACAAAATTAAGATTATATGAGAGCTGTGTACTTTCTGTGCTTCTCTATGGTGCGGAATGCTGGAGAGTAACAGAGAAGGAAATGTCGAAATTGTCTTCTTTTCACACAATCTGCCTAAGGAAAATTCTCCGAATCTTTTGACCGAATACCATCACGAACCAAGAACTACTTACTTAGAGCAAACAAGAAGGCATGCACATCATCATAGCTGGCAGACGCTGGAGTTTGGTTGGCCACGTCCACCCTGATGCCATCACAAGAACAGCTATGCCATGGATCCCTGAAGGAAAGCAAAAGAGAGGCAGACCAAAAGCAGCTCGGCGGAGAACTGTGGAGACCGAGATGCAAAGAATGAACCAGAGCTGGGGCACTGCACGAAGGATGGCCGCCGACCGAGCAAAGTGGAAGCAGTTTGTTGCTGCCCTTCAAGACGCCACCAGGCGTGATGGTCACGACTGCTTTGACAGCCGGTGGCTAAGGATCAAAGAAGAAGTATAAGATAAACATCGATATTTTCTTTGAAGCAAAGTTAACCTTCGGTAACACATTTAATACTAATTTCTCACGGCTCTCATGATGAGATTGCAGGAAGCAAATCGTGCGGTAGAGATAAAAGTTATAAATACGCTGGATTTATTCCTAATTCCAGTAACTCTGACACCTTATAACAGACATAATTTTATCAAGTGTTTTTAAAGTAGATCACTACAGCTCTTAGGTTGCCTACCCCTGATCTACAGCGTAGACGATTGTACAGTATTATAAAGTACCAACCCAGCCACCGATAAAACTGTGGGAATCCCCAATGACCCAAATAGATTTATAAAACAGAATACAGACCCATAATACAGTATAAAGGAAAGCTATTAATAGAACTGTATTCACTCAAAGCCAATGATTCGTAAACTTTCTTAAAATGAGAACTGACATATCATCTTGAACCCAATGCCTGGAAAAACTGAACAATTCTATTTGAGCATAGCTGCGCCACTGTTATCATGCACCTACCATAACAAACCGATGAAAAAAACACCTCATACATTCTCACACGTGGACCTCGGCCGAGGAATCCCCTTTACCACAATAAGCGAAAACATTAGCAAAACGATCAACAAGGAAGCTATTTATATCGCAGTATTCATTGGTCGTCAATAGTTCGCCACGCAAGTAAAATACAAGAAACAGTTCTATTACGAAAACTGGCCAACATCATTCATGACACGATGTATCCGGATATGAATGACTCATCACCCAGCTTTATCGATGTTATTGGTGCAAAACATTGGTATAAAAGGCAGACTTTAAATATACTAGTCATAACTTTGGTGCTACCGATTCCTTGATGCTTTCATTTGACGACACTGGAGAAAGGAGTTCTGTGATAACACACAATGGTATAAATCATCATCATTATCCTCATCACCACCATCACCATCACTATCGTCGTCCTCATCACCACATCCACCATCATCAACATCACTTTCCATTCGCTCCTGACGGAGCATAGAGCTAGCTACCACTGTGGCTAGTTCCCTGCAGGCAGCCTGCATCAAAACGCCCATGTGTTCTTGTAGCGATGGGATCTGTAGCAATTTGTTTGACATGACGAGGTTGGCGGCTCCATGCACCACATCACGTTAGCTACCGCCTATGCCATGCCCGGGTGGGAGCAGCAGTACTACTCTGTCATGGCCTCCTCGGCAACTAGACTGAGCAATGGGACAAAGCCTCCTTCAACAAACTTACGCCAAATCTTTCTCTCCCGTGCCAAACGCTCAAGGTGTTTCCAATGTTTCTTCCTCCCCGTCAACGCTAAATTATGATTAATTTGCCAGCAGGAAAAAAAAAAATCAAACGTATGTAGACCTATGTAAATCCAGAGTAAAAATTAAAACAACAGAGATCAAAGCATTGTCATTATTAAATGAACAAATATCTATCTCTTAGTGTTGGTGACTGTAAACTATTAAGGCGCCATCAAAGAGATGGAAGAATTACAAAAGGACTGCGCTGAAAGCAGACGGCTTGAAAATCTCAGAAATGTAAAGCAGAAGGGCTAATCCTTACTACATAGCAAATTACACGATACAGGAGATTTAATTACGATGGGAAATACAATATAAATTAAGTCCAACACAAACATAAGAATCTTGCACTACAGTGTCAAGGCGGTCTTAAATCATGGATGTGCAACATAGCGACAACGACAAACAAGAAGCTACAGACTTTCATAAATGGGACTTGCGTTAATCAGAAGGACTGATGTGGTATGACAACATCATCAATGTGGAACTGACGGAAAGCACAAGACAAATAGCAGTAGCATAAGAGGGAACGAAAAGACGTTGATAATGGATAGGGGGTAACCGGCTGATAACATAACAAGGGAGATCTTGTTCTGGAAACCCCCGGATAAAAGTAACAGAGGAAGACCGAAAAATACTGCGGGAAGGGAACTAGAGAAAGATTTAAAAATGATAAAGAAGGCAATACAAGATCTTGAACGGATGGCACAGGATAAGAATACTTGGGGTGGATTTATATTAAGGCACATGCGCCACAGATAATAAATGGATGAATGAATGACTGAATGAACGAACGATTGAGTAAACAAGACAAATGATAAGGGTTACGCTATGGTGCAAGTGTGAAGAAGGAAACTGTGAGCACACCTTACATCTGGACACTTCTTTCAATAGGCTACACTGACAACAGCGTCAACCGCTTCAACCTGTTCTATGAGTGATTACTTGCTGAAGATCGTGTTCATTGGAAGCACCGGCGTGGGGAAGACCAGCCTTCTCCTCCGTTACACATATGACTCTTTCAGCGACAGCTTCATCTCTACAATTGGAGTGGATTTTCAGTGAGTATACCTTATCTTTTTTACGCAACTGTACTTAGAGTCTACAATAAAAACATTGGGATCCTCGCTGGCGACTGTAGTGCTACGGAGTTCGTGCACTGTGCTGAGAGCCTCTTTGTGTGTTCTAAGGCAGGAGATCGAAGACTGTTGGAGTTGTGCAATGAAGATGCTCCTCAAACAAAACCAAACTTCAAGTCAAGACCAATCCTTACAAGAAAAAGAAAAAAAAAACATTCTGCTCCTCAAGCTGAAGACATAGCAACTGCAGCTCAGTATTATTTTTCCCACGTTTGACAAACGTTAAAACAAAAGAAAGATATTGTCTACTCTATGGCATGGAGGAACATCGAGTGTGCTTGTCGGAATTTCGGCCAAGAAATCAACATGTATGGAGCAAGAAAGAAACTGAAATATGACACTGGGACAGCATCAAACACTGACTGTGGATAAGAACTGTATTCTGACGTTTAAGTAAACCTTTTTTTTCATGTGATGTTACAAAAAATAATAATCAAATAAATAATAAAATACAATAATAATACAGTACAAAGATGGCCAAATAAACAAGTTTCATGTTTTTTTCCCCTCAGTACGTTTACACATATCACGGGTGTTTGTGCCCTATACGAGAGCGCTCTTTTAGTTTCGGTGACCGGAATTCTGACACCGGGTATAAAATTTTGTGTGCACCGTAAAAGACTATTTAAGTTTTTGGCGGGGAAAATCAGCTGATGTGTGAGTAAAATCAGTAAAATATAAATCATTACACACTCGTTCTGGATAAACACAGCGCTAAAATTCTTTTGTGTACTATAACTTTGTTCTGTGTTCTATTTTTGATTGCATTTTTATTTGTTTGAAATTAGTTTTGACGGAGTTACAGACTTTTGAAAACAGCGTCATCATTTAAGGAAATTCATAAAATAAGTAATCTTTTTATTAATTTAATATCTAAAAATCGACCCATTCGTTTGAGTTTATAATTATAAAGACTTCTCGAAGGGAAGCTAAAGATTATTTCCACATACTTTTTTTTTGGTTTCATATCTTGAGAATGTGTGGTAGTCAGTTTTGTGAGTGTGGCATTACAAGAACAAGCATATTGTCACCAGATTTTATAGCATTTAAATCCCTTTAAACGCATTCCTGATACCCACAAATCTTAAATAAGGTAGTAAAAAAATAACTTTTTGTAAAGCACCATCTGTTTTTGCATTTTCATTCATTTATAATGATATTTAGCTACGTATATAAGCGTCAGAAAACATGTAAAGCTATAGATAGATTACTTCCACATAATTTGATCTATCTTTCAAGTCTTGTTAATCTTCTATTTATAATATGAATTTTTTTTTTAATTGTGTGTGAGATAAGGACTGTTCCATTGGTGTTCTTTGGTAGACAATCCTGTGCACACGACGGCTGCCAGCGAATTCTAAGTAACTGTTTGTATATCTTCTTTCATTCAAAGTTACAATGCAGGTAGTAAATTTAGAGAAACCAAATTCTAAATCTAATACCATCCTTTTATCAATGGCTAGAGTCAGAGATACATATGATAATTTAGAAATATTTATGAATGGCATGAAAGCTCAGATAGAGTCACTAAAATATTTAGAGTGGGATGGTAAACAAGTTGTTGTTTTCTTATTCGGGGATTATTTCCTTGTTTTGCTGGAGACACCACAGACATGGGTATATTCCTTGAGCTCCAGACAAACCAAACATTTTCATCAAAGACATCCAGAGAGCATACAACTTGCAAACCAAGAAGTTTGGCCATGTTGATAAGAGATTACAATAGATATATGAAATATGGGAAAGGGAATAAAAGGCAAGTGGCACATTACCATAATTGTTTACACAAACCAATGTTAGAGATTGAAATTGAAAATGTAGCTCCTCCTTACCTTCATATTTTATTAGGCATTGTTTTGAAACACCACAGACTTCTAGAACAGGTAGCTGATACAATAGACGCAAAGATATTTGAGAATTCGCAAGAGATACATGCAAACATTAGTACTTTTAAGAACTTGAAGAGATTTAGTAGGAACTGGAAATAGGCAGAAGAATTAGGAGCTAAAATTGAATTTTTCAGGTAGGTATTGAACTTTGTGAGGATAAGGAGGAGACAGATAATTTTAAAGTTAGACTTGAAAATGCACAAGATGCGCTGGCCAAACTTCAGTTTCAAGATCTGTGTACTAGGTCTGGTCCAGTTTGCTCACACATGGACAAGGTACTAGCCAAACACAAAATCATACAACAGGCTTATAATAGCAGAGCATTTATAGGGAATCACTGCCACAGATATCTCACACAAAAAGTTTATAAAGATCTTACAAGAGCAATCATTGCACAAACACTGAAAATTACAGACAAACAAGATATAACTAACATAGCTTTTATTGCCCAAGAACAATTCAACTCACTGAAAGAAGCATTTAAGAAAGTACACAACAAAATATCACACAGTAAACCAATTAGTAAAGAATCAATAACAGCATCGATAGAGACTTATATGTCTTTGTTCAGAAAGCTATTCCCTAGTAAGACAATTCATAAACAGCACATATTAGAAAAACATTGCGCAGACTGGATCAGAACTCATGATGTATGATTGAGATAATTGTTAGCTCTCATGTTCTGGGGACAATTGGGTGTGTTATTTTAAGGTTATAAATGTGGACATGCAATTTAAACTTTCAATAATTAATGTTTGACGCATGAAACCAAAACAAAACTTTGATATCCATTTTCTGCAGGTTTTCTACTTTTGATTTCTGTAATTTGTTATGCATGTTGATTGTGACCGTTTTAGTGTAAATTGAATTAGAAACAAACCATAACAAAATGTAAAAAAAAAACGTAAATTTTACACTATTTCAGACTATTATATCTTCTGTTCTAATTGTGATAAAATGTTTGTTCTTGTTCTAAAATTTACTCTAACATTTCTAGTCTAGCTTTACGCAAATTAAAGCCGGTATTTATAATAATAAAGTAGCATAAAAGCAATTCAAACATGTTTTGGGGACAATTGGGTGTGTTATTTTAAGGTAATAAATGTGGACTTGCAATTTAAACTTTCAATAATTAATGTTTGACGCATGAAACCAAAACAAATCTTTGATATCCATTTTCTGCAGGTTTTCTACTTTTGATTTCTGTAAGTTGTTATGCATGTTGATTGTGACCGATTTAGTGAAAATTGCATTATAAACAAACCATAACAAAATATAAAAAAAACGTAAATTTTACACTATTTCAGACTATTATATCTTCTGTTCTAATTGTGATAAAATGTTTGTTCTTGTTCTAAAATTTACTCTAACATTTCTAGTCTAGCTTTACGCAAAATTAAAGCCGGTATTTATAATAAAAAAGTAGCCTAAAAGCATTAATTAAGCCCTATCAAAAGTAAACATCGCCACATGTTTTTCCCATTAGGAAGCTGACCACGTGACCTCTGTCAAGTGGGCTATAAATAGCGCGGTCGGGGGAAAAAGGGGAAATAACTAAAAGATCACTCGCAAACAGCCGTGATATACACAATAGTTCAAAAATAAATAATCTTATTAACATTAATATGCCAATATTTGAAATCCGCTACTGGCTTTTAATGTTTTCTGGGCCGCCAACGTTTCTACAGGCTGGGGTTCCGTTGGTTTTATCTATTACGTCTGGGGTTCCGCCAACGTATCATTGTTTAAACAATATTATAAGGCTTTAGTATAAACAGCAGTCAAAGTAGGTGCATGGGAATAACAAACATAATATGTTAAAACTAGATGAAGATGGGAACTGAAGACACAGTTAGAAAATGTACACTATATAACTTGGAACAACATTTAATGACAAATGTTACCAAGTAAACAAATGACAATAAATGTAACACACCGTATATGCTAATTATAACCAAGGTAGAGTTGGCAGGTATTTTTTACTTCAAAAAAGACACATTAAAAAAAAAGAAAGACCAGTATAAATTACAATATGTATTGACAAATTTGAACAGAGTTATACTGAAGTACTAGAAGGTCGGCTGGCATTTTTAGGTATGTAGAATGTTACATGCCGGGGTATGAATGGCTCTTTCTAAACAAGAATAAGTAGCCAAGTAGAAGATGTGTTAAAAATTACAAGAACCAGGAAAAGAAGTAGCATCATTCTGCCCAGTGTGTAATACTAAATTACGCTCTCCGAAAAAAATGTAACATTGTCACGGATAGCATCCCCTGCTTTGCAGTAGTGATCCAACAGTGGCAAAAACTCAAAGAGTATCTAAACTGGGTCGTCAAAGGTGTTTACCTTCGCACAAGATTACTCTTGGCAGAGTTGTAGACAGTATTGACGCTTCTACCTTACGGGAGAATTCACAAGATAATTCAGAAGTCAAGAACAATGCTGCTTAGCGCTGAACATTTGTTAACTTATATCTGTCCGTCGCCTTTTGTGAAGGATTTAAGCAATGGTTTTTAGCCCGTTCAAGCCCCCAGCTGAGTTAATTCAGTGAATTTCCTCGTATAGTGGTATAGCTCTATTTAGAGGTAAACATATATATATATATATATATATATATATATATATATATATATATATATATATATATATATATATATATATATATATATATATATATATATATATGAAATATTCTGGCTCATACGTTTGCTTTCATACATGTAATAACTGAATCAACTATGTTTGTTTAGTTTTAAAATAACATGTAACAAATTTAATAATCAATTAGTATTAACAGTTTAAAATAAATAAAATGCTAGTGGCTTAACAGAGATTTAGGGTGAGGATATAGTCAGACAATTAGTCCTTTTTGCTGGTGCCTTTTTATAAGCATTTAACTTTTATAAGGGAGTCCTGCAGCTTTGGTTTTCGTCACTTCTTGGTGATGAGTGTACTTCTCTCACACGAGTGCCGTAGTAACTTCAGTACTTTGAACCGTCTGATAGCTTGTAACCACGAACCTTTTAGACAAAATAGAAAACAAATGTCTCTGCTAAGTACATTTGTGGGCTGCTAATTAACAGGCACATTCTCTCTGTCCACCCACCAATGTTAATCTCTCAGAATAATTAAATTCCCGAGTACTGAGTGTAGCTCAGGGAAGATGAATAAAATTCACCATATTCCTCTGGGTATTAACTGGGAAAATGTGTCTGGACAGCGCGAATAATGAGTTGCCTGAGTTACAATGAACAAAGTGCATATATCTCACAAAATATTATACACTTTAGGTACATATGATATAATCATCAGCCATCACTGCTCATTCGAGTCTGGGGTCACTTCTGCTGTCGGGTTTCCGCACGACTAGCCAGAAGAAATCACCAGCGCTTGCTGTAGTGGTTTATGAATATACTAGTTTCATATTTTGAGGTTGCCAGCCTCATATATAACCACTTAGCAAGAAAACATGTCAAATTTACATTTGTAAAATAATTGTTACACTTACCCAAAAGTCTTGGGAATACACAATCTCCTCGCGCAGGTTAGACTGGACACGAGCAATTTAGGTTATATGATCTCGAACCACTTTGTCGGGAGATTTTGAATCCCTTTTATGACGGGTGAATCTGCGAAACACTTGGTCTGGGAAAGTTTCTTCAATGACGGGTGATCCAATTCCTAGGTTTCCAGTCTTCGTATTTTAAGTCCTGGTCCCTTACGTTTTTCAGTCTCTGTATTTATAAAGGCGGGCATACTTTTTAAGGTTTTAAGTTTCCCAAATACTTCGATCAGTCACTTATAATATAGGAATTCTAAGTCCAATGTCTCTCTGGCTTCTGGGACGTGCACTGCAGTCTCTTTCTGTTAGGTGTCTCTGATTTTGCTAGATTATATGTGCAGTTCTCAGAGTACATCACAGATGGTGCTTTCGTCGGATGTTCCAATAGGATCCATAGTTTATTCCGGATTCTTACTTTAATAACATCGTAAGCTCTTTAGCACTGGGTTGGGGTGCCTAATTTCAAAATATCCCCAACGTGTTTTAAAATATTAAATTTAATATTCCCACGCGTGACCTCTTTAAGATCATGCGGTAATATTTCCGAAGGCTCACAACAACATGTGACAATGTTTGCCTGGCGTGTAATGTCTTCCACCAAGATGTCTACCCAGACAGATTATCTGTAACAATCACCAGGGATTGCCGCACAAAAAACGATAAACGCATCTACCCTCCGTGTAATCTGCCAAACAGACACCGACGTCGGCAGCCCAGACAGACAATCTTGGGTTCTTTTCATGTCGATCGGCGAGCCCGTGTTGTCACCAGCTTTTCACCTGGGGTCAAATGTTGGACCTACGCGTTTCAAAAGATGGTCCGACTGATGGAATGGATAAGCGTATGACCGGTATAATTACCTGGTATTATCGCATTTACCTTGCGGAACGTAAACAATTCTGCGTTTAAAGCAGATACGTCCGTAGGGGAGTAGAGTTTTAGAGACTTCACCCTACTAGATCCAGCATAGAGCAAAATAATGAATGCAAAGGCATGATTTATGCTAAATAAAAGCGGTTGGTGAGAAAAATGAAGGAAAAGAAATGATACTGCCGTAGGGCTGAAGGTGTGAGAGATCACACAAAACAGCATGTTCAAACGTTCTGTGACAAACATGAAAACTTGATCGTGTCTAGGGAAATCTGCTCAAATTCCTTTATATTTTTTATTTAAATCTTCATAGGTATGTCTCCAGTTAACTTCTGCATGTGTTTCTATTCGCCGTGTGTTTATTTTACTTTTTTAAAGGACTCAAAACACGTCATGTGATTATTCAGTATTTTCTTCAATATGCCCCTGACTTCGTCTTTTCCACTACTTTTCCTCTACTGATATTGGTCAATGGGAAAAAGTTCTAAGTGAAGGTAACAATATGCACAAGGCAGTCCTACTATTTTGCACAAACATACATCTTTGAAAGTCTGACTTGTTTGTTATAGTTTTTGTTGAGATACGCCTTTCACACTGCCAAATAATCATGCAACGTTTTTCTGTGTCCTTCCAGGATTAAAACCCTACAGCTTCTTGGCCACCAGGTAACGCTTCAGATGTGGGATACAGCAGGTCAGGATAGATTCAGGAACATCGTTTCTAGCTTTTACCGCAAGGCTGATGGAATTGTCCTTGTATACGACATCACAAACATGGACAGTTTCAATGACATAGAGAGCTGGTTTGGCGAAGTCCAACAATACAATACGGAAAATTCTCTCAAGCTGCTTGTCGGCAACAAGTCTGACTTGACTGCCCGTAGAGTTGTAGGTTACGACATGGCTGAAGCTCTCGCCAACAGACTCGGTGTGGCGTACATGGAGACGAGTGCTAAGAACGCGACCAATGTACATCAAGTGTTCACCTCCATGGCGCATGCTCTGGTGGAACGGAAAAAGGAAACAGGACAAACATTACTGACCGAGGAACTCACATCAGGGAAAGTGAACATTACTTCTAGACATGTTCAGCAGACTGGATGCTTTGAAGGTGCGTGTTCTTTAGTGTAGAGAACAAGAACTGTTGATGAAGATGTTTACACAACCGGTGCCAACGCCTCTCGATGGCAAAAAAAAAAAAATAAAAAATACAGCCGGGCGACCGCAGCTGAAGTTCAAAGATGTCTGCAAGAGAGACATTACGACCCTGGACAAATTCAGCAACCTGGGAGGACGAAGCTACCAATCGCACCAAGTGTCACCTCTGATTGAGAAAAAAGAAACTGTTACAGCAAGCAAAGGACACAAAATAAAATAAAAACACGCCGAAAGAAACATCAAGTAAAAAATTAAAAAAAAAAAAAAAGCAGCTGAGACGCATCATCCTCAGTCAGATATGATTGGGGGGGGGGGGGGGGGGGGGGGGGGGGGGGGGGGGGGGGGGGGGAGGTGGGGGGGGGGGAAGGGAGAAGAGAGGAGAGACTACTATTACTATTTTCTTGAATTAATGTCAATACAGAATTTTCAACATCATTTCTCATTGGGATTTACAACAGTAACAGCACAGTTTTCTATTTATGGCTCGTTTAATTTGTACTTATTTATTTATTTTCTGTAATGCATTTCGCTTCGTTTTCACGTTCTCTTCTCCACTTTTTTTCGTTTGTTCGCCCCAGATGAAGACCTTATGGTTGTAAAGTAAATAAATATTAGACAAACATAAAGGTATGTTTTCAGGCACTCGTAAGAAATAATGAAGTAGAAAACTAGACAACAGAAAAACAACAGACGTGAGTGGCTTATGCCTCTGTCCTAGCAAGGCGTACATTACCTAGCTTCTTAACACTAACATATTTCGTGCCGGTTGTAACCATGTAACCATTTCATTTGTATTTTATAGTCACTGTACATTTAAAAGCAATAACTAGTTCAGTTACGTCTACTGGGGGGGATAAAACTGTTAATAACATCCGAAAGGTAAAGGTAAAGGATCCCGTTACACGCCCGCTGAGGCATATTGGGAATATGGTGTTAGGCCCATATTTTCTTGACCATCGGCACACTAGGGGTGATGTGGTCAGAATCACGCCGGCCGCCCTAACCTTCCCAGAAGTTGCTCTGGTATCCAAATTGGGGCTGGGTCGACCCAGGAGCCGTTTGCGGCCTAAAAAAATCCCACATCATCTAGGGATCGAACCATAGACCACTGAGCTAGGAAGCCAGTGCACTAACCACTATGCTACCGCGGCTCCGAAAGGTACGTGTGAATAACAAGGAACTGAATAAAAGTTGAGAAGACACACTTGTTGATTATATGTTGAATGGATAAGTAGGCTTATTCCCACTCATTTTCTTTCTCACATGCTCGATTACCATTCCCGTCTGTCAAGCGAAGACAGAAGTTCATCTCTGACAAGGAAACGATCGTAACAGATCTTATAAGTCTGTGGTGACTGCTTATATTGATATAGTAAAATAAAGTACTTCTTCGTACTACAATGGCCAAAAATGGACAGATAATTTTCTTGTCTTGTGATAAATTTTCTGACTGAGAATACTGCATTCAACATTTAGAAATTTAGAAGTCAAGCTGCTGCACAGCCATCTCTATCTCTCTCTCTCTCTCTCTCTCTCTCTCTCTCTCTATATATATATATATATATATCTCACGATTTCTTACTTCTAATGTTGATCGATACTCCCAGCCACGGAAATTAATTGACGACACAACCAAAAATAAATGGGCATCGAGGGCAGTAATCAAGTCCAGAATGTTGGCCAGATAAAAGACCTGTAATCTCCCTTCTGCTTGTTCCTGGACAGGGCTTCCCTCTTATATCTGTGCTGGTAGTCGGACAGACAGCGTCCGATTGGCCAAGCGGTTAGAGCGTTTTCCTCTGGCGACAAAATTACCGGGATTCGGAATTGAAACCTGGTAGCGTTACACTCCAGTTTACCCAGCTGTAAACTGGTACCAGACTCTGCTCTTGAGTTAGGGAATGCAAAAGGCAGCGAGGTAGGGACCTGGTCATCCCACCGCATAAAAAAGCACGAAGAAGTCTCAAACAATTCACTCCACTACGGCAGAACCTGCAATGGCTTATTCCACTTTGACAGAAGGTCACGTGTTAGCGAAGGATTGTCCTCCCATTCAGACAATTTGTACAGCGCAAAACAATGGCCTACACAACTGCTACATTTAACAAAGCTAAAGGTAGTCAAATAGAAGATAATGCAGTAGGGGATTGAAGTGTTAGAGACTTTACCATACTAGGTCCAGGATCGAGAGGTGGATTGATCAGTTTTCCTTCCTCGCTGGCTTTTCCTTCCTTAACTCAAAGAGCAGAGCCAGATACCCATTTAATGTTAATGTTAATCAGAATCGACCTCACTGCACTCCGGGCAAACCCATAGGTGCTCAGTCTCCCTCAACAAATGTCGAAGAGTATGAATGCTAACTGTACCTGTAGCACACTGGTTGTACATACGACGGATGCATCTTCTCTCACGTCCATTTCTGCTGGTCCCACGTTTGATTCCAAACTCCCAACAGTCTCAGCCTTGTTGATTTATCCATTGCAGTGTCATTGTCCAGCAGGCGATCATTAATTGTCCTTAGTATCTCTCCCTTATCCATGTCCAGTGTCCCCACAATGGGTGCTCTCGAGGCCAGTCTGTTAGCTTTCTCATTGCCACGTAACGCTGCATGACCAGGACAGTAGATCCACACCAGTTCTTGAAGACTTGAGAATTCTATTCATGTTTTCCATTTCTGCCACAGCCATCCGTTCAATTTACAGCCCGGTCGACTAGAGCGTGTCGGTACCGTGATTCTAACCCGGCTCATTTGCCGAGACAGACCAGCGCTCTAACCACTCTGTTAATCGGACACTCTAATGCTACAACTGGCACATACAAAAATCGACGCCTACTATCAGGCGATGTTTTTTCTACGCCACAATAGCACAAACACGCGTGAATTGAATTCTATTACCACATGATGTCGCTACGATCAGATCAAATGCCGTCTCCTCATACAAGGTCTGCTGCACTGAATCTCCAACATTTTCTGTTAACTGCTTTGATGACGAACTTCAAGTGACTATTTCAAACAAACATGCCAACATCCTTTCAATACGAGTATATGCCAAGGCAGGAAATAATACCCGGACAACAAACTGCAGCTCATGACTCCAACTCAGCTAATTTAGGAATGGTAGAAAAGCTACCACGACAAGTATGGGAAACTAAAAGCCAGGGATCCAGACCTCCATGACGACCCAGAGTCCGCTGGGAGGACAACATTAGACAATCTTTGAAGGATCGAGGACTAGAATGGAACCAGGCCAGGAGGAAGACAGCCGATAGGATAGTATGGCGCTCTCTCTTCCAAACCTCTACACCTCACGGTAGAAGAGGAAAGACTAAGTCAGTAAGTAAGAAAAGTCACCGGACAAGCCTAAATCTTCTTTTGTTGCTTTCTCCTTGTCGCACTTTTGTAGCCGTGTATGCCGTGATTTCTTCGGAAAAAGGCTATATCACACTAAAGACGGAGGAAGCACAGATTAACATATAAATTAATATCTTATGAGAAACAGAGGATAAAAATAACTAAATGACAAATTTTATTTAGGCTAAGAGTCGCTTCGGTTATGCCATAAGTAGTCATGTGATTCACCTAACCAATCATACAGCTCAGATTTTTCCCCGGCGAGAATCAGAAAACGACGCCATTTAAGCAGTCAAGAATAAGAGAGCGAAACTGAAAGGACGTGTGTGGTCCAGCTCTGTATATTTCGTAGTTGAGGAGATCAACTTCACCATTTTTATCAAATGTGTATTCTAGGATATTGAGTGGTGTTATATTTCATACTTTCGTAAGTATGGCATCTCATAAAATGCATGATTTGAATAGAGCTCACAATCCTAGCTGCAGCTGAGCTAGGTTCGAAGATTTAGTCAAATTGTAACCTAGTCATACACCTCAAAACTTGCTGAGGAAGAATGCCCTTGTGTTGGGACAATATTTAACTCAAGGAATACTTATAATGCTAAAGAAAGCATTGAATCAAGGACTGATCTGAAGAGATGAGATGTGTTGTCAAAGCTAGAAACTAAATAACCAAATGCAAGAAAATAGTTGAAATGAAGAGCCCTTCCAAAATCAAAATGGATGATAAGAAAAAGGCGCAAAAGGGAATCTAGCACCAGAAAAAATAATGTGAGATATTTTACATGAATTTGTACATTGCTGTAAATATGCAATTAACTAAAACTTTGTTGTAGGTGACTCCAATTGAATTGCCTGTTGAAAGTCATTAAAAGTTGTTTTCATGCAAAGACATATGCTGTTGAGGACCTAGTTACAAAGATTGAATGTTATGTTGAGAAACTAATTGATCCAAACTTATTTGCTACACTTACACCGGAAGAGAAGAGAATTCGAACCTGGTAACCCCAAATAAAAGGAGAGGAATGTAAACCTCTAGCGGTTAGGCTAGTATTCTACACCTACTCTGGGAGCCGCGCTAGCGTAGTGGTTACAACACCGCTCTGACGACCGGGTGATCCAGGATCAAACCCGGGTGACGGCATTTGAGGATTTTTCGTCGACCGGGATTTGGACTGGATTAACTCGAGACCTGGCGAGAACATTTGAAGGAGTGTCGTCGACCAGGGATTGGCGGCTCCTGAGCCGACCCAGCTGTAATGGGTACCTCCGAAATCGGAGAGTATTTGCCTGAATGGCGAGGGACACTTGTCTCTGTACAAGAAAAAAAGGGATACTCACGAAAAATCAGGTTAGACATAAATAATAACCTGAGATTTCGCCTCGAGTATTAGCGGGCGTACGAAAACAAACAAACAAACAAACAAACAAACCTACTCTCTGCTCTATAAGAAACTACTGAAGTTAAGAGACTCTGAGAATTTAGAGGCACTGAATAAATAAGACCCCACTGTCACACTTTGCGAAGCATGGAGTCATCACTGTAGTTATTACTAGGAAGTCTGTACCAAATCTTTTGTGCCCACTACGGAGCATGGAGTCATCACTGAAGTTATTACTAGGAAGGCTGTACCAAATCTTTTGTGCCCACTGCGGAGATTGGAGTCATCACTGTAGTTATTACTAGGAAGTCTACCAAATCTTTTGTGCCCACTACGGAGCATGGAGTCATCACTGTAGTTATTACTAGGAAGTCTGTACCAAATCTTTTGTGCCCACTATGGAGATTGGAGTCATCACTGTAGTTATTACTAGTGTGCCCGTGTCAGTTAAATGCGCAAGTAGTTATAGTGATTTTTCTTTCCAATCAGAGCTAATCCTTTATATGTTGTTGTTCAAGTGGCTACAGGCCTTCCGCCTGAGATGGAGATTCTTGACTTTTGCTAATTTTTCCTTTTCCAGGTTCGTTCTTACCCTTTTAGGTTTAGTGACAAGCAAAACGGTCCCAAAATGACAAGGTATATCCAAAACTGTAACGTTCCAAAAAACAGCAATGCTGTAAATTCAACCAGAAGTTTATTTAACGTCATTCGACAAGCACTGGTATTTTCACAATGACATGATCGTTTACTTACGTATAAACAAAATAGTGAGTTATATCCAAACGAAATAAACTACTGATCTTCATAATCCCCAAGACGAAACTCGAATCTGGCTTGCCTAACACAACACAATGAATACCTAGCAAATCTCCCTCCTTTCTCGCATTTTTCCACCTTTTATACAGCCACTTCTTTTTCCCGCCATTTTCCACACGTCTCGCTAATTTTACACACGTCTATCTGTTTTCGAAATTTTGCACACGTCTTTGTTTTTTCGACATTTTTCACACCCCTCTCTTTTCTACCTTAACAATTGGAAAAAACCCAAGATCACAACTCTCACTTCACACTTTCCGCGCATAACACCCATTCACTATTATTTTCTGGGACTGCCCTACATTTGCCCTCTCAGAGCCGTGACTGCTAACTGAACTTTTTATGATACTGCGTTTTGTGCGAAAACGCCGTATCTGCTTTTAATGTCTGTCATTCCTATATGTAGCATTATAGCACGTATAAATGCTAGTGTAGTAGCAGGGATAATGCTAGCGTGGTAGGTAATGCGGTCACACTAGGAAGTCTGTACCAAATCTTTTGTGCCCACTACGGAGATTGGAGTCATCACTGTAGTTATAACTAGGAAGTCTGTACCAAATCTTTTTGTGCCCACAACGGAGCATGGAGTCATCATTGTAGTTATTACTAGGAAGTCTGTACCAAATCTGTTGTGCCCACTACGGAGATTGAAGCCAGCATGTCACCAGGAGGTCTCCACCAAGCATTCTCATGCGCTTGCAGTGGTGGTTTCAATGGCAATAAGTTTGACATGACCAGGTTGTTAACCCCTTTAAAAAGCCTACACCTATATACTAGATAACTGAAAGGATTCTTCAAATTCGCATTGATTATGAACCCGCGTCAAGGTCGGCAGCCACAGTTAAACATCAACAGAATGTATGTCTCCATTTCAAATTGTTCATGTGTTTTTGGATCATCCTTTTTATGTTACCCTGAGGGTTTTAGGACAAGGACTATCTTGTAAGACCAACAACTGCTTTTCCTATAACAACTCCAGCAAATTTTTTTCAGCTATTGCTCCACTGCAATGGGTAACATTCTTTCCATCAGTTTTACACTGGTGCGTTTGTCATAAAGAAATAAAAACGGGAAATCCATGGTATGTGTATAGTTTAACACCACCCCCCCCCCCCCTCCCCCCCCCCCCCCCCCCCCCCCCCCCCCCCCCCCCCCCCCCCCCCCCCCCCCCCCCCCCCCCCCCCCCCCCCCCCCCCCCCCCCCCCCCCCCCCACAAAAAAAAAAAAAAAAAAAAAACAAACAGGAAAATTATAAGCACACTCGTTAGAAAGAAAGGAAGGAAGGAAGACAGAACTCCGTATAAAAAGAAAGAGAAGCATCAACATCTCTGGAGATTCGTTCGGGGTCCATCAAAGTGACACCTTGCTGCGACAAACGAACGTGTTAAGGATAACGACCATATAAACCCTCCAATCTTACCATGCCATAGTAAACCTTCTATTGTGCGCTAACACCAAATTTAAGAAAGCATACACGTATTATTTATGTGCACATTTCGCCAGCCACCGGACCATTACAATCTGCAACATTTCCTCTTTCCTCCCTTGTTTTTCTTGTACGACAAGGCGTATGTGACAGGTTCAGATAACACTACGCCACGTCTATGTGGAGACAGAATAGGATCACTGCCCCTTCAGGCTTGTCGTAAGAGGTGACTAATATATTATTGTTGGGGTAACTTCATGCTTCATATAAGGGGTACTAGTAGTTGGGGTAACTTCATGCTTCATATAAGGGGTACTAGTAGTTGGGGTAACTTCATGCTTCATAAAAGGGGTACTAGCTGCTGGGGTACCTCCATGCTCATTAAGAGCTACTGAAATGCAGTTCCGGTAAAGAATAAAAAGACAGAATTGCAATGTTCTCTATTATGACTTTCAGAAGTACAGACAAGAGAGAACAGATCATTAGCGGCAAGAAAGGCCGTTAAAGTTCTTACAGTAAGTATAATTTATGACACGCAACCAGCGTACTACGGTCACCTTGTCAGCCAGGAGAATCTCTCAGTCAAGTATACTGATAATCAATATAGATTGGCACACACCTGAAAGCTTTTTTTACAGGCTTTTCTTTAACTCGCAACGTATGTCACGCTGTTGTCACCTTCAAATCTTGCAATCGATTTTTCAATCACTTCCAGATGAGCAATAGCTCTGAAAACTGGCACAGTTGTGTATTCCCCATGACAATACAATAATCAGTCGTAACAATAATAAAATTAAAAAAATTGAAATTAATATTATTATTTTTTTTTTGGTATAAAAAAACATCACTAAAATGGGCGATAACTGCAAATAATCTAGGTGTATTCTTTCCAGAAAGATTGTCTCTCTTGAAAGTCTGGGGCGCTTAAGCGCTCATCATATATTTTATGCATAGGTGTTGTCGTGTGGTGAGTATTGGGGCAACTACGACAGTAGTTTTTGCCAGGAATAGCCGATGGGATATTAGGTAGAAGGTCTCTAGAAATTGGCTGGTTAAGAAAGAATAAAGACCTATTCGAGATAGGGACAAGAAGAAGGGAATGCGAATGCTTTCCACTGGACAGTGTTTTCTAGTTAATTATGGCAAGAGTTTTGTTTCCCCACGACCTTAGCTTCTGCCCTTAGATCCCGTAACAGAAAAAGCGCCCAACCTCATCTGAGTGTAGAAATTTCCCTATATGTAAACATTTAACACCGACAGCACGAGTGATACATTAACAAACTAGATAATGATCAAAAGATTATTGGGTTTATTAATTAAATATCTACACATATAGGGTTAGTAATGGTTAGAACGTGATGATGGTAGAAGACGATTCACACAAAACACACAGATGAGATATTAATATTGTAGTTAATTAAGTAGTAGTTAATTACGAATGAGCTTGTGTAAAGCGAAATGATGATGTGATATGATATGAGTTACCAAAATGGTGAGTAATCTACACAGTCCATGTGTCTCTAAATGCTTCATCCGGATAGGATGATTCACATGTATGCATAGAATGTCCCAAGTTGTTATGTGTTATGTCGAGTGGGGTATCTCTAAGTCAAGGAAGTTCTGATGAAAACCTTTGTCGTACTGAGAACGTTGACGATATACAATCCTACTCTGTGAGTATATTTCTGTAGCGTTTATCAACAGTTAACAGTTGTTGTATGAAAATGTCTGTTGTCTAATCTCCGGAGGGTACTGGCCAGACTGGATATCTTCACGAAATGTTCATGATATGTAGACTCATTATCTCGAGTATGTAATCGTGATTCATAAATATACTTTGGAGTCTGCTTCTTAGAATGCGCTTAAGAGTGTGTTGTACTTGGTATAAATATGAGATTCAACTTTTGAGCTCTTTAGCTTGACTTCAGATAGTACGCTTCCGATGGAGCTGAACTTGATATAACTAATCAACGGTAAGCTTTAGCTTGACTCCTGTAGTAAGCTATTGAGTGACTGGAACTTGTTATAACTGTATTGAACTTGTGCGCATGTAATATATGTTGAAGAAACATGCTGCGTCCACCTTCTTGAGCGTGGCGAGAAATATTCCTTTTAAATACACATTAACTACCGAATTGAAAAACACTGTGTGTAATTTAAAAGTTGAACACTGTGGCCGAATTAAATTTTTTTCTCATTTTCATCCTGTAGGTTTTTGCACAAAGTAAGCTGTAGTTTTCGTAATTGTTTACATATTTTAATGAATTGCACGTCATTTTAAGATAAATGAATGTACTATTACAATAAGCACCATTTGTAACTCTAATAGAGGTTGTTGCTATTTAACGGTCCTCCGATGGTTGAGGATTTGCAATATTTTCACAATTATAACTGCTTGCGCCCCATCTCTATCAAAATCACTATTTCAATCAATGTGCACACCGTTTTCACTCTTGTCCTCGTCGCTAGATCTATCAGTCAATTGTTGAAAATTGTTGAAACAAGTTTCTAACCTATTCAGAAGGTTAGACGAGATGTACACGCATTTTTTGTGGTCCTATCACTAGTTGCCACGGTAAACAGTTTTACACGATTTGATAACTAACCCAAAACGCTGAAAAATATGAACATAATATCAATTTTCCAGTGTTCTACAACAACCATGCTTTGGGAATTTGTTTTCCGCTGGCAACTTAAAATCTCGAACCAGATCAGAAAGTGTTTCAGTACATTTTTCATTCGTTTTATTACTAAAATTAGATCGACGCTCTGAGCGGCTCGCGGTCCAAATAATAGGATTTCAAAAGCCGGTCCCACCGGCTCGCGGTAGTTAATGTGTTAAGTGAGGAACGGAGAATATCCTATGGCAAATTCTGCAAACCAAATGTCCGTTTTGATAACTTATTTCTGGTTAGACGTCAGGCACGTAGCGTGTAGACTCAGACTTCTGATGGACTTCTTTTCCCTTCACAAAATCCTTTAAGAACACAATACACGCAGATATGAAATATTTATCCACACTGAATTAATTGCAGGCTATGCGTTTGGGGATTTCTCTTTACACCACAATGTTGAAAAACTGGACTCATCTCTCTAGCGAGCTGCGTGGTATATTATATCTCTAAAATTCAAAGGTGGGTCCCTTGGACCGGTGACGTACAACTCCGCCCATATAACCAATAGCTAAGAGTCCCTCTTTTCACTCATTCCCAGGATCTCTCTTGTCCCCTGTCAGTCCAAACGTGGGTGGGGCGATTCGCGACCAACTTTTGTTGCCGGGCTTGCCTGACAAACAGGTTTTGAGATAATTGGCTGGCCAATGCAAAAATGTCCCCCGCCTTCCAACTGTCATATTGCTCTCTGGCGCTTTCGCCCCGCGTGTCAAGCTTTGTTCAATGCTGCTGGCGGCGGCCTTTGTTCCCTCGGTCCCTTGTCGCTTACATGCTAACAAGTTTCTTTGTCGTGCCGGGCTCTATTGTATTTTGTGCCACGGTGACCGTGTTTTGTTTAAACAACGGCTCAGCCCCGAATGATGTCCACCTGGCGTCTCTCAAAATAATAGTATCCCAAGCTGGTATGTGTGACAGTTATTTACACAGGGACTGGTTATCAAAGCATGTTTTAATCAGTCGAAGCTGGGGTTTCGCAAGATTAGGATAAACCCAGGTGTGTTTAACAATGTGGTTCTTTAGATACCAGACGAAAGTAATCAAAAACGATGAAACAGCAAATGTGGGATGAAAGAGCACAATGTGGGAGAAAATAAAATAAGAAAGATGTAGGAAAATATATTGCGATAAGGCTTTGCGCTCGTTTATCACAGGTGTCTAATGAAGTATAAAGCAGAAGTTAATTAAATATAGAATCAGCGCCCCAGGCTTTTTGTTAATTTGATGTTATATTTTTACTGCAAGCTATAAACTCCTTGAAAAATTATTTTGGGGTTTTTAGTGCATTAAAAGCCTGTGTTTAAAATATATATTTTTTATTTAAACCACCACCTTTACCATCAACATATTGAAATCTTCGCGTCTACTCGTTGTCAGATATACTAACAAGTAAAGGAAAACACAGGTTTTAGGGATCCACTTTATTACTGTTACCAAATCCACTAAAATCTTTAACTAGATTGTTGTTCCTGACGCTACGAATTACTGTAAAACTATAGCAATGTTCACAATTATTGTGCACAACGACACCACGGTCTTTGATTCTATTCACAATTTTGCGTACAACGTCACCAAGTTCTGTGATCTTACCACATCTGTAATCCTGTTAAAAATGTTCATTATAATTTGTGTTTGCCAGGTGCAGGACAGGTCACTCGAGGCAAATTGTAAAAGTTTAAAATGTACCACGAAATGTACCAGTTACAAAATAACTGAAACGGCCACACTAGCTCTTGATAAGCCCTTTTTTATTTAAATAACAAGGAAGAAGCCTGCGTGGTTAAAAAGGAAACAACTCTGGCGATAAAAAGGAATCAGTCTATGTGATTGATCGAAGAAGCCATGTGAGAAAAGTTAGCAGTTCCATTGAAAGAAACACGTAATCAATGTAAGAATGCAAAAAAAAAAAAAAAAAGACGAGTGTTAAGAACACCCGGCCAGTCTCTTCGTTTCCAATGGACGCATTGTTCTTTGAGCAGCGCTGAGGAGTATATTTCTCTCGGAGTGCTTCCCAAAGCGTGGCACACGTGAACAGATTTTCTGCTATATCACAAAACTTGTTAAATTATTACATAGAAATGGTGAGCTACTTATTTACATTTAACTCATTCAGTCATTGCTCCTACGCTCACTGCGGAACATAGGCCTTCGACAATTTCATAGCAAGTCTTCATGTCCTGTGTCATCCGTCAAATTCCTTTCCATGTCTTCTTTTCTCTATAATGTCTGTTTCCGAGTATGTTCTTTATGTGTTTCTAGGTCGTCCTCTATGTTCTCTTACCCAGGGGATACCAGAACAAGAGTGGCCTTGAAATGTTATTAGCTGGTTTTCTCAATCTGTGTTCTAATAACAAGCCAGAGTCTTCTCATCATCTCGTTTACGTTGCTTATCTTATCCTACCACTTCAATTGTATTCTGTACCAATACCTAGTTATAACATTCTGTACCAGTACCTAGTTATAACATTCTGTACCAGTACCTAGTTATAACATTCTGTACCAGTACCTAGTTATAACATTCTGTACCAGTACCTAGTTATAACATTCTGTACCAGTACCTAGTTATAACATTCTGTAACTTCTAGGTTGTCACGTTTGGGATATATTGATGATCAAGTTTGGGATACATTGATGATCAAGTTTTGGATACATTGGTGGTCAAGTTTGGGATATATTGGTGGTCAAGTTTGGGCTGGTGTAGGCACATTTGTCTAAAACTATTCTGTCTAAAAATTCGTTTGTCTACAGCACTTAGGTATGAAATCACTGGTCTTAAGCACTTTCGCCTAATGATGCTTTTTGTCTAACAGAACACCTGTCTAAGTCATATTGATCTAAAAGTACTCAATTATAAATGTGTTGTGCTAAATGTAGAAAGGAAGTAAACAATTATTTATTTCATAAATTACATGATTGTATTTATTTTTAAAGAGAAAGAGCAATTAAAACTGGAAGCAAATACAAGCAGACTTTAGTAGTCCAGATTTTGAAGCTAGTCTTCAATGTACTGTAGTTGCCAATTATCAAGATTCTTCAAATATTTGACAGTCTTCATGACATGATGACAGCGTCAATACTTTTCCGAACAACGGCTGCTCCACCGTGTAACTAGTTTCTTCCATCTTCTCCTCCATTCGCAATGCATCAAAGGTAAAGGTAGTCCCTGCCGTAGGGGAGAAGTGTTAATACTATGTCCAGCATCGAGAGGTGGGCTGACCAGTTCATTTCTTTGCTGCCTTTTCATTCCCTAATTCAAGATCAAATGGACTGATTTACAGCTGAGTAGACTGGAGCGCGGTGACACAGTGAATCGAACTAGGCACCCTTGCCGCGAGAGACCAGCGCTCTAATCACTCGGACGCTCCATGCATCAAGTCAACGGTAAATACTGCAGTTAGTTCTAATCGCCTGTGCCATGCTTCTACATAGAAAAGTGAGCGAGAGTGACCGTACGAGCATAGCCATGGAGTGTCATTTGGTATATGTGCCGTGTGGTGAGTATTGGGGCAACTACGACAGTTGTTTTCGCCAGAAATAGCCTATGAGATATCAGGTAAAAGGTCTCCAGAAAATGGCTCGTCAAGAAAGGATAGAGACCTATTCGAGATAAGGACCAGAAGAAGAGAATGCGAATGCTTTCCACTGGACAGTGTTTTCTATTGAATTGTGGAAAGAGTTCTGTTTCCCCACGACCTTAGCTTATGCCCTTAGATCCCGTAACAGAAAAAGCCGCCAACCTCATCTGAGTGTAGACATTTACCTATATATAAATATTTAACACCGACAGCACGAGTGATACATTAACAAACTAGATAATGATCAAAAGATTAGTGGGTTTATTAATTAAATTTCTACACATATAGGGGTTAGTAGTGGTTAGAAAGTGATGATAGCAAAAGACGATTCACACAAAAACACACGAGATATTAATATTGTAGTTAATTAAATAGAAGAATGAGCTTGTGTAAAGCGAAATGATGATGATGTGATATGATACGTGTTACCAAAATGTTGAGTAATCTACACAGTCCATGTGTCTCTAAATGCTTCATCCGGGTAGGATGATTCACATGTATGCATAGAATGTCCCAAGTTGTTATAAGTTATGTCGAGTGGGGTGTCTCTAAGTCGAGGACGGTGTGGTGGAAACTTTGGTTGTACTGAGAAAGTTGACGATATACAATCCTTCACGGTTTGACAATATCATTGTAGCACTGATTAACAGGTAACAGTTGTCGTATGAAAAATGTCGTTCGTCTAATCTCCGAAGGGTACTGACCAGACTGGATATCTTCACGAAATGTTCTTGATATGCAGACTCATTACCTTGAGCATGTAATCGTGATTCATAAAATATACTTTGGAGTCTGTTTCGTAGAATGCGCTTAAGAGTGTGTTGCACTTGGTATAAATATATTCAACTTTTGAGCTCTTTAGCTTGACTTCAGATAGTAAGCTTTTGATGGAGCTGAACTTGATATGAGTAATCAACTGTCAGCTTTAGCTTGACTTATGTAGTAGCTTTTGATGGAGCTGAACTTGATATTTGAATAAGTAATCAACTGTGAGCTTTAGATTGACTCATGTAGTTGCTTTTGAGTGATTTGAACTTGATTTAAATATGTATTGAACGTGTGCGCACGTGATATAAGGTGACGAAAAATGCTGCGTCCACCGTCTTAATCGTGGGCGAGAAATATTCCTTTTTTAATTGAGGAATGAAGGATGTCCTATGGCGAATTCTGCTAGCCAAATGTCCGCTTTGATAACTTTTTTTCTGGTTAGACGTCAGACACGTAGCGTGTAGACTCAGACTTCTGATGGACTGAAGACACACAAAAGTTTTCGTAAGTTTTCACACTTAATATCACTGGCTGACTTTCATTTATACAGTAGAACTCCATTTATCCGAACCCCAATTATCCGAACATCCAATTATCCGAACACTTGTTCTAGAAAAAAAAAAAATCAGATGCCACAGTCACGTTAGACTAGAATTCTGAATCTTTTGATGCGGCAAACTTCAAATGTGTGCGAACAATTTGTAGAGAATGGGATGGGCTAATGGTCGGTCGCTTACGTACAGGAAGTCAGTTAGATCATAAAGTCAGTTAATATCTGGTTTACCAATAAAGTGTACGTGTGCGTTCTAGGTAGAACACTGGCTAAACAGACAGTTCAACTTAAAATAATTGTGTCTGCTACTACAGCAGAATAATTTTGGTGTACAAGTATTTCTCTGTGCGATATGGCATCTTCCAGTAGGCCTAAAGCATATAAAAGGAACCGCAATGTTTTGTCAATTGAAACGAAAACAGAAATTATCAAGAGACTAGGACAAGGTGAAACTGTGTCTTCACTTGCGAGGATGTTCAATGTTGGGAAAGCTACCGTCTCTGACATCAAAAGTAACAAGGATAAAATTATGAGTGGGACCCAAAGATGCAGCAATAGTGAATGCAATCAGCGACCCATAGCTTGACTGCTTGCATCAGAGTCAGCGAACCAGAGCTGACTAAGACCGTACTCCACCTCCACGTGGTGGTCCTGGAAACAGTCTGCATCAGTGCAGTCTGGCTGAGCGAGTACAGATCGCAATGGGAAGGCAAACCCGGTCCCTAAAAAATGCCATGCTGAAGTCGGATGTGTCGACCGAAAGGTGCAGATATCACAGCTACGGCGTAAACAGACACAACGCAACCACCGTCCTTTTCAGGGCGAACAAGGAAGAAGAAGAAATTATGAGTTTTGCATCGAAATTTGATAGTGAAAATGGGTCGAAGAAACGTAAAACCATGAGAAATGCAAAAGATGTGAAATTGGAAGAGGCTTTGTATATATGGTTTGTGCAAAGAAGAAGCAAAGGGGAACCTATCTCTGGTTCTCTGTTGTGTGAAAAGGCATTTCAGTTCAACAATCAACTTGACGGTCCTCCTGACTTTAAGGCTAGCCAGGGATGGTTAAGAAACTTTAAATCTCGTCATGGCATACGAGAATTGGAGATTCAAGGGGAATCTTTATCTAGCGATGCAACTGCCGCTAAAAATTTTAAAGAAACATTCTTGGCTTTTTTGGAAGAAGAAGGTTATTCACTCGATGATGTGTATAATGCCGATGAGACTGGCTTATACTGGAAATCATTGCCTCAAAAATCACTTGCATCTCAGCGCGAAGCAGCTGCCCCTGGGTTTAAAAAGTGCAAAGAGAGAGTAACAATTTTGGTAGCCGCAAATGCCAGTGGAAGTCATCGTTTACCGGTGCTAATGATCGGCAAAGCCAAAAAAACCACGTTGTTTAAAGAATGTGACATGTCTCCCATTGTGTTACAAAGCACAGAAGAGTGCTTGGATGAATAGTGAAATATTTCTTGATTGGTATACAAATCAGTTCATCCCAAATGTGAAGAGGTTGAGAGAACAAGAAAAGAAAACTGAAAAAGTAATTCTTCTACTGGACAATGCACCATCTCATCCAGAGACGGATACATTGAATGCAGTTGATGCAAATTTTAAAGTAATTTTTCTGCCTCCCAATGTAACAGCACTGATTCAACCAATGGATCAGGGTGTTATAGCAAAGCTTAAAAAGATGTACAAGAAGGAAGTCCTGCGTCGTTTATTGTTGACTGAAGATGATGAAGAAAGTGTGGTGGCGTTTTCCAAAAAGCTTAATCTCAAAGACTGCTGCTATATGTTAGCTGATGCTTGGACCACCCTGTCACAAGATAATCTCAACAAGGCTTGGAGTAGATTGCTTGGGAAAAAAGGAGGAAATGAAACTACTGCAGTGGACACAAATGATGATTGTATAAATGAAGTTGTGGAACTGTTTCAAGCAATGCCCGGATTTTCGGACTGTGACAAAGATGATGTACACATGTGGCTAGAAGATGATAATGATTCTGGTTTTCAGTTTTTGAATGACGAAGAAATTTTGTCTTTTGTGCAAGAAGAAAACCAAATACATGTAGTGACCGATGATGAAGACTCCTCAGAAGTACATGATGTACTTGTAGATTATGAAGAAAAACCAAAACGTCGACCAAGTCCTGAAGAGGCCTTTATAGCACTAGAAACAGCGATTGCTTGGTACGAGCAAGAAGATGACAGCTGTCCTACACAGCTTCTGCTGTTGAAGAGAATGCGGGACTTAGCAGCCAAAAGGAGACTATCCAGTTTGGTGCAAAAGAGGATTCCTCATTATTTTAAATAGTGGGCTACATCTGTGCAAGTACATATATACGTAAGTTGCGCCTGGTTTTGAATCGTTTGTAATGTTATTTTGAAAACATTTCTCTTTCTTAACAAAAATAATTAATACAAGTACTGTAGTACATGCACTGCAGTGTAATAAAATATTTTGGTGATACAGTGATCTAATACAGTGTGGGTATTATTATTACAGTACAAGTAAATATGTTTTATAGTGTATTTTCCTTGTGATGGTTAATTATTTTTTAGAAATATGTGTACATGTACTCGATACATTATGTAATCCAATTATCCGAACATTTGATTATCCGAACGATGCTCGGTCCCATGGGGTTCGGATAAATGGAGTTCTACTGTACTACTCCTCACTACTGATCTCTATCAGTTAAATTCTAATGATGTTAAATATATTGTGCATGAGAGTGTGTGCGCATGGAAGACTGTGATGATGATTTAACAAGCTAGATGTGGGTGAAGTATGAACTATTAATTACTTCCTATCAGCCTATCATCTTAGAGGAAAATCTTCTGATTTTATTTAGTCATGTACTAGAAGAATTTAATTGAAAAACTGTCTTCCGCCCATGTAGCTATGATGATAATGGCGAAAGTGATCTTACTAAACTAAGAACAATTATTAATAAATTTCAAAAGATACACTAATCTGTTTCCCTTCGCAAAATCCTTTAAGAACACAATACACAACAGACATGAATTATTTTATCCACACTGAATTAAATGCAGGCTATGCTTTCGGGATTTTTCTCCACACCACACTGTTGAAAAAACTGGACTCCTCTCTAGCGAGCTGCACGGTATATTATATCTCTTAAAGTCAAATGTGGGTCCCTTGGACCGGTGACGTACAACTCCGCCCATAAACCAATAGCTAAGAGTCCATCTGGTCTCTCGTACCTAGAATCTCTCTTGTCCCCTGTCAGTCTAAAAATGGGTGGTCCACTCGCTACCAATTTTCAATGCCGTGCTGTATGACAAACAGATGCAAAGACAATCACCCGCCTTCCAACTGTCACAAAGCCCTCCGTCAACTTCTGTTTGTCTATCGCCTCGCGTGTCAGCGGCCTTTGTTCCCTCGGCCCATTGTCGCTTGGCTGCTGACAAGTCCCTTTGTCGTGCCGGGCTTATTGTATTGTGCGAGCGGTGACCGTATAGTGTTTAAACAACGGCTTAGACTAATGTTTTGTGTCAGCCGCGCTCTTCTCATGTAACCAGATGTGTTTAACAAGGTGGGGAACTAAATCAAAAGAATTTTTTTACCACCGATGAAAGAACAAATGTGGTTCTCTAGATACCAGTCGCGAGTAATAAAGATTACAGATGTGTTTAACAAGGTGGGAAACTGAATCAAAAGAATTTCTTTACTACCGATGAAGAACAAATGTGGTTCTCTAGATACCAGTCGCGAGTAATAAAGATTACAGTTTGCAGATGAAACAGCAAAATTTGGGATGAAAGAGCACAAATGTGGGAGAAAATAAAATAAGACAGATGTAGGAAAGATTTTAACAATGTTATCCGTACAATATTATTAAATTTATTTCAGTCATCGGTCTTAAACATAATTTCATATTAGACCAAAATGCGCGTAAACTATTGTGTCTTTAGCCCCAAGTGCCTTTAGAATAAATTGCCTGTCGACTAATGTGTTTTGTGGAACACAGTAGTTTAGACCAAAGTGAAGTATCACATCAAGTTTGTAGTTTCACATGTCTGCTGCCACTAGTGCAGTTTTCACTTGTTCTTGTAGTATTCTAACTTTCTAATTGCCCAATGTGGAGATTTTCCTAAATGTAAAAAGATGATTCAGCAGCCAATACTTCTTTCGGAGTTTATATACAATCATCTACTGTCTTCACGTCCTGTTCATTTGAATATTTCATTTCCAGCGCATGGCTTGTTAGTACTAAATTTGTTTATGATCTTTTTCGTTTTTTCTTCTTTGGTGAGCGAATATTTCGATCCAATATCCCAGGGTCATTTTAAAATATGTTAACCGGTTGTCTTCTTTTAATTTTTCCCGAGAGTTCCGTGTTAAAGACTATCTGGTGATAACGTAAGGGAATTTATCTGAGTGCGCCAAATCTCGTTATCTCATTGCCAGCGTTTTCGAAAGCAGTGCAAATGTGTTCATGGTCAGCCCTGAAATTGAGTAGATAAAGTAACGCAAGTAAATGAAGTCCAACTAGCAAATTTCAGTGAATTTGGTGGCGAATGAGCAAATAATCTAGCAACGACAACAACAAATCAAAATGGCAAGTGAGCCGATGATTCAGAACCGAGAAAAAAACGTCAGAGTAGCATTTGAGTCGAAGATTCAGAAACGACAACAAAATGTCACAGTGGTAAGTGAGTCAACAATTCAGCAATGAAACCAAGTGTCAAAGTGGCAAGTAAGACGACATTTCAGAAACAACAACAAACGTCACAGTGGCAAATGAGTCGACAATTCAGCAACGAGAACAAACGTCAAAGTGGCATGTGAGCCGACGATTCAGCAATGACATCAACCGTCAAAGTAGCATGTGAGCCGACGATTCAGCAATGACAACAAACGTCAAAGTGGCATGTGAGCCGACGATTGAGCAATGACAACAACCATTAAAGTGGCATGTGAGCCGACGATTCAGCAACGACAACAACCGTTGAAGTGGCATGTGAGCCGACGATTGAGCAATGACAACAACCGTTAAAGTGGCATGCGAGCCGACGATTCAGCAACGACAACAACAGTGTCACAGAACGTCTGAACATACTCTTGTGTGTGATCTCTCACACCTTCAGCCCTACGGCAGTATCATTTCTATCTCTTAATTTTTCTCACCAATCGCTTTTATTTGGCATAAATCATGCCTTTTCATTCCTTTTACTCTCTATGTTGGATTAGTAGGATGAAGTCTCTAACACTTTACTCCCCATACGGACGTATCTGCTTTACACGCAGAATTGTTTACATTCCGCAAGGTAAATGCGATAATACCAGGTAATTATACCGGTCATACGCTTATCTATTCTCTCAGTCTGACCATCTTTTGAAACGCGTCGGTCCAACATTTCACCCCAGGTGAAAAGCTGGCGACAATAAGGTCTCGTCCGATCGACATGAAAAGAACCCAAGATTGTCTGTCTGGGTTGCCGACGTCGGTGTATGTTTGTCTGGCAGGTTACAAAGAGCGTCGATGCGTTTATCGCTTTTTGTGAGACAATCCCTGGTGATTGTTACATATAATCTGTCTGGGTAGACATCTTGGCAGAAGACATTACGCCAGGCAAACATGGTCACATGTTGTTTGTGAGAGTGCACAAGATGTCACCGGAAATATTACCGCATGATTTGAAAGAGGTCACACGTTGGAATATTAAATTTAATATTTTAAACACATGGGGGATTTTTTGAATTAAACACCCCGACCCACATAGTCTAAAGAGATTCCATTGGTTTGAAGTGAGCGCCGGGATATACATTGAATTTCATTGGAAAACTCGGCGGAAAGACCATCTGTAATCGGAACTGGAAATACAATCTAGCGAAAGTAACATATAAATTGCTCGTGTCCATCTTAACCTGCGCGAGGAGACTGTGTATCTGTCACGTAGGGTTTATATTCATTTAATTTCCTACATCTTCTTCCTATTCTTTCACCCGATTTCTCTCTTTTATTATCTCTGTATTTCATTTTTTCCTGTATATTTTTCATCCATTCGTTTTTGCGAATATTATTTTCATATAATTCGCAAACTTTACCTGTTTTCCTTTCTCTAAAACTGAGAATCGCACCTGGGTGGTATTGCGTACATGTCAGTCGCGCTGGTCGGACGATAGGCGTGAAATTACAGCATTCGCTAGACATTCGTCTGAGGGTCTCTGGCCTGGGGCGTGAAAATTCACCCGAGGGACATGGAAAGTAGACAGAGAGTCTACATTTCAGTAAACGCATGAGGTTTTTCGTCAGGAAAAACCCGGCTTAGCGTGAAAATCCACTCCGCACTGCAGCCGGTGGTCTGAGATTTGCAACTCATGCAAGCCCTCGGCCACTGATGGCTGTTACGTCACGCGATAAGCGGACGAAGGTGTTATACGGACAGGGGAGACTATTTTCGCTTGGCGAAATAAGATTAGGATCCTGTGTCCGATTTTAAAGATATTGGCCAAGTTTGAAACTTTAATTTCATTCTCGCTCATAGACTCACAGTAGATAGGTTGCTCGTAAACAGAATAGCTGTTAGCGAAGTATCTCAGTTTGTTTCGGCAATTTGTCGAACTTCTAGACTTCCAGAAATATTTTCAGCATTTTTATTCTTAAGTTGTGCGACTACCTGTAATTCTGTGGTTGAGGTAATTCATATGATAGATATATAGATTTTGTGAGTGTTAAAGTGTTAAATCGCTTAATTCATTTTTAATCTATTTCTTTAGCGCAGAAGAGAAATAAAGTGGTAGGCTATTATATTTTCTAGGGAAGCATTCAGTGGAAAGCAGAATAAAATTAAAATTTCTAGCTTATAACGGCAATTGTAGCTATTTATGAATTTAATTTAACTGCTAATACTCAGTCGAGTGTATTTTTCTAAACTAACGTATAAACTCTAGAATCGAGCCTCATGAATGGTGACGGAATACGCACGTGTTCTTAATTCATGAGGATTGCTGATTTTAAATATAACTTACGTCACGGGAAGTTTAAATGATAAGCAAAGCTCTCTGCTTGCAAGTTTAAATGTAAGTTATAACCAGTACAGATTCTGTTTATTATATTATATGTGTTATTTTTCCTCCACACAGTGAAAGTTTTGGGGTGACCCTAACTTTACCAGCACCTAGTAGTAGTTTCCATACTTGTGAAGAAATAGACAGTCCTTATTTTGAACCACGTGGGTTTCTTAAGTACCACTGGTCTAAACAGTGCATATGCAACCCGAGTTAGCCAGAAATACTATCTCCCAATAACGGGTTTTCAAAGACTGTAATGATAAATACTGGACCTTGGAGCCAGATCTTAATTTCTTCTAGAAAAACTCTACGTAATCTTTCTGCCTGGTGGCGCGAAATACTTCTAGTATTAACTAACATTTCCCGACTATATATATATATATATTTTTGTGGACAAATCTGTGGTGTGACTAAAGTGAATCCTATACTGAGGGAAGGCACCGACCTGACATTCATCATTTCTAGAAACCTACGCTATTGACACTGTGCTCTGCTAACTCCCGCGCCTGGAATAATTGTTAGGTGACTTAATCAGACATTTGAACAAATTTGCACACCCAAGTAGTCGTTCCCGGAGACTCTGAGTTAAATACGTCTTTTGGAACTGGGGACTTCTTGGCAGAAGACTGCATTTTTTGAGTCTGTGTGAAAATCTAAAATCAGTGTGTTCCAAGAGGCAGCGAGCAAAGTCGTGAGTACATGTATGAGAGGCCATGGCGGAATGAATGACTGTACGCTGGTTTGAGTGATGTTTTCACTATTATATCTTTGACACCCTGTTGCTGTCCTAATTTTTTTTTCCAATCTGCATAATTTGTTGCTAAGGCTAGAGTTCTTGTGTTTTTGTCTTAGGTTAAATCAGATTTTTTTCAAACTCTGTGCATATAATTACGAGATAAACAAAGAAAACTCTTAGACTCATACCCCATGTATCTGTGGCTCGGGCGCCATCATCTGTTCTCTTAACGGGGCCGGGCTAAACCTAGAGTTAACACTATAACGGGGCTATCATCCTTGCAACATTTCCTTGAATTTTTATGACTATGTGTATATGTATTTTTCTTGATGTACTTTCTTTGATGTTGTGAGCCGATTTTTCCTGATATTAAAATCGCTCTTGAACTTAATAATCGTGTTTGGTCAGCTCGTTCTAGATATATATATATATATATATATATCATTGTTATAGTTTTCCCACGTCTGTGTGTTTACCTGTCGTCACGTGTATGTGCGTGCCTGTGAGTGATAGAAATATACGTAATATGTATATTGGTGTAGTCTGTCTGACGCTGTAACAACTGTTGTAGAAGATATAGTCTTAACCCTCTATTGGGCCTTGTTGCCATTTGGCAACATACCGTTTAAAGTCATCTATTTCACTATCCGGCGTTCAAATTAATAATTTTTTTGTTTTATTGTGTTCTAGAAACATTCCCAATTTTAAATTACCGGGTAACTCATTTGTCGGAGAAATACTTTTTTTTCACGCACTCTTTTGTCAAGGCATGGTAGCTGGTTTGCAAGATCGAATTGAGAGGTGAGTTTACTTCACATTATTTTTTAAAATTCCTTATGAAAACGGTGTATAAAAAATATGTTGAGTAACTTAAACCACTTATCTTTGTAACAAATGCTTTAATAGTTATAAATAAATAAAAGAATTTACTCTTATTTTACATTTTAGGTATGTTGCCATTTGGCAACAAAAGTCGATTAAGGAATAAAAACCACTTCATGTTGCCAATTGGCAACAGTTGCTTTTTACCTAATAAATGATATTTAATGTTGTATTTCTCTGTAATCAACAACATTAGTATTTTATTCTCATTATAATTGATTAAACTTCATCATTTAAAAAAAAAGTTGTTATTTGCAATTTTATGTATCCTAAAAAGGTCAATGTAAATAGTAGAATTACCAGTATAAATTACTAATAATATTGTAAATGAATAAAACATATTTACTTCATCTAGACTTGACTTTTAGAACTAAACTACACATGATAACCACTAAAATTGCCAGTAATCACAAAACATAATGTATCATCAGATGAGATTAAACAATTTTGTGATGAAAAACTTTTGAATTACAAAATGTATATGTTGTCATTTTTAAAAAATTTTTTTTTACAGTTAAACACAATGGATCCTCAAAAGTTTTACAGCCAAAAGACTACAATCTATAGACCAATACCTGAGGCTTCTAGCGATAGTGAGCTGTCAGACAGTGAGGCTGAAGACATCCTGGATAACACGTGGCAACCCGGCCCTTCCTCGGACACAACCGATTCAGGTTTGTTGAATTTAATTGATGTTTTTTTTTTTAATGTTGCCACTTTATTTCAGACTGCAGTTGTAGCCTTGTCCATCAGTGTACAACCTATGTACAGTTTCAGCCTAGTCCATCAGGTACTAAATATCGGCTGACGGAGACTTACTTGTGGAACGCTTTATACCATAATGTGGATTAGAATAATTTTTTATCATTATTACTATTATCAGAATAATAACATGTACACCAGTATACCAATAAATGATTGTTTATGTTGCCAGATAATTAATATCTTTGTTTTCTTTTTTTTCAGAATCATCTGCATCAGAGCTGGAGGACACAGATGTAACCTTTGATCGTCGTCGGATGCTATGGAGACACCGTGAAGCCTCAGATGTATCTTCTGAAGCTCCGCCCTTCTCTGGTGATTCGGCACACGTATCAGTTACCTCAGAACCAATAGAATACTTCCGCAGATTCATTGATGATGATACAATGGCACATATGGTCACTGAATCAAACAAGTACAGCATCCAGAAAAACATCATGAAGCCTCTCAGATTGAGCCAGCCAGAACTGGAACAGTTTTTTGGAATTGCGTTTATGATGAGTATTGTTAGAATGCCCAGTTGTAAATTGTACTGGGACTCTACAACGCGCTATGGACTTGTTGCTGATACTATGACGAACAAGAGGTTTAAAGAAATCAAAAGTAACATTCACTGCAATGACAACAACAAGCAGCAAGACAATGAAGGCGACAAATTGTTCAAATTAAGACCTTTAGTTGACGCTCTGAAAGTGAAATTCAATTCAATCAAACCAGCAGAAAGGCTGAGCATTGATGAGCAAGTTATCCCATTCAAAGGTCAATCATCTCTGCGTCAGTACAACCCAAAGAAACCCAAAAAGTGGGGCTATAAAGTCTTCGTTTGTTCAAGCATTTCTGGTTTGATTCATGATTTTGAAATTTACACTGGAAAAATTGACGTGTGTCCTGGCCAACCTGATTTAGGAGCATCAGCTAATATCGTGCTGAGACTTCTTCAACGTATCCCTAAAAATGTGTGGCATAAAGTATTTTTTGACAACTGGTTTAATTCGCCAGCATTGCAGGCATGCCTCTGGAAACAAGGCATTGCATGTCTTGGCACTGTCCGCGCAAACCGGCTGAAAGGGTGTAATCTGTGTTCCGATAAGGAACTGAAAACGAAAGGAAGAGGGTCATCTGTTGTTTGTACTGCAGCAACAAACGGAGCCACATTGAAAGCTATCAAATGGTATGACAATAAAGCAGTCACACTGCTAAGCACCTATGCAGCAGTTGAACCAGAATGTGTAGTCAGAAGATGGGACAGAAAAGCCAAGAAGGAATACACATTTCTTGCCCTGCAGCTGTGAAAGAATATAACATGTTCATGGGAGGGGTAGATTTGCTGGACTCCTTGCTGGCACTCTATCGTATACCTATTAGATCCAAGAAATGGTACCACAGAATATTGTTTCATTTCCTGGATGTTTCTGTGGTGCAAGCTTGGCTAACTTATTGTTCAGATGTGTGTAAGGATGGTATGGAAAAAAAGGACAGACTACCATTAGTTGATTTCAAGTTGCAGATTGCTTTGTGTCTCCTAAAAGCAGGAAAAAGTGAAAATAATAAAAGGGGAAGGCCATCAGGAAGCACTGAGACACAGCTGGTGGCTAAAAAGAAGAGAGGGCAAACAGCAAATGTACCTCCTTTTCATGTCAGAACTGACAATGTTGGCCACAGCCCCAATTCCGTCACCAACAAAGGGAGATGCAAACTTCCTGGATGCAAGGGGTACTCCAGAACTGTCTGTGAGAAGTGTAACCTACACTTGTGCCTCAATAAACATTCAAACTGTTTCAAAGTATTTCATGAAACATGAGTGTGGAGCTGTGATTGAGTCACGAGACAGAAGATTTTTTTTTTTTCAGTAACTATATGTTTCCTTGTATGTGTGGCATTTTCTGTATAAATTACACTTAACTTCATGAAGTTTCACAAATTTTGTTGTCTGCTATTTACTGTTTAAATATTAAATGTAGGTAGGGAGTAAAAAAAAGGTGAAATAGATGTTGTTAGACATAAAAACATAGTTAAAAGATATATGTTGCCAAATGGCAACAATAAATGTTCCCAACCTTAATGGTGATTTGTTGCCAATTGGCAACATACCCATAAAACACTAACTAAACATTTTTTTTTGCCCAAAATTAACCTTCACACCACTTTTCAGACATGGGACAGCCACAAAAACCACTCCAAGAATTTTTTTTCCAACTATTTCATAAATGGCCCAATAGAGGGTTAATTCCAAAAGCAAACAAACAAAAACAAAAACACAAAAAAGCAAAACAAACAAACAAACTCCAAACCCCCCGTACAGTATATTAGACAATGATTTGAAACATAATCAGATTAGGGTGGCGTATAATCAGAACACATGAAATATTTGAGCAGTCTGTGATTGAATGAGTAGGGACGTGGCATGTTTTTTCAGGTATGTGGGGGATTGTACCAGAGATGAGCAGCTTTGAGTCACTTAGCAGATACTGCCATAGGGAGTAAACTGTTAAAGCCTTCACTATACTAGGTCCAGCTTTATAGTGGGGTAACCGGTTAGAGAGAGTAGAGGGGAGGGAGGGAGGGGGAGAGAGAGAGAAACAGAGAGAGGGGAAACGGATAAAATAAACAGAGCAGATATTTCATGACACGGTCACTCTCGTAACGGAACGATGACGTCAGCAGGTGGACAAGAGGCAATTCTCAGGAGTGCCTATTACTTCCCTTGCTTATCAATTGCCTACTTTCTTCCGTCCGTCCTTCCTTCTTTCTTACGAATGCCTATCACTGACCTACTTACGTTACTGGTGTATACGATCGACTGGCCTGGGATTTCCCTCTTTATTTATTCATGAAATATTAGACGGTTTTGTATGAGAATTACATTGCTCCCCTTTACAAACTGTAATGACGTGACCGTCGTCCTGACCTTGAGTATCAATTTACTTAAGTCAGCCCGGATGTTCATATTGGTCGGATTTGTTGACGTTACAAGTATAGGCGTGATTTCTCTCTCTTTCTCTATCTCTCTCTCTCTCTCTCTCGCCCTCGATCTCTCATATTTATCGCGTTACATTTTCTCCATCTTACCCCCTACTTCCAGCTTCAGGCAACTATAATTTAACTGCTCTCTCTGGCGAAGCAACTACTGAAGAATGACGGAATACAGACCCGACAGTCTGCTTCTTCTCCTCCCTTCAAATATCATGCAAGATGGCGCACGTGATCATGTCTGTCCACAACTTGATATCTCCAGTAATGTTGATAATGATGTTGCTGATTGTTTCCATGCTACAATGTTAAACTGTCCACTGATTGTTTCCATACTACAATGTTAAACTGTCCACTGACTGTTTCCATGCTACAATGTTAAACTGTCCACTGATAGTTTCCATGCTACAATGTTAAACTGTCCACTGATAGTCTCCATGCTACAATACTAAACTGTCCACTGATAGTTTCCATGCTACAATGTTAAACTGTTCACTGATAGTTCCATGCTACAATGTTAAACTGTCCACTGATAGTTTCCATGCTACAATGTTAAACTGTCCACTGATAGTTTCCATGCTACAATGTTAAACTGTCCACTGATAGCTTCCATGCTACAATGTTAAACTGTCCACTGATTGTTTCCATACTACAATGTTAAACTGTCCACTGATAGTTTCCATACTACAATGTTAAACTGTCCACTGATAGTTTCCATGCTACAATGTTAAACTGTCCACTGATTGTTTCCATGCTACAATGTTAAACTGTCCACTGATAGTTTCCATGCTACAATGTTAAACTGTCCACTGATTGTTTCCATACTACAATGTTAAACTGTCCACTGATAGTTTCCATGCTACAATGTTAAACTGTCCACTGATAGTTTCCATGCTACAATGTTAAACTGTCCACTGATTGTTTCCATACTACAATGTTAAACTGTCCACTGATAGTTTCCATGCTACAATGTTAAATACAATGTTAAACTGTCCACTGATAGTTTGCCACAATGTTAAACAATGATTGTTTCCATACTACAATGTTAAACTGTCCACTGATAGTTTCCATACTACAATGTTAAACTGTCCACTGATAGTTGCCATGCTACAATGTTAAACTGTCCACTGATTGTTTCCATACTACAATGTTAAACTGTCCACTGATAGTTTCCATGCTACAATGTTAAACTGTCCACTGATTGTTTCCATACTACAATGTTAAACTGTCCACTGATTGTTTCCATACTACAATGTTAAACTGTCCACTGATAGTTTCCATACTACAATGTTAAATTGTCCACTAATAGTTTCCATACTACAATGTTAAATTGTCCACTGATAGTTTCCATGCTACAATGTTAAACTGTCCACTGATTGTTTCCATACTACAATGTTAAACTGTCCACTGATAGTTTCCATACTACAATGTTAAACTGTCCACTGATAGTTTCCATGCTACAATGTTAAACTGTCCACTGATAGTTTCCATGCTACAATGCTAAACTGTCCACTGATAGTCTCCATGCTACAATGCTAAACTGTCCACTGATAGTCTCCATGCTACAATGTTAAACTGTCCACTGATAGTTTCCATGCTACAATGTTAAACTGTCTACTGATAGTTTCCATGCTACAATGTTAAACTGTCCACTGATAGTTTCCATACTACAATGCTAAACTGTGTACTGATAGTCTCCATGCTACAATGTTAAACTGTCCACTGATAGTTTCCATGCTACAATGTTAAACTGTCCACTGATAGTTTCCATGCTACAATGTTAAACTGTCCACTGATAGTTTCCATGCTACAATGTTAAACTGTCCACTGATAGTTTCCATGCTACAATGCTAAACTGTCCACTGATAGTCTCCATGCTACAATGTTAAACTGTCCACTGATTGTTTCCATACTACAATGTTAAACTGTCCACTGATAGTTTCAATGCTACAATGTTAAACTGTCCACTGATAGTTTCCATGCTACAATGTTAAACTGTCCACTGATAGTTTCCATGCTACAATGTTAAACTGTCCACTGATTGTTTCCATACTACAATGTTAAACTGTCCACTGATAGTTTCCATACTACAATGTTAAACTGTCCACTGATAGTTTCCATGCTACAATGTTAAACTGTCCACTGATTGTTTCCATACTACAATGTTAAACTGTCCACTGATAGTTTCCATACTACAATGTTAAACTGTCCACTGATAGTTTCCATGCTACAATGCTAAACTGTCCACTGATAGTCTCCATGCTACAATGTTAAACTGTCCACTGATAGTCTCCATGCTACAATGTTAAACTGTCCACTGATAGTTTCCATGCTACAATGTTAAACTGTCCACTGATAGTTTCCATGCTACAATGTTAAACTGTCCACTGATAGTTTCCATGCTAAAATGTTAAACTGTCCACTGATAGTCTCCATGCTACAATGTTAAACTGTCCACTGATAGTTTCCATGCTACAATGTTAAACTGTCCACTGATAGTTTCCATGCTACAATGTTAAACTGTCCACTGATAGTCTCCATGCTACAATGTTAAACTGTCCACTGATAGTTTCCATACTAGAATGTTAAACTGTCCAATATGTTCACTCTTGGTCGTCCTTTCCTACTGCCATAATATATATTAGCTTTCCTCTTCCTATATCGTCAAATGAAATGTTTCTTTCTAATGAGCGTCCGACTGACAGAGTGGCTTGAGCGCTGGTCTCTCGCGGCAAAGGTGCCGGGTTAGATTCACGGTTTCGACACACTTAAATGTACCCAGCTGTAAACGGATACCTGACTCTGCTCTTGAGTTAAGGAAGAAAAAGGCAGCGAGTAAGGGTGGCCAACCCTCACCTATCGATGCTGGACCTAGTATACTCACTTGACTACCCTTCAGCAGTATTTGCTATGTGACGACCTTTACCTTCTAATATGAATAAAAAGCTTCCCAGCCCGCATTGGCTTCTTCCATGACATCCTCATTACTCTTAAGGCGGTCTACGTTTTTCTTGACATTATTCTGTAAAATGACATCTCTGTAGCTCCAGGAATGTTCTTGCTTCTTGTCTAATGATCCATACCTCAATTTCGTATGTCAGGATTGGTTCTTTATAACAGTGCTCCGCACTAGTGTGCCGCGGCACAGTGGTGTGCCACCAGTGTCTGCCTGGTGTGCTGTGACATCACGCAGATTACATCATATAACTGCACATACAATTATAGGTTATGGTAACATATTACGAAAGAATCTCACGCGTACAATTTTACAAATAATAAGTTCTGTTATCATCATCCACCAATCCATCACAAAAAATTGGGGAGCATTGTCTTATGATTGCATTGAATTTTGAAATATTTGCATTATCTTATACCCAATTATTTAAATATATAACTGTGTGCCGTGGAATTTTAAAAGGCCCTTTAAGTGTGCCGCGAAGTGAAAAAGGTTGCAGAGCACTGCTTTATAACACTAAAAAACTCTTTCTCACTTCCATGTGCTGCATTAAATCTTTTCATTTTATTGAACACTGTTTTTTTTTGTCTCAGCTATTCTACTCTTCACCTCCGAGATGCATCGAAACTTGATGGTTGTAAGTTATTGTTATTGTAATTGGTAATCAGAATCGACCTCACTGCACTCCGGGCAAACCCATAGGTGCTCAGTTTCCCTCAGCAGATGTCGAACAGAATGCTAACTGTACAGTAGCAAGCTGGTTGTACATACGACGGATGAATGCTCTCTCACATCCATTTCTGCTAGTCCCACGTTTGATGCCAAATTCCCAACAGCCTCCGCCTTGTTGATTCATCCATTGCAGTGTCATTATCCAGCAGGCGATCATTAATAGCCCTTAGTATCTCTCCCTTATCCATGTCCAGTCCCCACTATAGGTGCTCTCGAGGCCAGTCTGTCAGCTCTCTCATTGCCACGTCCCCTGCATGACCAGGACAGTAGATCCACACCAGTTCTTCAAGACTTGAGGATTCTATTGATGTTTTCCATTCCTGCCGCATCCACCCGTTCTGAACTTTCCGAAGCATGACTTGAGAGTCTGACAATATAACTGCCCTGGTTGACGGAGTTTCAGACAGCCACCTCAGTGCTACAGTAACTGCCTCTACTTCCATTCTCATGCTGGAGGTTGTTGTCATGTAGGCTCCACTCTGTTCAGCGACGACCCTGCCCTTTATTCTCGCAGAGAAGCCCCATCCTGATTTCTCACCACGCACTACAAGCCCATCAGTGTACACAATGGCGTCATCATCGACAGCATGATCACTTATCAGCTGATTAATCTCCAGCTATGCTTTTCCACTGCCCCAAGACCTGCACTCTCTGTCAAGGCTAATGACGACCTGCTGGTAGTTTATCCAGTTCTCCCCTGACTTACTCCACTCTTCCCCTTTGGATATATTTTCAACACTGGTCACCTGACCAATCGTAGGCTCTGCCTGTGCCATCCATGACATCCCCCTCTTGATTCTTGCTCCTTTGATGTCAGCTACATTCTGATGTAGGGGGTGTCTTTTGTAGGTGGTTACCCGCATATATGCTTTTGCCTGGGCAATCGCATATCTGGATCTAATCGACATCAGTCCGAGCATGTATCTCATTGTCACAATAGGGGTATCACGCGTACAGCCCAAAACTAGTCGCATCCCTTCATTTTGAATGCGTTCCAGTCGTTCACATTGTGATACTGACAGCGTCAGTAATCATAGCCCGTACTCGATTACTGAAATCACGAGCTGATGATACTGGAGAAACAATAGTCTCTGTTCCAAGCGCGCAGCAGCCATTGTTTTTAAGGCTGCCAGTCCTCGCTTGCACTTATGTATGATACTTAAATGATAGCCCACTATCAAACTTTACTCCCAGATACTTCAGCCTATTTTGCCTTTCAATATTCTGCCCATTGAAAGTGATGTCTGGAAGGACTGCTTGCACTATGGAGTTGTTCAAAGAGCATCACAGCCCACAGGCCTTGTTGAGATTGACCTTTGATCCGCCTTTCCTCACACCATTTAGAAACCGCCTGTAGTGTCTCTTGTATGCCTTGGACCGTTTCCTGTCTGTCTGAGCCAGTTCTGTACAGGAGTATGTCATATGCGAAAGTTAATGTTCGTCCCAGTCCTGTCGGTTGAAAGGTTGCTACTTTTGCTGTGTAGATGTTAAACTGCACTGGTGATAGTGGAGAAACATGGTGTAGTCCCGGGCAAATGCGCATTGATTCTGATGTCCATGTCCCCAAGGCAGCTTCTATCCACCTTGTTATCCAAGGGTTTAAGTTAAAAACAGGTAACTGCTATTCATTTTACTGGCGGTGTATAAATATTGCTACTAAATCCGGCATACGGAAAATAAAGATAAAAGCACTTATATTCTACTATGAATGTTTTGAGCAAGCTTCTCATTTGGGGAACACCTGCCGTGACTGCACCATGCTCCATAGGCAAATGAAAAATGATGATGATTTGTGCAGCTAACCAGAAGTACCCTTACTTTCCACAACTTATGTCTTATAAACATCTAGAGACCAGTCCTTCTATCCGTCTTCAAGGCTATCTTTCCCTGACCCTACTCATCGTGACAAGAACACAAAACGTTAAGATGGCCAATTTTCCAATAACGGCCGTCATTTTGCGGATACGCGGGTCAAACTTAATTTCAAGACAGTGGCCTGAAATTACCCAAACATCTCCTCTTTCCCCCCCCCTCCCCCCAAGGATAAAAAACGGTGAAAATAAACAAAATTCCCACAATTCCTGAATACACAAAACGTCCCATCAAAATAAATGTTCGCCCTCGTTCCTCCCTCCCAAATTGAAGGATCGCTCTATAATTTTCCAGATCGAAGAGCATAATGTTCAGCCTACCGAGCAAATTTATGGTCGTCTTTGGAGAGTATATCCTCTAAAGCGGCTATATAGATTAGCACTGGCTATTTTGTTGATGACTATTTTCTTTTAAATTTCAAATGGTGCTAGATTAAAAGCCGTCAACATGTGAACGTAGACAGAATACCAAGATGGACACAAAAGATAAGCTTCCAACGACATTAGAAAGGTAAGCCTGACATTACCATCAGCCACCACTCAAGCTGGTCCACTTGCAGGAAACCTGCAACAAGCACTTGACATGCTCTTGCCTCTGTGGTTTCTATGGCAATTAGTTTGACATGATGGTTGCAAGCCTCACTGCACTACCTTATATTAGTCGCCGTCTACGACATGCTTGTGAGAGCAGTAAGCATATTCTTTCTTTGTTGGCAACTATACGAGGTCTATTTAAGCCTGACAACAGTAGACATATAGCGAAATGATAGAGATGTTTTAAGGTCAGAGAGAGGGAGAGACAGAGAGATTTAGTCGCTCAAGTCCATACCCACTTAAATAAAGCTTCGGATACGGAGTAATAGAAAACTTATTTTGTGTTACCGGGGCCCGAAAGGGGAGCAAAGAATAGCAACACTGTACCCTACAAGGCATGTCGTAAAAAGCGACTAAGGAGGGTTGGGCATGGGGCTGGTTACCCCATCCCGTAAAAAACTTGTTACCACAAAAACTTCAACAAACATGGACAAGTCAAATAAAGAATATAAATCAACTCAGCCGCCCAAGACAGAAGAAGGTCCTCTGGAAAGGAGGCGCATGAAGCAACATAGAGAAAGCCGAAAGGAGTCTGGGTTGCCGACTAACATTTTTTCGTCTAAGAAAATCTCCAGGATTGGCACCTGGAATGTTCGCACTCTCTGTTAACAATGGAAAACTGCACAGGTAGCAGCAGAAATGACAAATTACAGGATTGATATCCTGGGTCTCTGCGAGACACGGTGGAAAGGCATAGAGAAGAGGAGATTGATCACAGGAGAAATGGTGTTGTCCTCAGGACATGAGGCGGAAAGAGCCCACCATAGTGAAGGGGTGGCTCTAATGCTGCCCAAAGAAGCACAGAAGGCACTTATAGAATGGGAAGCAATGGGACCCCGAATTATAACAGCAAGGTTTAAATCAGCTACAAAGAAAGTAAATATAAACATCATTCAGTGTTATGCACCAACAAACGATAAAGAAGAATCTGTGAAAGAAGACTTTTACACCAGACTACAAAGTGTCTTGGACAATAAGAAAAGAAAGGACATCACAATTTTGATAGGGGACCTAAATGTGAAATAGGAACAGACAACACTGGCTTTGAAGAAATCATGGGAAAGCATGGATTAGGTATGATGAACGAGAATGGGGAACTGCAAACTTCTGTGCTTCAAATTGTGATGAATTTACCGTGATACAACGTTAAAATATCTCCAATTATAAAGATAACATGTAGGGATAAAAATAATGCGTAAGATACTAGGAGACATGCTCGCCTATGCCAGCATTTCCTACCGCCATGGAAACTAACTAGCTAAACATGCAGACGAAACGGTACCCTTGTAGACGGGAGGGAAACGGAGATAAAAATCATTATGACGGTCTGAACACGTGTTTGAATCTAGAAAGGCAAAAAGACGCAATTTGTAGTTTAAAAGAAAAAAATCACGCCACTAGTTGACACAATGTAAGGAAATGGACAGAAAACGACTTTGGCTCTTGTCAGAGACAGACGTTTCTTTGACGATTTACGGTACTTTGACGTTATAGTTTGAATATAGCGGCAAAACGCGTGAAAAGTAGAACGTTCAAAAAAGAATCCACCATTTATCAAAAACTAACCTTGGAAAAGTAGGTTTTTTCTTAATAATTAAAGTTATGAAAATAAAACCTAGCTAGTTTGATAGCCCCATCTTAAGCAGAGAAATAAACATACTTTTAATTATTACTGAGGACAGATATACAAGGAAGATATTGACGAAAGACCGTATTGTTCCCATCAGAATAAGCGAACAGTATTGTTGTGCATACTTTCACTAAAGTCTCAATTTTTGCGTAATTGAGACAATATGAAAATGCAAATTCAAACTGTAATAAACTAGTCGGGTTGCAAACAGTCGGAGATTGTGTTGCTAAAAATAAACGTAGGAAGCAGGTTCGTGCAGTTTTTTACATAGTGTTTAGTCCAAAAAACAAGTGATGAAATGTAAATGTGGGAAAAAAAGATAAAATGTGGACCCGACGTGTACATTTGAAAATTGATGATGTAGTCTTTGTAGACTTTATGAGATGGGAAAAGATAAAAATGTGTCAGGACGTACATGTTGAGTAAATTAAGATGTAATTTTTAACTTTTATTTTCAAATTTTGAATTGAAAAGCTTAGGTCTCTTCTGATCTGATTGGCCAATTTTGGTATATTAGCAGGGATGTAGTTACCTCACATTTTAGCCATTCGGCATAAGCTCTGGTCCAGTAAACACAGTCATTATGCTAGTGGTGTTGTTGTAACCAGGAAGAATAATACATTCCCAATTTAGATGGTGGGACGGTGCCATGTTGTGCTGGATGGTGGGGATGCCACAGCTGGTATGTTTGGATGGACCGCTATGCTCCTGGAGTTTTGCTAGTATAGGTAACTGTGTGATTTCAATTTTGAATTGAGCTAGGGTGGTGGGGAGTTGTGAAAGAGATTTGTATGTATTGTTTATTTAGTTGGTTAATGGTATTTGAGATAAAGATGATACGTGGCATGGAATGAGGTGGATTGGGTGGGAGGTTTGAGAATGGGTGGTATGTTTTGTATGGGATGTGGTGAGGGTATGTGCGGTTATCAGGGGTTAGAGATGGGTTGACAAACAAAAAATTATTGGGTGGGATCTTAACTAAGACGGAAGGAAGGCGGAATCTATTATTGAGAGGTCAGTGGGTAGGGGAACATTATCTCACTATCTTCTATTGAATAAAAGAGGGAAACTATTGAAACATATCTTAGATGCAATGCAAGTCTTGGGGAAGTGGTACTTTGTGGAAACAACTGGGTATGTAAGATGTGGGTGGGCTATAGTGTTGGTCAGGAGTGAGATCTGATTCCATGGTCTTGTGGGTGGAATGTTGTTGTGTTTAGTGTTGTGTGTAAGAGTGGATGGGTGGTAGATGGTATGAGTAACTGACACATGGCACAAAAACTTTTGTTTCAGAATTGTGAGTTTACTGTTTGTTGGCACTTGTATAGAGAGGGGTGCGTTGCCAAATGGCTTGAGAGAGAACTGTAGGAGGTGTGTAGACAACAAGCTGATGTAGTGGAGTGTTCTTACTGGGGTTATGCGGATGGTGTGAGCCGCTAACACTTTGTGTCTCTGTGAAGTCCTAACATTGTATCGCGCTCTGACTGCAGTACTGAGAGGGCGAGTGGGCCACCAGAATATCTTATGCCAGATCGTCACAGGCGAGATAAGGTGAAAGCAAAATCTGCCATGTGGGAAAATCACCACTATTCCACCACCAAATAAAGGGGGGGGGACATAAATATATGAGAAATAAAACATTTTACTTCAGTTCATAAGTCAATAGGACAACGATGTTGGTATTAGTCACAGATCATGGGCGTGATGACGCAGAGTAGACTATCAGAAGAGAGAGAGTCGGAAACATCCAGTACTAGTTCTCCCGCTCAAAGACAGTATAGATTAAGTTAGTGAGTATAAACAGCATTCTTAAGACTGGTAATTTTGTATACCTATAGTACACAAATATTACATTTTTATTATGCCACATAATTTATTGCATTCAATTGATAAATCAAATATCCTTTCATATGTCTGATCGCAGGCATCGATGCAAAAACTAAGATGAAAACTTGGTTGCGCGTTGTACTAGAATGAAGATAGGTGATGTTTAAAAATGAGAGAAGTAATTGTTGTATAAATTTAAGAACTGCTTAGTAGAAAGTTGAGAGAGAGATACAACCAGAGGGAGGTTAGTTCAGTGTGTTGTAAGGTACGGAACGTTTAATTAAATATTTGTAGATTAGTAGATAGGTATTAGATAAGATGGTAACAGTGAAGAAAGATACTTTGAAGCGTGTTGTGGAGCTTGTGACGTGGTCTTGCATATTACTACACATCCACAAAATTCAGTACCCATAGACGTTTTTTTAAACGTAATTCTAACATTGTGAGTGTGTTGGGCATTGTAGTAGCATTTGGTGTGTGGGCGTGTTAGTGTGGTTATGTTTTGCTGGGTGCGTAGTAAGAAGGGGATAGCCTTGTCTTAACCTCTAGGTAAGTTGTGATGTGGTCGGACGCGCGGGAGGGAGAAGTGGGGCAGAGAGCGCTGGGGTTTTGTGGGGTGTGCTCAGGAGCCTCACCGAAGTGACCTATACAGTACACTAGATGGTTAAAGACGTTGTAACAACGCAGTACAATAGGCGCATCGGAGGATTGCTTGAAACTAGCCCGAGTGGATTGGTAGACAATTAGAGAGCGTAGTTGGATGTAGCGGAGGAGAAGCATGTGTATGATGTGTCTATCCACATAAGAAAGAATTCTAAAGAATATCGCATGGTATATCACCGGGGAGGTCTAATCAGAACGAGAATCAGACTGATCACATATTGAATAAAGCAGAAGAGAAGTTTAGGTATCATTGCATGATGTGAAGTATGTAGAGGAGCTCAGAATGTGTATCAGGACACCATCGGTTCTGATAGTGGTTGGCGCGTCGGTAGAGGATTTGAAGAGGTATAAACGCGGACGCTGAGCGCTCATCAGAAAATTAGAGGTAAGAACTCATGAAAGTGAGTTGTGTTACAACAGCATTTAGCTATAAATTGTGGATGATCTAGAAAAAATCAGAAAATAAAGAAACATTTTTCAATCACAGGGTATCCAAACCAAATACCAAGTACTCCAACAGCGGAAGATGAAAACAGATACGGAAGAACCACTGCAACAGATATGAAGTAAAAAGAAATATATGGACCGGTTGACATGGCGAAGAGAAGTACTGAGAAAAAAGGAACATCCGCACGCGCGATTACAGAGGCCATTGATGGATTATGATCTTTAGAAAGAGTCACAGCAGAATGAGAAACCACTTGTAGAATAGAAGACAGGAAAAAAAAGCAAATGAGACTAAGGCTAGATTTTAAAACAGATAGCAAAACGCAGAAGCTCGCGCAAATGCTGACACGACTCATGACGTGGATTTCATAGCGGCAAACAAAGAGAAGTAAGATAGAACGTTGAAGTTCTACAAGCAGTACTCGAAGTATGAGACATAAATTTTAGTGATTAGATGATTTGTTGTAGGGTGGCTGCGTGTGGAGAGTGTAGCTATGGGAGTCAGGTGAAGCTTGAGCAAAGGAAATGATGAGGGACTGTACAACAACACAAAGAAGCTAACTGGGGAATGATAGCATAACAGAGATGAATGGCTACTCTCAGGTATAAAGGAAGAGGGACTAGAAAGGATAATGGAAAATATTGCTTATGGATAGAGTTTTGTATATCGCTAATGAACAAGATGGAAGTAGGAGGGATGTCGGATTGCAGAATACGTAGATTTTGGAGTGAGATCATTTGTCGCTCAGTTAGACTCCGCATCTTACAACGCGTAATGTCCCCCGACATCCAGGGCGCGAGGTGCAAAGAAGATCGGAGCTATTCGGCAGAGGAGGATGACAATGTGTGCGTTTGGGAGGGGTGTGCAACGAGTATTTTAGAGATTGTGTAGTGGAAGAAGACAATAAAGTAAGAGAGATATGTGAGGTGTGCGCCGCCGCAGATGCTGAGATAAAGACTGTTGGAAAGAAGGAAAAGCAGCTGAGGTCCAGATTGTCGTGTGTATGTGCGACTCTGAGCTATAGAGTGGCGTCAGTAGAGGTGAGGCCTTATCGGGAATGTGATGCAAGGTGGATCTGGAATTCTCTGTTCGGCTAGATCGGAGATGTATTATATTGTGAGAGAGAAGATCGTGGACGTGGTTTGTGTGGTTGCGATCCAAAGTGTGTGAGAGGGAGGAAAGATACTACTCGAGCAGAATGGAGTAGGAGTAGTGTGGTATCGGGTCAAGTTGCTGTGAGAAGACAGATTGGAGATAAAGAGTTTACAAGAGGTGTGCAGGGTCGAGAAGTGTAGGTGTATAGAGGAGAGTTTAGATGCTTTAGCTGATCAGGGTGGTAAGGCGATTTGATGACAAAGGTATTAATGGACGCGTGAGGGTGAGGAGTCATTCGCTGGAGGAGGATGTTGATAAAGGGGCTAGTCAATAGACAAGCAAATTGAGAGTGTGGTTGTAATGGACAGCCCGTTGTTTTTCGACAAAGTAGATCCATGTACGCAGACGCAGAGATAATGCTACATTGAAGTATAATAGTTGAACAAAGTCTGGAATGGAAATTGCACTGCTATTACTATCGGATTCGTGGGGATCGATGTGGAATGAGAAGATAAGAGGCATTTGACAGGTGTGTGAGAAGAGAATGTAGAGATCTGCGCGAAGCGCTTTGGACCTGATTGATTTGGGCTACGCAGTGTTTATTCGGGGTTGCGACCAGTTGAGTGGGTGGAGGGATTGGCTATTGTGTCAAACTTAATAGAACGACGACCTGTACTGATGCTAGTATGAGACCGTAGGACTAAGAGTGCAGAGGTGGCGTCGCGTTTGTCGATTGGAGGGGACAATTACAGATAGAAAACGCAGTGTTTTAGGATTGTTGAGAGGAGATAGACGGGGAGTGAGATCCGAGGGAGGTGTCGCGCCTGCTTTGTCTGTCCAGTTGTTGGTCTTTTCTTACTAGCATATAGATTGGGGTTATGAAACAACATCGATCATCACTACAATAGAGGTGAGTATGGAATGTGGGCGGCGCGCCAGTAGGGGGTTGGTGAGAGGTTGGGCTGACTGTAAAGCAGCTGTGTATAGATTCACTGGGATATTGCAGCGTGGGATGGACTGTGGGTGTGTTTCTTTTTAGAATGAAGACGTTCTCGTTGTAACGTGTCCAGCAGATAACCTCAATAATCGCGCATGAGATGCGCAAAGGGCGGAGTGAGAAAATGAAGGTTAATGACTGTGGGTCTCTCGAGTCTATGTTGAGATGTTTGGTCACAACAAGTGTGCCTGAAACTACACAGGTGGCAACGCAGACGAAAAGATTAGTGATAATAAATGACAAGATAAATTGTGGATTAACAGGGATGAACTCTTGAAGAAACACACGGACAAAAGATCGTAGGTAATAAGCGTTTTAAACATATCTTGGATGTTTAATAGTTTTGTGGTTGTGTGGACAAAGTTGGAGGGACAGACAGTGATTTATCAAAAATAAGAGGAGTACACGAGATCGGAAAAAGCAAGATGGGGCATTTCGCTTTGGTCAATTGCGGTAACCGCGGGGGTATGGGAGAGAAAGTCAGGATGTGTAGAATATCTAGTTACCTAGACTTGGAGATCGAGAGTTAATTGGAAGATGTGTGGAGATCCTTGTAACTCAAAACAGTGGAAGTTCGAGGTTTCCGTATTGTGTGGCTCTGAGACATGGGAGAACAACAAAGACACACAACAAAAAAGCTTACAGACTTTTATAAACGGTGTCTGCTTGCGTAGAATAGAAGGAACTGAAAATGGAATGACAAGAGTATAGATACACGCAATTGTGGGCGTGTATGAATTGAGTGACGAAGAATAGAGGGAAGGAGACAAATGGCCCGAGGGTGGAACAAGAGTGGAGAAGAGAAGCCGCTGGCGATGGGATAGGTAGGGGACCACACATTGAGGAAAAAACCTGTCTGGATAGCCATTACAAGGGGCAGTCCTTGTTCTGGAATACCACAGGGAAAGAGAGGCAGAGTAGGAACCAAAGAAATAAAACAATAATGGAAGATGATAACTGGAAATAGGGAGTGAAAATGATGAGGAAAACATGGAAAAGAATCTTGAGTTGATTGGCCACAGGGACAAGGAAGAGACTTGGCAATGTTGTTTGTTAGAAGGTCTATGCATCTTTGGGGAGCTAAAGGGTAGTGAAAGATAGACGAGAGAGCGGAGAGACAGAGAGATCTTTAGCCGCTCAAGTACGCATGCTAACCCACTTAAAGATAAATGGCTTCACAGGATACGGAGCTGAGTAATAGAAAAGTTTATTATTGAATTATTATTTATAATATCGTACTTACAAAGGAAAGATAAAAAGAGAAAATTAAATAAAACTGTATATCGCGTAGCGCCTGATTTTTTCTGGAATTCCATGTTGTCGATATAAAGTGGGGTGTTCATTTAATTGTTATGGAAGTAGGGGCATAGATCTTGGATGTGCACTGGCATGTTTTGTGACAGTTTCTTGGCCATGCACGGTTTTTTGAAGCGTTGTTGTATAGCTTCGCCTAATCCAATGCCTCCAGAAGATGGAACGTAGAGGAGGAAACCTAGTGGCTAAGCCCCTGTGGAACGCAAGCTAGCTTGCATGCGTAGAAGTAAGCGTGGGAAGAGGCATAGTACTACTGGGACGAGCAAAAGTTATGGGTCGCGCGCTATTGCGAAGTGTTAGAGCAAGGGTTTATGTATTAGATTACACTTCGTAGAGCAGGGTGCTCGATTTTATCTAAAATGTCCGGTGAGCCTTGAAATCTCTCAATAAGTCTCTTGAATGGTAGAGTGGGTTTACTGCAGCTAAGAGCGCGTGCGCTTTGCAACATGAACGCGAAATAACAAGAGTGGACTCCATCTGTGTGAATTCCAGGACTATGGGCCTCGAGTCCGCGCCTTGACTCGATCTTACACAGTCTTGTGCTGGAGGGACTTTGTCTCCTTGTAGTGGTGGCGTTGGCTAATGCAATGATGTCATTGTGTCGACCAGCTTAGGTCTATAATGATTTATTGCATACCAACGGTGAACCACGCGCACTTTTGACCGGTGGATAGATCTATGTTTTCCGCCACGTTGCATTCAATTAAACCTCACTTTTTCCCCTTTGAAACTAGTTGGGGCTCGTGTTGCAAAAACCACGAGTTTTTTCGCCAGCAACTCATAAGGCAATTTACACGTGCGGTTAAAAGTGATACCCAGATCTATTGGACATTTCGGGTGGGACCGTGCGGATAAAAATGAAATTAACATAGTGCACACTGAAATGTATAACACATTCATCTGAGTCACAGGTTGTTTTGAGAATGACTTTTTTCATTGTCTTTACAAGTTTTCCATATCATTTTATGATAAATTCGCCTGGTGCGCTAAGAAGACTGAATGGGAGTTGGGTGGCCTCGCTTGTAACTTTTGGCTGTCACTGTAGGTAGTACTTATTTCCGCATGTTGTTTGCGGGTAAACCCTTATCTTGTTACGCTTGTTCTAGATAAGCGCGTAAAGTCAAGTGAACGTGCAACTTAATCATTTAAGAGAAATAAGGTTACAAATTAGACCACTGCCATGAGGAGTGATCTGTGTGTAGAGACTTCGCGTTCTTACGTACTAGGGGTGTCTGTGCATCGAGCATGGTGGGGGTGAGCCAGATCCTTTCCTGACCGGTTGCCTGTTTCCTGTCCATAAATTTCAAGAGCAAAACTAGGTACCATTAACAAGGATGGGTAGATTGGAGCATGACGATACCTAGAATCGAACCCGGTTACCATTTTCCCGCGAGAGATCTGCGCTTTAGCGCCACTCTGTCAATCGGACCAACAACTAACACATAGCAGGGAACAAAAAAATTGCCCAGTCTCGTACTAAGGGATAGATCTCTACTTTTCAACTTTGATTACTGTCTTCCGTAAATTGTTATTGGAGAGCTACAAGTTTTCCAATTTAAACGGTAGTTTGTGGGTAACCAGTTCCGTGAGACTTCACCAATACATCAAGTAGGCAAGAGAAGAGAGCTGAATTTTATATCAAAATTAATACCACATCCTAAAGCAAGTGACAATTTGATGGTCTTCTTATCTTCACTTATAGCTAGTAGTCAACATTTCGCTGTGATCACTTTGACTAGGAGTTACAGAATATCCGACATAGGCCATGACTAACGCGCAGACGCCGCCGCCGCACCTGTATCTTTCGCGGTAAGACGAGTAGAGAAAACAAGTGTGTTAACAAATGTATAGTTGGTAGAAGTAAGGGACGAAGAAACTAATAAAGGGAAACTTTCTGCGCGTTGCCGGTGGTCTAGACGTGTTTTGTGTTGCGGATTAAGACTGGTGGGTTCTGTATGAATAATGAAGAGACGTGCGTTACGAAGTATATTGTGTCACTGCACTGTCGTGGGCCCCCAAGTTCCCGAGCTTGTTATTTCATGGGGATGTAAGGGTGTGAAATACTGATCGTACATGTTGGCTCATTTTGGACGCTTGCATCCAAAGATGTTTTAGGTTGTGTCAACTTGTACACAGTTTTAACTCGAGCACATAGAGAGATACGAAAGGTATTCTAGCATGTGTGTAATTATTCAATAATGTATTATCGCATCATCTTCTTCTTGGCGTCTCCAGCGGAGCAGTTGAGGAAAGACACCAGCTCGTTCAGCTGTAGTGCCTTGTGTTTGGGAGCTCCACACTAAAGCGCATTGTGTGGTCATGCTCTAGTGTAAACGGTGGTTGTATTCGGCTATTAGTTTTGGACATAATCCGGCTGGCTCGCAGGAGCCCGCATTGAAGAGACCACCCTTTTGTATCTGATGGGACTGCTCTTTAGGCCCTATGTCTCTGTTCGAGCTGGTCTCCTCGGGCGACGCCGTCCTCGTAAAACTACACGCAGAAAGCCTATAGTTAATAAGAGATCCGCAAGTAGTCTTTTTGTTAGTGTGCTGTTACGGGCTAGAGAAGGGTGATGTGCAACTTTGGTTGAAGTTAAGACATTAATGTTTTGTGTTAATACTTTATATTTTGCATGAGGGGTTCAGAATAGTAGAATTGGTTTGTGGAAAAGCTAGTTGGATCTATTATAGTCACGCTCTGGTATTTTCAGACGTGCAGATGAGCGCAAGCAATGAATATGTTTTTGTATGGAGTGTTGATTTATTGACGTTACGTACCATGCACGCGCAGTATTCAAGACGGGTTGTGTTTTTGATGGCGCGTGTTATGACCGCACAGTGATTTGTTTTAAGATGGCGGATATGTTCGCCTAGGAGGCAGTGAGTCCTCGGCAGAGATCCGCAGAGATGTGAGATAGAGTAAGACGTATCGGTCAGGGTGGAGTGAATGAGACGATTATTGATGTTTATTGGGACGCTTTCATGAGTGTCTAGGGGGATAGGACACTGCTATAAAGTGAGAATTTTTGTTAAATGATCGCATCTGTAAGATGGAGATTTGCTTCCTCTTGTAGGGACTGAGCTTATGCAAGAAGATTTGTTTATTGTGAGAATATTTAGCCATTAAACAACGGCTTCTTTTAAGTTCTCGCTCGCGAGGTACTTTAAGTACTCCTGGGCTTCACGCGTGGGGATTGGCAGGAGGAGTCTTCAGTTTGAGTCTCGACTTGAGATATTGTCGAGCTGCTAGTGCGTCCGGGATAAACGACTAGGAGTTTTTGGGATCGTTTGAAGTGGTTGTTATTATGAGATGTATTGTATTAATAAATTATATATATATATTTGCTGTCGTGTAATATATATATGATATAATATAGTTAGATTGAGAATTATGTGGTATATATATGTGATTGTAGGGTTATAGCTAGTGAGTCATATATATGATTGGTGTCGCAAAAGTTACTCTAAATGGTTTGCATTGTGTGATAGAACCATCATTGTATGTACATATCCATAGGTAGCGTTGTTGTACAGAGGTAGAGCTTCAGCGGCGCTAACCTTGTCATGTTGTCAATGGTAACGTCTGGTGCTTCTAGTCTGGTTCGCAACGTCGCCATGTGTGATGTGATTGTGTTGATTGATATAGATGTATTTTTTTCTACGCACTCTCGCGCTAGATGTTTTGACCGCATTGTGATGATGGAAGGTCTTGTTTGATGTGTGTTGAACTACGGGCTGTAGGATGTGGTAAAGGTTAATCGTGCAAGAATTAATAATATACTTCATTACACGAGCTGTTTTATCCATTACCAGTTGGTTATGATGTATTAATCTTTCCTCCAGTGTTACCGGGTTCCATCATTTATTAAACAGAATCATCAACATATGCCGCAAAGTACGGCCCACAGATATTCGCGTCAGTTGAGAACGAAATTTACGTCGGCCACATTAATAAGCCCGGTCCGCGCACAATGACAACATATTAGGAGGACTCATACGAAAACCAACGGGTGAGGACAACTGTAGGTTTCCCTTATATTGTATCTCACCGTGTACATGAGTAACACATTACCAAAAGAAGTTGCGCAAATGACGGTGAGCAAAAATTTATTTACAGATGTGTTTTGATCCGTAGTGACACCATCATTGGGGATATTCTCTTCTGCTGCTTGCTGTACGTAGTTTCGTTCTGTACTGTGGGTGACTGCTAAGCAGTGGTTTTAAAGATATATAGCTTGTGGTGTTGAATAAGTAATATTGCCCGTTAGGTATTGGGCTTGTGACAGAGTTATGTAAATATATTAACATATACTCCACGGAGACGTTTGCTCCACCTCTTGAATTCGCTTATTGAGTGTATGCTTGCGGTTTTTGTAAGGCCAGAACCTTCGTACTTCTATTTTGTCAAGAGAGACTTCATATTGTAGCCAGCTATTTTTGTGTTTTTTCGTTTCTCTATGTAAGCGTTTGTATTAGACAATAGGAGTGTGTAGACACTTACGCAATACTATGATGCACGTAGCGAAGGAGAAACGGGGGGAGAGGTAAGCTAATGAAGTAAATCTAAGTGGCGGGATAGAGTGGAAGACGTACTTTTTGCGGTGAGGACAGTTGGTCAGGGGGAGATTAATCTGAGAAAAATCAAGGGAGCAGATAATCACAGTTTGTAATCCCCCGAGGTCCCCCACCTCCTCAGGCCACGTTGGTTCGGAATGGTAATTGAGAAGCTACGGAACTCGAGACGGATCAAAGAGACGATTTGTCGTGGGCCAACGTCTATCAGTGCGGCCTCGGGGAGCAGTGGCAAATGTAAAGTATTTCAGTTCAGAATTTGACAGCCACAGATTTTTTACCCAGAAGGTGGGTGGTTGTATATCTCGCGCAGAGAGGCTTGAGCGATTTTCTGCGCCAGAAATTTAATATATATATTCGCAGATGTTGCGCAGGCTTCAAAATGCAGTTAGATGTAGTTCACATTAGAATTTAAGACGTCTAGCTTCGAATTCTAGAATCCTAATTATCCATGTGTCATAACCCTCGAACTCCCAAGGGAGCATAGGCTCCGCTGTCAAACAAAATGAGAACTCACATGCCCAAGTTTGCCTCTCTTGTAGAGGTGCCATTCTCTAGTTTCGCGGAAGTTCTTTTCCGTTCTCTTATGCTTATTTTCACCTCTGTCTCCAGTTCCTCTTTCCATTGTTGCTTCTTGGTTCCTTGCATATCTCTTGCCCTGGGGATTCAGATAAGGGATCTGGCTTGTAATCCATAAAACTGGTTTCGCATCAGTGTGTGTGTCCAATCCATCGCCATGTCTATCTTCTCATACTGCTTACTGTTCCGCACTGCGGCAGACTTGTTGTAGTGGTTTTGATGTTATTGTATGTTGTTTGGTTATTGTTTCTACTGAGTGTTAGGACGTGTATGAGAGGTCAGGCTGGTGAGAATGCTGCCGCTTAGAGATTAGAGTTTATGTGAGTCTTACAGGAGGGTTTCTGCTACGCTCACCAATGTCGAACCTCAAACAGTGACGCTTGTTTTTACTATAATTAATGTTTAGCTACGCTACGTTAAAAAGTCTAGGTTTACTGAAAGGTAATGGTGGTAGAGGGGATATACTAATATAGGCAGGGACACACACAGGTAATTATTAGTTTTATTTTATATTTATAATAGAGAGATATATATTTATATGTGTAAATAATATACATGATTACAATGAACCTAAACTCTGGTTTGTTATGGATGTTGTTTAGTTGTTTTACAATGTTGTTTTTTGATAATTGTATTGTTCTGACCAAGTTGGTTTTTTGGTTCAGGACATATGTAATGGATATGGAAGTTATTAAGTGAAATGCAGTCCATATGTGGCATATTAAAAGAATGTAATTTGTTGTAATAGGTATATTATAAGGAATGGTTATTATTTACTCGTTATACTATAGTTGTACTGTCTCTTAGGGAGAAGACTAGTATGGAATGTTCGTGTCGGTTGGTGGGGCGTCATTCACGCCGCATGTTAGTAGGTTGACTACTTCAAAGATGATCATTGTCCTCAGCATTGGACATATGAACTGAAGTAAATGTTTTATATTATCAATATTTACTGGAGGTCTTTATTTTGATGGTGGATAGTTGTGGAATTTTCCAGCAGGCGCAGAAATTTCACTTATCGTCGCCTGTGGACGATCTGATACAGGATGTTATTGGTGGTCCCTCCTCCTGTCTCGTAGTGGATTACAAATGTTAGGTCTGCACGCAACAGATCGCGCTCGCGCGCAGAAATGTGTTAGGCGGCAACCACATCTGCTTGTGTACTCTTACATAAGCATTTGGCCACCTCTTTAGTGCCAAAACAGATAACTCACAATTCGCAGGAATTCAGAATTGTGAACAAGTTAATACTAGCAAAAATCAGCTGGAGCTGCTGGCTAGAGTTTATGGCCGTTCCCACCCTCCACTAAATCTGTATGTTTATCCCTCTTCCCTGGAAAACAAACAACCACTAGCAGTAATTGACTTTGTGTTACTGGACAGGAAATGTATGTCGTCAAGTTGGCCATAAAAATGTGTTGGTCCTCTGATCCCGCTAGCCTAATATAAAAATGCGCGTTGGCCATTCAGACATCAGAAGGACTCAAGCTTCTTCAATTCAATAATTTGAAAATAATAAGTAAAGTCAATACAAATTACTATCTTCTATTTCTTCAAACTGTTTCGTTCGGTGGTCTCACCATTTTATCTTTTTCCCAAAATCTTGTCAAAAGTTACATCTCAATTTTCTTAAACATGTACGTCGGTCACATTCTATCCTCTCTTTTACTACCACAATTTCACTTGCCCTTTTATGGACTAAACACATGTTTAAAAAGAACTGCTCGGAACCGAGCTGCTTGCCTAATGTTTATTTGTAGCCCTACTATTTCCTCGACTTTGCCACCGCATCGTTTAAGTACAGTTTGAATGCGTTGCATTTTCTTGCTCTCTCAAGGACGCAAAAAAATTGAAGAACATGGTAGTGTAAAGTATGCCACAACAATACTGTTCTGCTTAGTCTGAATAGGTATCAATACGGTCCTTTCGTCAATATCTTCGTTGTTATCTGTCAGTTGCACGTTCTGGTATAATCTTAAATAGTATATTATTTCTCTGCTTAAGATGGGCTAATCAAACTAGCTGGTGTTTGTATTTTTCATTAACTTTCTATTATTAAGAAAAAATCCATACTTTTCCCAGGTCTAGTTTTTGAAATCAGTTTTTGAAACGTTCGTTCGCACGCGCGTTTGCCCGCTATATCTCAAACTTATAAACGTCAACAGTACGTAAATCGTCCAAAGAAAACGGTTCTGTTCTACTGTACAAGAGCTATACGTCGTGGTATTATCGTCCATTTCTCCATACTATTTTTATGTGTCAATATAGTGGCCGTCGAATATTTTTCTTTTTTTAAAACTACCATATTGAGTCCTTTTTGCCCTTTCTAGATCTTCAAACACGTGTTCAGAACCGTCATAATAGTTTTTTAATCTCCGTTTTCCATCCCCGTCTACACAAGGGTACCGTCTTTCAGTTACTTGCATTGTGTTATACTAGTTAGTTTCAATGGCGGTAGGAAATGCGGGCATAGGCGAGCATGTATCCTAGTATCTTACGCATTATTTTTTATCTCCTACCATGTTATCTTTATACCCGGAGATTTTACTTTATAAACTTTGGAGATATTTTAAACGTTTGTATCACTGTAAATCATCAACCACACTCCCCACATTGAGAACTTGCACTACTGCAAGTTCCCAAAACCAGTGATACACATAGATAAAATTAATCCTCACGCCTGCCAACTACTCTAATTTTGATCAAAAGGTGCCGTACTGAGGGAAATCTGCACCGAACATTCAATGGCCCTGGGATATATTCGATAATAAACTGATTAAAGGTTTGTAGACAATAAAAGACCATCTCAACAATCTTGCATTTTCATGCTTAGCCTGAGATAAGAATACGAGGCGCTGATGATCCGTCTGGACCACACAAAAAGTCCTACCATACAGATAGATTTGAAACTTCTTTATTGCCCAGATTAACGCTAAACATTCTTTTTTTCGCTTGTGGAGTATCCTTGTTCCGCCTTATTCAATTTGCGGCTTGCAGAAGCGACGAACTGGTTTCAGTTTTTCCCCATTGGGTGAAGATGATCTTTTGCAACAAAGCCGCCTCCGAGTCCTACATTACTTGCATCGGTTCTTAAGACAAAGTCCTGTGTCAAATCAGGCAGTTTGAGAATAGGCTTGCTAGTGAGTTTTTCCTTTAACTCTTGGAACGCTAGTTCACATTGTGCAGTCCAAATAATTTTATCTGGATTTCCCTTGCGAGTCAGATCAGTCAGAGGGAGCACAAATAGCGTTAAAATATTTTTGATTATTTTCTGATAAAAATCCGCACATAACGACACGAATGATCGCACGTACGTCCTTTTTTTTTGTTTGTGGTCTAGGAGCTCTCTGCAGGTTTTACAAGTTCTTGGGGTCAGGGGTCATGTTACCCTGATATACAGTGTGTCCCAAGAATTCCAACTCTTTGCATCCAATACGACATTTTGTTGGCCTAGCAGTTAAGTTCGCCTCCCGTAGTCTATTAAATAACATTTCTAGCGCTTCAATGTGTTCTTCAAATGTCTCTGTGGCGACGAGAATATCATCCATGAAATTCGTGATACATGGGTTATTCAGGGGATCCAACAATTTGCGCATCATCCTTGAAAATACACTCGGAGCATTTTTCAGTCCGAATGGTAGCATAGTGAATTCATAATGTCCATCCGAAGTGCTAAAAGCCAAATAAGGTCTCACTTCAGGCTTCACTGGGATCTGGTAATAGCCTTTACTAAGATCCACCTTTGAAAAGTATTTTGCCTTGTTCAGTCTGGCAAATAACTGTTTTGTGTCTGGTAATGGATCCACTTGTCCTTCTGTGACAGCAGTCAGTTTCCTGTAATCTATGCACAGTCTGTGTTCCCCAGACGGTTTTCTCAACAAAACGACACTAGAACTAAAAGATGATTCACTGTGCGAAATAATCCCCTCCTTCAACAAATACTCTATTTCTTCCTTCAATGCCTTCTCCTTCGCGAACGGAATAGAATAGGCTCTCATACAGATTGGGTTTGAGTCTACCAGCTTCATGTCATACTGTAGCAAATTTGTATGGCCTGGTTTATCTGTTAATACATCTGTATGTTCCTCCAGAACCTGTTGAACTCTCTCCCTCTGGTTTTTAGTCAGGTGCTTACTGACTTTTACCTGTGCTGCTGTTTCACAAGGATGTAATGGGTATTCATGTGAGGTGAGTGGTTCCTTTTGCATTTGGGTTGCAATAGCTAAGGTCAGTAAGGGGGTGCTTTCCTGGAGTGGTCTGTCCAGATACTTCTTTAACAGGTTTACATGATAAACTTTCTCCTTCCCCTTTTTGTCAATTTTATAGTTTGTTCTAGACACCTTCTCTAGAACCGTATATGGACCTTGCCAACCAATTTGTAATTTATTCTGGCTGCCGGGGAGTAGAAGAAGCACCTTCTCTCCGACTGCCAGTTCCCTGTCCTTTGCTTTCCTATTAAAATATGCTGCATGTTTCTTCCTGGCTTGTCTCAAATTTATCATTTGCCAGTTTCCATCCAGCTTTCAGACGAGTGGGTCAGTTCGTTCGTTCACATATTGATACGATGATGAGGTAACAGTCTCTTTCTGCCTTCTCATCTGTCCAGGTCCTTAATAAAGCTTCTAATGGACCTTTTATTGGCCTCCCAAATAGCAGAGTTGCGGGAGCCATCCCGGTTGAACTATGTGGTACCTCCCGATACGCAAACAACGCGGCGGGCAGGAATTGATCCCACAGATCCGGTTTTTCGTGTGCCAGCTTTCTCAGGATAGAAATGAGAGTCCCATTGAACCTCTCTACCTGGCCGTTCCCTCGTGGATGGTACGGACTACAATGAAAGTGTCTGGCTTGAAATAGCTTAAAAACTTCTTCCGTTAGTTTCCCCTTGAACTGAGAACCATTATCCGTCAAGATTTGATGCGGGAATCCTAATCTTGTGAATATTGTAAGTAGTGCCTCAGCTACATGTTTTGAATTAATTGAGGGCAGGGCTACCGCCTCTCTCCACATAGAACAAGTGTCAACTAGAGTAAGGATGTAACTGTTCCTCCTCTTGGTCCGAGTGAGAGGTCCCACAATATCCACTGCAACCCTCTCAAAAGGTGTTCCCACTATGGGCATTTCCCCTAGAGTTGCAGGAGCAGTCCAGTGCTTTGGAGCTACCCTTTGACATTCTGGGCAGGATTTTACATCTTTTTATATCCTCCGTTATCCCTGTCCAGAAGTAATGACAAGCTATACGCTGTCCTGTGGCGCTGATCGCCATTTGACCACTGAAGGGAATCGCATGCCCGAGTTCCATCACTTTATCCCTATATGAAGTGGGAAGAACCAGCTGGTTGTGACCATTTGTTCCAGTTCCGGCCTTCCTGTATAAGAGTTTTTGTTCTTCATAAAATATCCCCCCTGGCTCGGAGGTGTGTGGCATTTGGGCAATTTTTTAAAACATGGCTTGAGTGTCCTATCCTCAGCCTGCGCCTTCCTCATCTCCTCTGGATGAGCATTTATAGGTTCACCTTCTTCCTCCTTTTTCTGTGACCTGGTCTGCACTGTCGCCATGATCACAGGTCTCTCGGGATTCCCCAAGAAGACGTATCTACACCCCAATATCAGAGGGTAGATTGGTTCATCTATCACTGCTGCTGCTCTGATTTCTCCTTCCACATAGCGAGTTTTCACCGTTATCCTTGCGATGGGAAGTGTCATGAGTGGTATGTCCTTAGTCGCCCCTTGTATTTCCACTGTTTCTGTGGTATACTGACTTGGGTCCACTAGGCTAGACTTCACAACTGAATCATAATCCCAACCTGTATCATAAAGGCACCTTATGGTGACCCCATTACAAATAACATCCTCACAAACTGGGGGGGTGATAAGGTTCCTGCTGTCCATTAGGATTAACCTTTAATCTTTGAGTCCCCGACTTCATTGCAGCAATGTTTGAAGGTTTCCTTCTACAAAATTCGGTGTTATGGTTTGTCTTTCTTACACCATTTTGCACCATCTTTTCCTTGGTTAAAACGGTTTTTCTTTCATTATAACTTTTTGGTCATTGAACTGTGTGAGTTTCTGTCACGATAATCATTTCGTGGCCTATCAAAGTTTGTCCTGCCTTTATTACCTTGTTCTATGGTTTTCGTATCTAAATTTACTAAATTTGCTGTGGAGCTTTAAAATTGTCTATGTGCTTCTTTTTAGCACCACTTACCTCTGCCTGAGCTGCCTGATACCTCTCAGCAACATTTAAAATTTCCCCCAACTTCTCTGCACCCTGTTCCATGATATATTTTCTCATGTCTGGAGCCATGGACTCTCTCAATTGCTCAATCATGATCATTTCTTTAAGATCTTGGGTCTTCCCCAGTAGCCTTCAGCAGTGTGATGTCCATTTCTCCAAAATTGAGCGTGCTCCAGTCTGGCAGAGAAGATTTGGTGGTATGTCTCCCAGACACAAATAGGTGTTTGAAATTTTCTAAACTTCTTTACGATTAAAATTTTTTACACCCATTCTTTCATATCTCAATAAACAAAGCCTGACTTTAGCATGTCATAATTGTTTGGTCAATCTTCTAGGTCTATTCATCTTAGCAAAGGGACTTCATAAGAAGTACCTCTCAGTCAATCCTCATGGAACACAAAGACTTAAGACTCCACCTCTCTCTCTCATCTTCTCTCCCATAACGTAGTATTACTCAAAAAGTACATAATTGAGAGCGCGCCGTCCATACACAAACGTCTCTACGAGTGACCCCAATACCGGCTCTGATGGTCATCGTCTTTTCACAAGTTCAGACTGGGCAGAAAAATTGAGGTCGTTCAAAACTGGAAACCCCGCATAGGTGAGATGCAGGCTCCCAGCGAACTAGTACAAAATCCGTCAGACAATCAATCAGAGGGACAAAATTGGTGACAACTCAACACTACACACTATTTTAATGAGATCAAATGGCCTTGTAACATTCCAGCGCATCCCTTATATGTCGTTGAATTCGTGGTACTCACCCATTTTGCTAAAATAGGGGGATTCAAGTATCTGATCTTGCTTCCATTTCCGGAGTTATGAACCCAATGGGAGATTAGTGTGTGCCTTACTGCCTCCAATTTGAGGTCGTTATATTATTTCGAGATATGAAGTTTTAGTCAATATTATTTACAATAAATGCAAGACTAAATTTTTCTTTATTCAGCTAAGATTTGTAATACTCTTCTCTTCAACATCAAACCTTTAATGCGTCCGGCTGATCTTCCCTTGTCAATATACTTGTATCACACACTCACTGGCAGTGCACAATGAGCAACAGTTACCGTAATATGAATAAACATTCTGACCGTCCGTTATTGAATTAAAATCGCCCATCTCTCCTTCGTCGGCGGAGTGAGCACAGCAGCTGATCTAAATTTTTGCCAGCTTCGCCGGCCATACTTTATTAGACAATAATAATAATATACAAGCGAAATAGCTCTCTAACCAGTAAAATGAATCACTAAGTATTACTTCTTTGACTATAGGGGTAATCGTATACACTAATATGAAGTCTAACTAACCATGTTAACTAATTACTCAATTAGATTACCAGCTGGCTGTGAAGATTCAACCAACTTTTTTCCTCTACTTTTTATTTTAAGGCGAAACTTTTAAAAAATTTATACAATCTGTCGCCCACTAGTTTAATTCCCACACAGGAGATTGCCTACTATCTTTGTTAAACTTTAGATGATCCCCGGATCAAGACCCCAATACTCTGTGAGTGGTTTTTGATGTTATTGTATGTTTGTTAAGTTTAACTAGTTGTACTGTATGAGGGTTTCGCTGTGAAGGCTCCGTGAGAGTAGAAAAGTTTATAGTGAATGTTTTTATCAGGATGCCCTTTCTGACTACGCCACGTTGCGTGCCTCAAACAGGACCTGTTTTACTATAATGAGATGTTAGTACGTTAAAGTCTTGGGTACTGAAATGTAATGTGTAGTGAATATAATATAACCAGACAAACACATGTTAATTATTAAGTCTAAATAATAATAATAGATAACTAATAAATATAACTCTACAATACACATGAAGAACTTACATGCTGGTTGTTATGGTCTTTAGTTTTAGACAAAATTCTTTTTAATTTTAAATTAGTATCTGAACCAAGCTATGTTATTTTGCGTCAGAAAACATATGTATAATTGATTATCGAAGTTATTAATGAAATAGACATAATGTATGTGGCATAATAAAATGTAATTTGTGTAGTACATTAGGTAATCATTATAAGACGTATGCGTTATTATTACACTATTATCAATAATTCTGTCTCTTGGGAGAAAAGCAGAAACTGTTGAGTACTGCGATGTTTGTCGTATGAGACGGTGGGGCTGTCATCAACGCCCCAGATCTCTGGTGGACATCACCAATAATCATTGCTCACATATTGACTTCTTATGAACTGAAAGTAAATGTCGTTTTATTTCTCTCCATATAGGTGTGTCACGTATGGCAGTTTTCGATTCATTCTAAATTTCGCCTAATCTTCTTCCTATCAACTCCTCTCACCCGCATCTCTTTTATTTTAATATTATCATTTATCTACGTGCTACTTGTTTTTTCGCTGTATCTAAATTTCCGAATCGCTTCACTGCTCGTTTGCGAAAAATATATTTCTTTCCCACATCATCGTTTTGTTTTGTTTTTTCTCATACATGAGACATAGTATATACCTTGATTGCATCACGTATGTCTCTCGCAGGTCGCGCAGCGGTAAGACGTTGAAGAGCTGCCGAAAAAATTAGTTATCGGTAGGAAATTAGAGCAGGACTTTTTGTCTCCAATATTGAACCACTAGATCGACGCGCGAGGGTTTTCCGGGACGCTGAAACTGCTTAAGCGAAGGAGCGACAATTATTTTAGACACTATCATAGAGTCGCACAGCTTTCAGACGGTTGTCTGAGAGTTTTGCAACAACTGACAACGACGCTCTTTCCCCGTGTCTCAGTGTTTGTTAACGCATGGTGCGTAAATCGCACTGGATGGCTGTTTACGAAATGAGGGATGACTGACGTTAGGGTGTTAGCAGAAGGCCGGCAGAGGACGGGCGCTGTTTCGTGTCGGGTTTCGACAATAGTTTGGACCCCTTTGTCCGTTTAATAGATATTAACCTCTAGTTTGATACGATTATTTGGGCATTTTCTAGACTCAGTAACTTCGCAGGCTAAGGATAGAACATAACAGCCTTATCGTTTACGAATTTCTAAATAATCCTCTGTTAATAGAGATGGCTGCCTTTAGTTTGGTCGATAGTAGAAAAGAATCTTAGTATTCCTGGTGTTTGAGGTAAGATAATTAGCTTATTTGATAATCTAGACTATTTTGTGAAAGTGACTTAAGTGTTAAATATCGCGCGCAATTTATAGACTTGTTTTGAATGCTAAGTTTTGTGTTGTGAAGACTAGAAGGTGTATTACCTGCAAGATAGGTTTGCTTAATTTATAGTTGTTATATGTCATTAACTCTATATGTTTAGTCGACGAGTTTACAGTGGAAATGCATAAAAAATTATTAGTCTTTAGTTTACTAAACTAGTTAACCTATAAGGTATTCGTGAATATTGAGACTGATAAAGTAACTCCGCTACGAGAACTGGGTTAAATAACTAACCTTATTAAATGCTTAGAAGCGCACTATCAGTTGCTGATATAGATTGACCGGTAATCACGAAGAGATAGTTCCTAAAATCCCTGATGAGATGCTATTTTTACTAAAAGCAAGACAAAATGTTTATCGGTCAAATATCCAAACTATTAGAGATCCATCGGGTGGGCTTCTAGTCATATATAAGACGAAATTACCTAAACACATATTGCGTGACCAACACATACCCAACTAATCATCAGATATGTGTAACAATGTCAACTCTTTATATAAGTGAACAACTAGTGGTACGCCCTTATGTTTACTGCCCTCCAAAGCCATCGTTTTACTACCACTGCGTCCCATCAAATGTATGTACGGAAGCAAATATAGACAGATTCAATCTAAATAACCGACGAGTTGTTTTAAATAATAATAGTGAAACAATTAAACACAGGCATCAGAACAGTTGCATCGACGGCCCTCAGAGAGAATTAGAGATCGCATGAGACAGTAATAAGCAAATCCCGTACAAACGGTGTTCAAAAGGACTATGAAATAAATAGATATGGGGCTTTTTGAAGCCAGATTTCATATTGCTTCGCCGCAAATTAAAATTGTAACCATGCTAGCCAAGGCTGCGATAAAAATAACAATGCCATCACAGTACATACCCCTACCTACGATAGATTTGTGTACTCTGAAATTGGGGTGGGACCAAATTATCGTTACCGGCCTGATATGACGACCCCGTATCATAACAATCATTAAAATCCTAGCATCCAAGATGCTAAAGGAGAACAAAGAGCATCGGACTAACCTTTCTGTGCCTGGGACCCCAATATTAAACGTGTGACTTAATCGACATATTCGAAATACTCTAGGGAACTCCCAAGGAATAGTCGTTCCCAGAGACATGAATATGATTCAGTATACGTCTTATATGTAAACTGGGGTATGTCTAGGTAGCTGACTGCATTCTTATCGTGTCTGAGTGAATTTAATATGAGAATTCCGTATTATGTTTCCTCCCCCCCGAGAGTCAGAGCAGCAAGAGTCGTGCGTAGTATATCAATGTTGAGAGATGAAATGGCGCATGGGCTGAAATGAAATGAGGGTAACACGTAGGACCTGAGTAGATAACTAATTAAACCGTGTGTGACTATATAGTCTACCGCTTCTTTGCTGTCTTAACGTGTTTTTTTAATGCTGCAGTGAATAAGTTACAAAAGCTATAGAGTTACTTTTTTACTTATGGTGCGTAAAATCGACAGATTATTCAACCACTGATCAAACATATAACTGTATAAAGAATAGAAAGCCACGTTAGACTCAAACCGCTAATGTATACTATACACTCTCTTAGGGTCCATCAACATGTAACGTCATAAACGGTGCAGTGGGCTCAACCCCAAGGATCAAAGTAACTATAACGGCGGTCTAACAATCCTGGTATGCAAGAGTAACCAATAAATAAAAAAGAACATAAAAGTGGATATAGCTAAATTTTTCCTGTGATGAAAAATTTTGGTTGTATTGTGAGTATGCTACTGTATTTGTTTAATAATGGAAAATAATAACATCACACATTGCCAATTAAATCAGTGCAAGCATTGGACAGACGTCGTAACCAATAACTAATATAACAAATTCATGGTAAAAGCGAGAAAACCCCCGACTGTGTGAGTAGAAACAGTCGACACGTGGTAAGAGCCGTGCCCGTGATAAGGAATAGAGGAAGTTAAGTAATAACATATCATCGTGGTAATTATGACTGTACATGACACTTAAAAAAAAAAAAACTACGGTCGTAGAAGATCACGTGATGATCTCGCTCTGTCATTCAACACCCGAAACACTCATAATAAGCGCATCCACTCACATCACCATGCAAATCTCATCATCCCGAAGAGTGGACCAATTATAGTGTTTTTTTTCACTCAGCTACCACTCCAGATGACAAACAACACTCATTCCAAACCTATTACAGAAGGGGCCCAACCCATGTCTAAATTCACTAATCTAAAACTCTACGGACAAATATTAAATAAGGAGCTTAAAATAGGAAGGTTTAAAAGTAGAGAAAAATTCCAGGCAGGTCCAGAATTTTCCACATAACACTGTCCTGAGTGACGATTCTGAGACATGGAGATATCTTTGTAGTGCCCACACTCACTCCTTAGGCTGGAGTACAATGTTAGGATGCTGCACAGAAACAACAAAAGATAGGCGGGCACTCACACATCTGCTTGTGTACTTGCTATACATAAGCATACGGGTTAGGCACCGTCTTTAGTGCCAAAAACCGACCCACGACAATTCAGAATTACAGAAATGAGATAAACACATGTTAAAAACAAGCAAAACTCTCAGCTGATTGCTGCATGGCGTCATGAGAATTGGCGTTCCTACTTAAACTTTTAAGGTATTACTTGCTCATATGGAAAACACCAACTACGCCGATTAATGAAGCTGTTGTTTACTGGACACAGACTTATGTCGAATGGCAAAAACTGTGCGTCTCTATCCCGCTAATATCAAAATGCGTTGGTCCAATGCAGATCAGAGGACTAAGCCCTTTTCGAATTCAAAAAATGTGAAAAACAAAAGAGTTACATATTACATCTTATATTTCTCTAATGTAGCGTCCTGTCACATTTTATACTTTACCCCAAAAAGTCAAAAAGTTACATCATCATCAATTTATATAAAATGTGACGTCGGTCGAACTTTTATCGTTGCAATAACCCTACAGATAATTTCATTGTTAAAATGGGACTAGACACATGTGAAAAGAACCCCCAGGAGTAACCGTGCGTAATTACCGTTATAGTTTTACTAGATACAATGCTAGTATAAATACAAATATAACAATTTAATTAATTTATATAAGAAATAAAAATAAAGAAAGTATTAAAATTGTCAATTGGCGCAAGAATTATGTTATGTCAATAACCATGGTTTAGCTTTGGGGGACGGGTGTAAGCCACGCATTGATTTTGTAGGCTAAGCTTTAGCTTCGCTACTGCCGAGCATTAATTTAAGGGTTTTTAGGAGCTTTTGGTGAGTTACGCCCATGGCATTGGTTTTTTTATTCGTGATTTCCAAACTAGCAATGGTTAGGGCTGATGTTCTTTTTTCCGCCGTGGAATGAAACAAGAGAGTATGTGACGCGAAGTGTCGGATATTTTTTTAGTATCGGGTGTAATCGTGAGAATATTTAGAGATGGTTTCGGTGGAGGACAAGAGCGCAATTCTCTTTGTGCTGCATTGCTGGTGCTATAGGGGATGATTGAACTTGGTCGCACTCAAGTGGTAATGCGTGTCTGGTGTAAACTTACGAAATTTGGAATGGGTTAATGGTGATTGGTTGTGAAATTCAGTAGTAGAAGACACGTAAAGTTGAGTGCTAATAAATTTGCATGCAATGGGAACTGGTTGTAGGTAGCCCTCAGTCATGGCTGAAAAACGGAGCTTTGACGACTCGTGAATAAAACTTGTTTGTTAAGAAGAATGTGAAAACCCATGTGCAGATATATCTGAACCTTTGGATATGGTCCAAGGAATGAAGGGATGGTTAAGCTTAGAGAAAGGAGTTTTGGGAACTGTGAGGAATACATAAGTGAATGGGGTTCGGAAGAAGAAATGTTTGGGGGTCTCTTCATTCATTGATGTAATGACTATGAAGAGATAATAAAAATGTTATTCGTTGGTAATTTTTATAAGACCACATTAAACATATAAACGAAGCTAACACTAGATGGTAAGGATAGAGGAGCCACGTATAACATGTTTTAGATGGCAACTTTGAAACTAGTGATTACTGAGATGCATTAAATAGGAAATGATTGCCATGACAATTAAAATAATTGCATGGACTTTTTTATTCTTGTTTATTATTTAAGAATGTCCAACATTCTATCTCATGCTAAATTTATGCTGTGAGGTTACCATCTTGTACATTTATACTCCCTGAGTTTATCGTTGTTTGGGAATAATTGAATAGAGATAAACATTTGTTTCATTGAAACACAAATGCTGATTGGATCTAATGCTGTAATCATATGTAGAATTGCAGATAGTAAGACATTCCAGTAATTTCCAAATATAATAAAAATATTTAATTGCATTAAGCAAAGATCGTTGTAACAGGTGGAAACTACTCAATAATTATAACCATAATTGTAGCGCTCTAAAATTAAAACATCATTAGAGGATTGTCTCCCCCGAGACCTATATTTATAGAAATTCCTATACTAGTCGGTAAAGAGATTCTATCATCACTCTCTAACAGGAGTCTACTTAGGTGTATCACATTCAAAATCATTATTTTGACTCTCGAGTCTAAACATGCAACTCCCCACTACACTAAGCCCCGTAACGACATCACAAAATGATTGCTGCCGTATGTACCTATGTCAAATCTAAAAAAAGAGCAGAAGCGAATGATGTGATCAATTTATTAATGGTAAAATTTTTACAAAAGCTTGGCTATGTGGAACCGAACAAACAACAAAAACCACAGAAACCCCCCAGCACCCAGTAAACGCAACAACACCGTTGCAGCCCCCGCTCCAAGGTCAAGTTACCAAATTAAGGAGTGAAGCCCACATTTTGAAAGCGCGACAGTGACAGACGCCTAGAATAGAACTTAGACTTACGAAAGAATGTTTTAGCGCTCTTCATTATGCAAAATGGTATCCGCCAAATTATAGGTTGCGGACTAGACTATGCAGAGGCAAAAAGGATGAAGAGAAAAAGAAATCGCTTGTTAGGTTCTGATATCGTATTTGACTGAATTTTTTAAGAAAGGAGGTCCGCCAGCATTAACCCCACAGAAACCTACGAGTCCCTAAAAAAAAAAGAGCTCACCCAGAGATATGGGGAAATCATAGACAAAATGCATGCTTGGTCAGTCCTTAGAAGCATGAAAAGGAAAGAGATGAATCGGTACAACTTTTTGGAGATCGATTCCTCAATATGGCAGAAGAGGCATTTTGCGGAGAAAATCCCTACCACACCTGATGTAGAAATACAGTTAGTGGGGATATTTGCCGATGGCCTTTAGAGCGGAAAAATATCAGAAGGCATCTTATTAGAAAAGACACCAAGACTATTGCTGAAACAATCCAAGCAGCAATACAGGAGGAAAATCTTCACCGAAGGTTCCAACAAAGAGCAGGTATGGGAACCCGACCAGAATATAGGGACTATGATGAGCATGAGCCTATGGAAGTTGACCATACCCAGGAGGCAATGGACTCGCCCACGAAACGTGATGATAGACCCGCAATTATAGACCCCCCACACAAGAGGCATCAAAACGACGTCAATAATGTCAATACAAACGGATGCTTTACATGCGGTAGGCTCGGACATGGTTACAAGTCCTGTAGAGCAAATTACAATCATGCACCTACCCCAGAAGAGGAGGTTACCAACCACCCAAACAACCCCGCACCACCCCCACGTGATTGCAATCACCAGAAATCAGTTTAACCAGAGGGCGCACCTCTAACAACCCCTCATGCGTCAGGGAAACGGCCCCCCGCGCCCACTCACCTAAACAGGGACCGTTAGTGAGAGGCCACAATCACAGAAAACTGGTCCAAAACAAAAGAAACAAACACAGAACAGAAATTGTCAAGTGGGCCCATTCCATAAAATAATACAATATGAAGAAATGTAACATGATGGAAACTAAAATACATCCGGACCCCAGTTCCCATCCCATGTCTATTTACCAGGGCCAACAACCCTATAGGGCACTGGTAGATACAGGTTAATCCACCCATCAGCCTTATTAGGTTCCAGCTGTATCAAGAGGATCCAACACTTATTACGACCATTTCAACCCCCCAACTACCCTCCCAAAACCCCCTACACCTAGCTTCAAACCTACCCTTTCCCAGCCTCCACCAAAGACTAATTTTGAGGACTCCATTCACCCCAAAACCAACTTCTCCCCCCCCAAAATCCCCATTTGTCAAAATACAAACCACATTTCTCACTATCCATACATCTCCCACTACACCACTTTCTCTCAAAAAAACCCCCCCCCCCCTAACTCCACACCAATCCCACCACCCCCACCCCTACCCCCCCCACTACCCACTCACCCCCTTCCTACACCCCACTCTAAAACTTACCTTCAACTCCCCACCACACCCTTATTCCAACCCCCACCATTACATACTCCCCCTTCCTCTACCCCCCACATCTAACCCACCCCCCTTTCCCACCCAACCAAACCCTACCACTCTCCTCTCCCTCCAACAATCATCCCCAATAATCCCCAACCTCTTTCCACTCATCCTAACTCCTACCCCTCTCAAACCCCACCATCACAATCCACATACCCTTCCCCCCCACCCACACCCCCTCTTCCCCTAATACTCTCCCCTATTCACTACCCCCTACCTCCCCCCCCCCCCCACTTCCCCACCCCAATAACCCCCCCCACATTCCACCATCTCCCATCCTACCCCACCCCCCAC
>JAMPIV010007374.1:0-51720 GCA_024509875.1 Oreohelix idahoensis | reverse complement strand
CCGTGCACCAGTTTAGAAATGATGACAAGACACACCAGAATCGTGCCCAGCAGTCATCAATGAATCTGATGACAAGAACCCAGACAGTGTGCCAGTAGGAAATAGTTTGGATTCGCAATGAAATCGACTAAGAACCAGTCACGTGCCGTGGAAACTGATGGAACAAGAACCAGACGCTGCCAGTGGAAACTGAATGAAATGAACCCAGACACGTTATTGCCAGTGGAAACTGCTGTAACCACAGAACAGGGACATACGCGTGCCCGATGGAAATGATGGACAAGAACCAGACAGTGCCCCATCATTGCGGAACTGATGACGGTGATTGCAGGAACTGTCAGTAGTCACCGTGCCTAGTCGGAAAAGGAGGCTTGATTGACAAGGAATCGACTAGGGGGGACTCACGTGTACCAGTGGAAACTGTGACGAAGAAATCACAGGGGAACGTTGCAAGTTGGGGAGACTGATGACAAAGAACCAGACACGTGCACATAGTGGGATCTGGAGAATCTGATGACCAAAGAACCAGACAGTGCCTAGTGGACATTACTGTTGACAAGGAACAAACCAGAAGACCTACTGTAGCCTATACAGGGAACCTAAAGTATGACATATGAACCAGAAACGTGCCAGTGGCAAATGCTAGAGATGCACTATAAGGACCTGTAGACACGTGCGAGGGATTCCGCAAAAGCCCCCCCCCCCACCCCCCCCCCCCCCCCCCCATCTAGTCGGCTCCCACTTGTAGTGAAAACCTATTTCTTACCTAGTACAAATGCTAAACCTCATGGTTATTCTGGAATGCGAGCTAGCGCATGTGTTAGGAGATGACGAGATATACACTCAACAAAGACCCACAGTCGGAGAATGAGAACTGAATGACAGAAGTTGTCGAAATAGGAGGTTGATGGCACAGATTGGTCAGATTGATGTTTGAGTTTGCATATCACTTTGACATGGAAGACTTGGTGGCGGTGTGTTTGCTGGAAGGCCTAGGCTCATTGAAGCGTTAAGAGGTATTGATTGATTGTAAGAAAAACAATTTTCGCAAGTATGGAGTCTTTCCTTTTATTTATTGTTTATTAGCTGCCCGTAGATCAAGGCATTCGATATGTCAACTCTGTTTAGGTGTGTGTTGTGGTTGTTTTGTTTATTTTGGCTTTGTTTGGTTGATGGTTGTTTTAGTTTTTTTGGTTTTGGGGGGGTTGTGGGGGTTTGTTTTGGGGGAGGTTTCTTGTTGGGGGTTTTTTTTTTTTGGGGTGGTATTGTTTTGGGGGGTGTTTGAACTGTTTGGGGGGTTTTGGGGGGGTGGGGTGGGGTGGGGGTGGGGGTTGTGGTTGGGGTATTCTTGTTGGGTTGTGTAGTGTTGGTGGTTTTTTTAGAGATGGTTTGTGGGGTGGGGTGTTGTTGGGTTATGGTTTGTTGGTGTGGTGGTTTAGTTGGTGTTTTACAAAACTGGTTTTTGTGTTATTTTTCTTTTTATTTTATTGGGTTTTGGTGTTGTTTTTATTTTTTTTTTGGTTTTTGTGGGTGGGGTTTTTTGTTTTTAATTGTTTTTTTTTTGTTTTTTTTGGGGGGGATTTTTTGGGTTAATTTTATTTTTTTGTTTTTTTTTTTTGGGGGGTTTTTTTTTTAAATGGGGGGGGTGTTTTTTTTTTAGGGTTAATTTTTTTAATTTTTTTTTTTTTTTTTTTTTTATATTTTTTGTTTGTTTTATTGGTTCTTTATTTTTTTTTTTTTTTTTTTTTGTTTCATTTATACATTTTTTTTTTTTTTTTGTTTTTTTTTTTTTTAATATTTTTTTTAAATTTTTTTAAACTTATTTTTTTTAACTTAAAATTTTTAACAGGATTAAATATTTTTTTTTTTTATAAAAAACATAAAAAACACAATTTTTATTAAATTTAATTTTTTTTTTTAATAAAAAACTTTTTACACCTTTGAACCCAACCCCAAACAACATTTATATTTTTTTTTTTTTCATTTTTATATTTTTATTTTACCATAAAATATTATTTAAAAACAAATAAAAATAAAAAAAAAAAAACATAAAAACATCTACAACAATATCAACCACAAAAACAACAACCACAAACACTACAACCACAAGAACAACAACCACAAAGTTACTTTTTCTTAAATGTGTGGTAGTTCAGGGAACAAATACATTTAATGACATGGTATGGCAAAGAACATCAATGTGGAACTGATGGAGAGAACAATTTAAATATCACAGGAAAAAGATATGATACACGCTGAGAAAACATTCCAATAGCATTAAAAGGCAGTCCTTGGTCCTTGTTCTGGAATTACCAGGGTAAAAAATATAAATTGACACCAAAAAAAAATAAAAAATAAACACACACACACACATGTAGAAGGAAACCTGATGTAGAAGGAAGGGGATGAAGAATATGCAGAAAGGGTTTGAGTGGATGACACAGAACACGGAGACTTAGAGTTGACATATCGAATGCTTGTGATCTACGGGCAGCTAATATACAATAAATAAATGAAAGACTCAAGTACTGAATATGTTTTCAATCAATCAATACCCTTTAGCTTCCCAAGGAGCATAGGCCTTCAGCAAACACACGCAAAGTCTTCCTGTCACGTGATATCAACTCAAATTCTTCAAAATCTTCCTCATCATTTTCACTTCTGTCTCCAGTTCTCTTCTCCATGTGTTTTTGTTTGGTGTATATCTGTCTCTCTAACCATGGCGGTTCCAGAATAAGGTTTGCATTGTAGTGTTAGAAATAGGTTTCCTCAGTGTGTGTCCTAACATCTTCGTCTCATCTCTGGTCTCACTGGCACGTGTCTGGTTCTTGTCATCAGTTCCAATGGCACTTGTCTGGTTCTTGTCATCAGTTCCACTGGCACGTGTCTGGTTCTTGTCATCAGTTCCACTGGCACGTGTCTGGTTCTTGTCATCAGTTCCACTGGCACGTGTCTGGTTCTTGTCATCAGTTCCACTGGCACGTGTCTGGTTCTTGTCATCAGTTCCACTGGCACTTGTCTGGTTCTTGTCATCAGTTCTACTGGCACTTGTCTGGTTCTTGTCATCAGTTCTACTGGCACTTGTCTAGTTCTTGTCATCAGTTCCACTGGCACTTGTCTAGTTCTTGTCATCAGTTCCACTGGCACTTGTCTGGTTCTTGTCATCAGTTCTACTGGCACTTGTCTAGTTCTTGTCATCAGTTCCACTGGCACTCTGGTTCTTGTCATCAGTTCCACTGGCATGTGTCTGGTACAACTGTACTTGTCATCAGTTCCACTGGCACTTGTCTAGTTCTTGTCTAGTTCTTGTCATCACTGGCACTTGTCTAGTTTCTTTGTCATCAGTTCCACTGGCACTTGTCTGGTTCTTGTCATCAGTTCTACTGGCACTTGTCTAGTTCTTGTCATCAGTTCCACTGGCACTTGTCTGGTTCTTGTCATCAGTTCCACTGGCACTTGTCTGGTTCTTGTCATCAATTCCACTGGCACGTGTCTGGTTCTTGTCATCAGTTCCACTGGCGCTTGACTGATTCTTGTCATCAGTTCCACTGGCACTTGTCTGGTTCTTGTCATCAGTTCCACTGGCACTTGTCTGATTTTTGTCATCAGTTCTACGTTGGTTACATTGTAATACCATTTCAATCCTTCCATTCAATGAAAGCACCCATGAAATTCTGTAGCTTTTTGGTTATTATTTTTGTTGTTCTCCATGTTTCAGAGCCATACAATAGGACTGACTTGACATTTGAGTTGAAGATTCTGATTTTTGTGTTCGACTTGATTTCAGTTGAATTAGTTGTAAGCTTTATTAAAAGGGACTAGGGCATGCAAGCAGACAGAAGAATCGACAAGCAAAACAAAAAGAAGAGATCACGCCAAGACTTGATCGACCTGGAATCGTAAGCAGGGCTTTACGTATCTCATTCAGAGAAATCGATGTTCCCACTAGACAGCCAGCGATACAATAGAGTCTACAAATTCATATAATCCACGCCAAAGACATGGATTTTCGATTACTGTTTATAGTAACTAGCCCACGTGCTGTCTCGCGCTCCTTTTTTTAAACTGTCTTCTTGTTGTAGACCATTCCCGTAATCCCCTTCTTTTGTGTAGCTCCTTGCATCTGTTTTTCATCGTACTGTCATGACGTACTGTAATATATTTTGTCTGTGCCGTAAACACATCATCATGTTCCTTTGCGCTTTCTTTGGAGCACGGAGCCACCGTTGCAGACAACAGTATCCTTATTTAATTTATTTGTTTAATCAACTTTTGTCCTAAAGCGTGTTGGGGAGTTGATGTTTCCGTTCTTGAGACAAGTGTGTCGTATTGGCTGACGTGAGCTCGTGTTGTAACATTTCTGTGATGTTATCTGTCAATCTGCCTCTTTGTCTTCCCGTGCTGTCAAACCAGATGTTCTACTGTTCAAGGCGCATAATGTTAATTGATAGGCCTACATTTTCATGAGATGGCCAAACCACTTCACTTTCTGTCTCTCTATATATTTGATGCAGGATGTAGCTCCTACAATTGTTCTTAAAGACACAGTTTATCATTCTGTCTCTCTCAGTAAAATTAAGCGTCTCATCCCACAGGATGTAATTTTTCTCTTCTGTGCTTTGGACCTGGACCATGTTTGACACTGATAGATTAGAATATGTCAGGTCTTCCATTAGACACATGTCTGGTTCTTGTCATCGGTTCTGTATTGGTGACATTGTCATACCATTCAATCCTTTGATTCAATGCAAGTATCCATTTATGAAAGCCTGTAGTTATTTGGTGGTGTTTTGAATCATTTCTGTAGGCACTGCCTAAAACATCTTTGGGATAACATTTTATTGAATTTTATGTTATTTTGTTAATGTAAATTATTTAACACATGCCGAATTACAACATTCGTTGAACAAGTTGTTCCACAATTTGTCTTTAGTTTTGCAGATTGTAAACATACATGTTTACCCAAAATCTCAAACTGCGTCAAGTCACACGCGCAATAGATGCTGGATAACTTGAACAAAAACGTCATGTGTCGTCAACCACATATGTGACCAGCACTCAGTCACAACTATAATCTAGAGGCTTGTCTCAACTCTTTCTACTCCAAGAGCTGTGTGAAACGTCACAATATGGTTAACTAGCCTCCCATGGACCCTATCATAGGTCAGCTCGATGCTGATAGTCCGTCTTCTCAAGAAACATAGCAAATATAAAAGTTGTCTGAAACACATGATCCGCAATGCTGACTGAGGAAGGCAATCATTCAAATATCCAACTTCAAACGAGGACATGCAATTACATTTCTTGGCTACTGGAACTCAGTGTAAGTATTCTCCTCCTGACAACTAGAACACGCTCACTCGTCAACTCGCATGTATTTCAAGGTCCCCATTGGTCAGCCAAATGATGGATTGACTAATGAATGTTGACGTTTCAAAAACATATTTCAGTGGTTTAGTGGTTAGAATGATTGCCTTACATGCAATAATCAAAAATCATTTTTTTAAAACCAATTTACAACAATTTAATATAAAATATGCGATATTGTCTTATAAATATATGTACGTTTACGGCTTGACCTAAATACAAATCATTTGTGGACAAAACATGTCGGTGCCTGTGTCAAAGCCAAAAACTGATACAAACAGGAAGACTTTAGTAGCAATTTAAAAAAGAACTGTGCATAGGAAGAACGAGCTAATCATGTGACATGATTGCTTCATAATAAACAAATGCTAAAGGAAGTAAACTCTTAATAACAGGTTTGTCTCAAAGGGGACGCCTGCAGTGAGGATTGTGTTTACCATAAAGAATAAGAAAAGAGGACATTCATTCGTTCATTCATTCAGACACTCAAGCGCGATTATGTTTCCACATCTACGGCCAATCAAAGCTCTTAAATTTCGCGCGTTTACTCCTGTGTAGACATTGAAACATAGAACCCGAAAACGTTTTTGACGAGAACAGAACTTACAAGAAAAAGTTGTGGCTGGCGTTGTAAATCTGACGATGGTAGAAGGTTGTCAAGTTGGTTGTTAAGTTTGGGTTGACGACCTCAGCTCCTGTGTTCAACTCTGGTAAGTGAAGGAGTTTTGAGACATTGAAAAGGTGATAGTATCACATTACAATAACCATCATTTCCGTTACCATACTTTTTATCATCTTATTTCATTCAGTCATTCATTCATCAGCCCTGGAGCGAGCATAACTATTCAACAAATTCATGCAAAGTCGTCCTGTCCTTTCACCTGTTGTCTTCTATTAAAATTGCTAGATTGGGCGCCTGGAATCTTCGATCATTAAACGAACAATAGAAAATTGCACAGAAGGCAGCAGAAACGAGAAACTATGAAACTCCAATTCTGGGAATGTGCGAAAAGAGGTAGAAGATAATAGCAAGGAAGATACTGTCCAAAGGAAAACTAGTGCTTTTCTTAGGACATTAAGAAGAACATGCACACCACAGTAAAGATGTGGGTTTAATGCCGTCAAAGAAAGGGGAGAGTTTAGTAAACAATTTGTGAAAGAATTCCTATCAACGAACGGCACAAGCATATAACCGCACGATGGACGCGGCCAGCAATGGGCAACTACGCAGCAGATGAACGATGGACGGTCTGTTAGTTTAAAGAAATACAGCATGACAGCATGTAGGCGTTGTACGTACATTTCACAAACTAGTAAACAGCATCATATGCGTCACTTCAAGCAATCAGCAGTACATAGCATACAGAAAGAATGTGTTTTTTTTAATGCTACCAGATGACATGTTTTTCAAGTCACGTACTGAGATCGTAGTCTCTCTCATTACCTGCGTAACTTTCTATACCATGAAACTCAAATGGTAGGACGCTAAAGAGATTTCAGGAATAACGTCATCTAACGTGAAAGCAAAGATTGCGGGATTTCAAAAAGAATTTTGGAATAAGTTGATCTAACTTGAAAGAGAATGCAGAATTTCAAATGGAATATAGGAGAAAACAGATCTAAGATAAGACCAATGTATCAGAGAGAACAACGGACTGGTAGGCTCCAGAACGCTATGAAGCTGTTTAGCTTTGAAACATAATATTTGCCATAGACTCTAAAACTCAGCGGCGTGACAACAATGTAAGGGTTCCCCAAGCACATGCCCATTTTATAGGGTTAACTAGAAAATTAGAATAGTCATAACTTAACTTACTGACGCACCTGAGTATAAGAAACTGCTACACGATACGATACTTAACACATGAATAAAGCAAACTAAGATTTTATAATATATAATATCATAATCAATACCCGTTAGATCCACAAGAGAGCACAGGCCCTAAAAATTAAATTCACCCGAAATCTTCTAGTCCCGCACCATCAGCACAAGGTCTTCCTCGTGTCTTGTACGTCTGTCTCTAGTTCTCATCTCCGTGTGTTCTTTGTCTTCCTCTACCTCTCTTTCCCTGGGATTCCAGAACAAGAAAAAGCCTGTAATCGATTATCAGCAAGTTTTCCACAATGTGTGTCATATCATTCTCCACGCTTTCGTCACATCTCGTGCTCCACTGGTGCTGTGGCTGGTTACAATGTCATTCAGTTCCACATTAGTGATCTTGTCATACAACTTCAATCCTTCTGTTATAACGCAAGCATCCATTTCTGAAAGTCTGTAACTTTTTCGATCACTCAACACACGATTTCACAGCGCAAACACTTGTTTATGTATCTTGTAACGGAAGATTAGTGGAAAATTTAGATTATATAATTTTGTTTTTCTGGAGTTAAAGAATAAAACAAATAAAAAATATTTGCCCTTCTACTTTCTTTAAATCTGCGTTCAGTATTCAGTCAAGCTAAATCTACAGCCTGTCGCCAGGAACAAAGCCCATATTCTTTTCCAGTCAGTGTGGCAGCCCCAAAGCTTCTGCTTGAGTTCGTAACTCTCTGACCAGGTCAGTCCGTCGTAGGTCATCGTGCTCTGGACAGTTTTTTGAGAATGCGTTCAGGGGGCCTCGATTCTGGGTCCAGACGGACATTCATTAAGTGTCCAGATTTATTTGTCAAATGGCAGCTCCAGCTCACTGTTCGGGGTGACATTTGTTTCATGTGTATCCAATGGTTACACGTCAGGATACACAAATGTAACAAATTGGACGCGACTTTTCAATAACCCTGTTTTTTAAAAAGACAATGGAATGAGGTGAGGGGTGGAGGAGGAGACAATACTGACCTGCGGAATTTGAACTTTGAACCAGGTAATGAATCCCACGATGGCTGAGTAGAGGTAGTATAGAAGACCATATAATCGGTGTACTTGAATATGAGGACCGGACCCAGGTAAGGAGGAGGCTGCACACACCAATACCTGTAATATGATGAGTGAAGAAATGTTGAATAGAGAAAGAGACAAATGAAAGACATGAAATGGTCAAGATGAAAATCAGCTGCCACGTCTGCTTCGAATGGTCGGGCTGCATTAGATCTCCAATGTCTTCATGTTCTCTTGTCTTGATGGTACACTCTGAAAGACTCTTTCCCTGGCCATCTCATGTCTTGATGGTACACTCTGAAAGACTTTTTCCTGGCCATCTTATGTCTTGATGGTACACTCTGAAATACTCTTTCCTGGCCATCTCGTGATGCTGTATTCCCACTTGTAGCACTGTCTTTCTCTTGCACGTTTGCCTTCAACGATTTTTTCCCATTATGGTTATCACCAGTTGTTTTTTACGAGTAAATCTCTTCTGCGTGCCTAGATCGTTTTATCTGGTTAGTTTTTATCACATTCAGTAATTCTTTTCATTCCTGAGTTTTTTAGAGTGACTTCATTTGTTTTGTTATTTGTTTCATTCCTAGTTTTTAGAGACTTCATCATTTATTTTGTTATTTTTCACATTCTTTATATATCCTTATTCTAATGGTGAACTTCCGGCTGACTAAGCTGTTAGAGCACTTCATGCCTCTCGGCGGCAAAGTTACCAGTGCCTGGATTTAAAGCCTGGTCGCGTCATGCTTCAATCTACCCAGCTGTAAAACGGGTACCTGTCTCTTACTTTTGAGTTAGAGAAGGCAAAGGAAGCGAAGAAGGGAACTAGTCACCCACCTCATAAAGCTGGACCTAGTATAGGGAAATCTCTAACACTTCACGTCCCTCCGGCTGTACCTGCTATGAGACCACACTTGACCTTTTTACGTATTTTTTAATTATTTACTTTATTAGCCCTCAAGCTGAATCGGAAGCCTGATAATTGTATTTTAAAACTGTCATCGAATTAGATTTGTGATAACTTTTAGTGTATCCTGGGAGATATCAACATCTTTAAGTTAGTATTTTTTTAAAAGAAAGAAGTGTAGCAATAAATCAAATTTTGTTTTAAGAGATATCACAAATCTCATCTGACGAATGTTTTTAATCATGCAATAGAAAGCACGTGTGCCAACCCATCTGATGTTGATAAATGAATACATAAGAACGTTATAAGAAAAATTAGCAGCACAAGACAGGGTTAGGAGAAATTAAATGGGTTTTCTTCACAGGAAAAGCACAGTTTGTTAAGAAAATACAATTTTCAAAGTCAAAATACACCTGTGCAAAATGTGTTCTGACATCTGAGTTTGGCATATTTACGTTCAAAGAGATCGTAAATTATCGGGTAATAGACTACCGTAATCCAGATTTTTCCCGTACTGTTTTCTACTTTTAGTTAAAATTGACTGCTCCTGCGAAAATCTTATTTTTCGTTCGGTTTCCTGTCTTAACGTGAGTTAATATATCTTTCTATGTGTACGTTGTTGTTTGTATGTGTACGTTGTTGTTTGTAATGTGTACGTTGTTGTTTCTATGTGGTACGTTTGTTGTTTCTATGTGTACGTTTGTTGTTTCTATGTGTTCAGTTGTTGTTTCTATGTGTGCGTTGTTGTTTCTATGTGTACGTTGTTGTTTCTATGTGTACGTTGTTGTTTCTATGTGTTCAGTTTTGTTGTTTCTATGTGTACGTTGTTGTTTCTATGTGTACGTTGTTGTTTCTATGTGTTCAGTTGCTGCAGTGGTTTATGTTGCTGTGTACATGTTTTTAAAGCGTAAATAATTAATTGTATATCTTTGTATTAAGATTGTAGACTCCAAAATCAAGCAATGAGAATTATAACGGGAGGCATGAAGTCAACACATATAAAAGAACTCGAAAAGATTACATGCCTCCAACCAATGGAGGATAGAAGAGAAGAGACTGTAGGGCTCAGCAACAGGCCGAAAAATTCAGAAGACTAACAGACCACCCAATGTGCCATAAAATGAATGCTCTTAGAAGGCAAAGACTCAAAAGAAGTAACTTTGTAGAATCAACCAAACCACAGATGAGAGCAGTTTCCATAAATGAAATATCAACTATTAAACCCATCTACACTGCACACAAGCTCCCAGTTTGGAAACAAAATCGTTTCCCTGAAGTGATAGAAAACATTCCTGGAATTGGAAGAAAAAAGAGCCAAACTACAACAGATAGAAAATCCATAGCGACAAAATACATAGAGAAACATTAGCCATACAACACCTGGACCCATGCATACACAGATGGATCAGCAGCAAATGCAACAGGAGGTGGGGGTGTCTTTCCGAGCTTAAGCACTGGTGCAGAAAAAAAGGCTGTCGGTGGCAACAGGACAATTTTGAAATAACTTCAGAGTAGAGGCAGAGGCCTTGAAACCTCCAGCAGAGGTTATATTGACAGAAGAAAGCAGAGAGACAAGTTGCTTTCTTTACTGATGCACAGTCAGTAATTGCAACGTTGAAAAGACAAAATCATACAGACCTGGATGACCTCAGAATAGTGTTCCATAAACTTTGTCAACGATTCAAAAGTGTTGTGATCCAATGGATCCCATCTCATTGTAACGTAACTGGCAATGAAGAGGTGACAGAAATGGCAAAAGAAGGTTCACATCTACCTCAGCCTGATGCAAGCATAACTTTTGAGGAGGCAAAGAGTTTTATTAGAATCAGATATAGAAACAAATGGAATGTATAGACATCCAGGGCGCACACAAAATGATGCTTACTACCAGCTCCACAGAAGAGAACAAGTGGTAATCTTCAGACTCCGCACTGGCCACAACAGATTGAGATACCATCTATTCAAGAAGCTAATGATACGAACTCCCCATCAGTGTACCTGTCGCATTAATAATTGGACTGCTGAACTTCTGCTTCAAAGTTGCCCCTTATATGTGGTACAGAGAAAGTGCATATGGCCGACGCCAGCTCCTTTCGTGGAAAATCTTTACGAGGATTCAAATAGCCTCAAACTGACTTCTGCTTTCTTTGAGAACATTCAAGTGGACGTCTGAGAGTGGACGTCGTCTGAGAGTGGACGACGTCTGAGAGTGGACGACGTCTGAGAGTGTACGAAGAAGAAGAAGAAGTATTAATGAGGGTATATGCTGGCTCACATTTGCGTATATTGATGTGCTTATTTGTCCCAGAATGTCCTTTGTGTATTCATGACGTGGACAGAATTATCTGTGTGTATATATAAACTCTGGACTCTCAAGGCAAAGATGCCGAGTTCAAATCACAGTAACAACATGTTTCCAGTTCTACCCAGCTGTAAATGGTACCTGACCAGAGCCACCAAAGGAAAAAAAGCAGCGAGGAAGCGAACTGGTCACCACAACCCTCGATGCTGGACCTGGTATGATGAAGTCTCTAGCACTTCCACTATCCTACGGCAGTATCCGCTATTGGGCATGTGTATTTAGGATGTAAGCAGAATTATCTATGTGTATTTACGATGTAAACTATATTACATACATGTATTTATGATATAAGCAGAGTTATGTATGTGTATTTATGATGTAAGCTAAATTACATGTATTTATCATGTAATCAGAATTATCTATTCGTATTTATGATGCAAGCAGAATTATCTCTGTGTATTTATAATGTAAGCAGAATTATCTCTGTGCATTTATGATGTAAGCAGAGTTATCTATGTGTATTATGATGTAAGCAAAATTATCTCTATGTATTTATGATGTAAGCAGAATTATCTCTGTGTATTTATGATGGAAGCAGAATTATCTCCTTGTATGTATTATGTAAGCAGAATTATTTGTGTGTATTCATGATGTAAGCAGAATTATCAGTGATATAAACAAATAATATGTGAATAAGCTATATTGTTAGTAGAAATGTATATAGATGTGCAAGATTTAAAACATAAATGTTCACTAAGTTGTACGATGCAAACATAAATGAATAAATGATGCAAGATGTATTTAAATGTTTATGAAGGTGTATGATGCAAACATAAATTAACACGATATGTATGATGTAAAACAGAAATGTGTGTAAGTAATAAAAATTCTGGCTCACTGCACACAATTTAACACGACCTATAGATGCTCTGAGTAGCACGTTATCCGTTTAAGCCATAAGCGTTTCGCATTTACATCTTTCCCTTCTGGAATTCCGTACGAGGATTTATCAGAGCCAGTCCTGTCTGCTTTTATGGCTTGTATGATTTTCATATTTTTAATACGTACTTAGTTTAGATCTTACCTGCATTTCAACAATGCTTTTTTTTTGTTGTGTTTGGTTGCTCTTGACGAAGAATTTGTTGACGTAACTTAAGTTAGTTGCTTATCCTTTACAGGACGTGGCAATCAACCCCAGCTGTTATTGGTTCTGTTTGTGATTTTTCTAGGCAATTTTTTTCATTCGGTAGTTTGCCATTGCTTTCTGAACGGTACGGCGCTTATACCATTGTTAAAATCAACACAAAGCGATCTGCTACCAAACCGCCTGCAGCAGGTTTCGAACCTGGTATATCTGGCTAATGAAACTGCGTTCATATCCATTAGGCCACAGACGCGGACGTAACTTAGGCAGTTTATTTGTCCTTGCTGCGTAAGGTGTTTATTAACGTATTTTTATTTACCCCCATCCTTATGTAACTACCAAGTAAAATGAAATAGACACGGACAACACGTGCAGAAGGGATTATAGACAGACTTAATCAAATAAGACATGGAAAGTTCTTGAAGGGATGGTTCAGGATAGGGAAACTTTGCGTTAAATTTGTGAAGACCTAGGCTCCACAGAGAAATCAGGGGTAATGTAATGTTGCCCTTTCCTTGATTCCCGTATTCCTCCAATATGACTTCATGAATCTGTTCTTTGATTTACTGCTTGTGATGTAAAGCAACGCAGGCAGGGTAGAGTAAGGGTTTCAGATCCTGCACGTAATGACTCCCGGTCTGCTATCACAAAGCATCTCTTCAAGATGGCGTCTTCTTTACGTCGTCCTTAGTCCTTCTTCTCTGCCATTTTGAAGTTATTAGCAGATCTTGTGTGGCAGAGCTACAGTTAAATGTTATTGTCATTAAAACCTGCAGGATTTGTATTCACATACATACGGGTAACTTACAACAGTAGTAATTTTGCATACTAACTCATTTAATGGTATAATGCCATTGGTTGCTATAAAAACAGCGGCCATACAGGATTTGAATCCTATATTTCAATTCACTAAAGTATATTTATTTGTTAGCTACGAGCACCATAGTTAAAATGTAAGTTCACCGTTGTATTGTTTTAAAAAAAAACCTTTGTTAGAATTTATTTTTGATTCTGAGATGCAGTACTTTATCAGAAAAATAGACTAATCCCAATTGTTATTGTTGTCCTATTTTGACTTATAATGCTCTGCCATTCTTCACCTTAAACGGAATTCATTCTAACAAGGTATCCAAAGTATTTTTTTTCTTTGGAAGGCTTGACTTGAATTTGTTAATGCCACATAGACAGCTAGGAGCCGTGGTAGCATAGTGGTTAGTGTACTGGCTTTCTAGCGCAGTGGTCTATGATTCGATCCCTAGATGAGGTGGGATTTTTTTAGGCCATAAACGGCTCCTGGGTCGACCCAGCCCCAAATGGGTACCAGAGCAACTCTGGGAAGGTTAAAGGCGGCCGGCGTGATGCTGACCACATCACCCCTAGTGTGCCGATGGTCAAGAAAATATGGACCTAACACCATATTCCCAATATGGCTCAATGGGCGTGTAACGGGATCCTTTACCTTTTTACATAGACAGCTGCAGGGTATTTCTGAGGACAATGATGTAAATGTCTGCAAATATATATTTTATGTGATGATGTCTGTGTGCAAACATGACTTACCTCTCGCGAGTGGTAAGATCCTCCAGGTTTTCACGACACCCCCTCTAGCGTACTGACCCAGACTGACCTCCAGGTAAACAATGGGCAGCCCAACACCGAATGTCAGCAGAATGTATGTGAACAGGAATGCCCCTGGACAAATATAAAGTCTGTTAAATCTCTCAGGCCATATCAGGAGATTTATGTCTCTCTCCAGTCCCTTCATTGTCTTCTCTTTCTGTCTTTATCTATCTTCCTCGCTATTTGTGTATACTAAAGACGTATTGCGCTTGTATGTATTGTCTTCGTGCATGTCGTAAAATACAACTAAGGAGGAGTGGGTACTAGGCCGGATAGTCCATCATAGAGACTTAGAACAAAAACTTCAAACAGATCATTAACAAATGATAGAAATCAACAGGAATATTTTTATGGCACATGAAGAGGTGGAAGAAAAAACACTGGTGGATGACAAATCTAACGAACAACATCACAATAAAGTCTTAATATAATAGGTGTTGATTAACTCAAGGGAAATAATCGATAAATATTTCAATTATGTATGTCAATAACAGTTGAAACAAGGGGCTTGTTTACTGATGAGGAGATAATAAGTTGAATGAGAGGGATTTAATCAGGAAGAATTAGGTTTACGTGAATGTTAATCAGGAAGAAATAGGTTTATGTGAATGTTAATCAGAATGTGACGAGTAGAGAAAAGTGAAGAGTGATTGTTTACTGAAAGCAGGCGTTTGTTGTTACGAGCTGTATGTGAGAAGACGGCGAGACTATACCACGAGATATAGTCACATGATCTGCGTAGTTCTATGGGCCGTCTGAGGAGACACAGAAAGAATATAAGTGTTCGTGCTTCCGGCATGTCGTAAATGGAGACTAATATGTGGTTAAAAATGGAATTGGCAACCTCATCATGTAAAACAAATTGCTACACATCATTTAGAGACAACCATTCTGTCACTGGGTTTGCCCATGTTGTATTCTGCTCTACTAGCTACTTAACATACTACCCATGTGACTATATCATATTCATGTAAAACAAACTACTACACATCACTTAGAGACAACTATTCTGTCATTGGGTGTGCCTACAAGTATTCTGATCTACTAGCTACTTAACATACTACCCATGTGACTATATCTTCATCATGTAAAACAAATTGGTACACATCACTTAGAGACAACTATTCTGTCACTGGGTTTGCCCACATGTATTCTGATCTGCTACCTACTTTCGAGTAGTTCATTCCAAGCCCTTCTGGTAGTGCCATCCTTTCAAATCGTTTCCACGTCTTATTCACTCATCTTTTGTCTGTATTCAGTTCCTCTTCACGGGAGTATGTCCCTTTTTCTATTTCAATTATGCTAATGAGAAACAAATCTTCACTCTTGATACATCATTATCCTTATTTTATTGGTTGTTGCCCGTGGAGCATGGAGCCACCAATGTAGCTTGCCTCCTTGCACACGGCATTCTTCTTCTTCTTCTTCTTCTTCGTTCGTCCTGAAAAGGACGGTGGTTGCGTTGTGTCTGTTTGCGCCTAAGCTGTGATATCTGCACGTTTCGGTCGACACATCCGACTTCCGCACGGCATTTTTTAAGGACCGGGTTTGCATTCACATTCTCTGGTAGCAGTGGTTTCTGTAACAATTTATTCTTCATGATGAGGTTGTCAGCCTCATACACAACCTCATATCACGTGACTTTTACACATGCCTGAGGAAGAGTGTCTCATTAAGAGACCCGTGACCTACACATGGCTCTTGATACAGGGATGAAACATTAGCAATAATAGTGAGAATCAAGACCGTCGTATAGCAATTTATATATTTATACTAGTGTAAAAGCCCGTCATAAGACGGGAATTAAATCCAAAAGCACCAATACTTAACGGCAATTTTACTTATTCAAATACTTGCGGAAAATAATGTGAGGTGTGAATATCCGATTGTTCATCAGAAGAGTACGCTGATTTTCTGTTGTTTTAATTTCTAATTTTGCTTTGTTGTGATTTCTTGGTCGAGACAATGCGACGTCCAGCTGTCCGTGAGAGAAAACTGGCTCGATCAAGAAAATATTGTTAAACTCTATGTGTTATAGAACACGGCTGTTTGCCGGCTATTAAAAGTCGCTTCGTTAGTTTTGGGGCGGCCGATTGGCAGAGTGGTTAGAGCGCTGATCTCTCGCGGCACAGGTGCTGGTTTAGATTCACAATATCATTACGGTTCAGTTTACCCAGCTGTAAATGGGCACATAACTTTGCTCTTGAGTTAGTGAAGGAAAAGGCAGCAAGGAAGGGAAGTGGTCACCACACCTCTCGGTGCTGGACCTAGTATAGTGAAGTCTCTGAATTCCCCATACTTGTCGTGGTAGCCGATCATTAGGAAAAGACCAGTTGATTTTATTCTAACAAAAGCGTGAAACATAGATCATTGTACTTACCCACGCAACACCTGGACCCATGCATACACAGATGGATCAGCAACAAATGCAACAGAAAATGGAGTTGGGGGTGTCTTTCTAACCTTAAGCGCTGGTGCAGAAAAAAAGGCTGTCAGTGGCAAAAAGACAATTCTCAAGTAACTTCAGAGCAGAGGCCTTGAAAACTGCAGCAGAGGTTATATTGACAGAAGAAAGCACAGAGAGACAAGTTGCTTTCTTTACTGATGCACAGTCAGTAATTGCAACGTTGAAAAGCCAAAATAATACAGACCTGGATGACCTCAGAATAGTGCTCCACAAACTTTGTCAACGATTCAAAAGTGTTGTGATCCAATGGATCTCATCTCACTGGAACGTCACCGGCAATGAAGAGGCTGACAGAATGGCAAAAGAAGGTTCACATCTACCTCAGCCTGATGCAAGCATAACTTTTGAGGAGGGAAAGAGTTTTATCAGAATCAGATACAGAAACAAATGGAATGTAGAACATCTAGGTCACACACAGAATGATACTTACTACCAGCTCAACAGAAGAGAACAAGTGGTAATCTTCAGACTCCGCACTGGCAAAAACAGATTGAGATACCATCTATTCAACAAGCTAAAGATAGGAACTACCGATCAGTGTAACTGTGGCACTGATAAAATGACTGCTGAACATCTGCTTCAAAGTTACCCCTTATATGTGGTACAGAGGAAGCGGATATGGCCGACGCCAGTACCATTCGTGGAAAATCTTTACGGGGATTCAAATAGCCTCAAACTGACTACCGCTTTCTTTGAGAACATTCAAATGGACGTCTGAGAGTGTACGAAGAAGAAGAAGAAGATCATTGTACGCGCATTCCTGTTAAATATAGTAGTAAAATAATTGTGTACAAAGTCGGAACATACACGCCGTTCATATTGCGCATGCACACCAACCTTTGCGCACTTTTCTTTGTCGAGCGTTACTATTTTCGGGAGAGTATTAAAAGACCAAAATATTTGTTTTACATCCGAGGTTTAAAAAAAAAGTCTGAGTACGCAGGATGTTAACATGGCGCATGCACACCGTGTTTTGCGCACTTTTCTTTGTTGTGTGTTACTATTTTAGGGAGCGTTACGTACAGACAAGACAAGCTCTGACATTATGTATAGGATATATATATCTTCATCATCCCTTTCATCTCTGTATCCAGTTCTCTTTTCTAGATGTTCTTTGATCTTCCTCTACCTCCCCTTACCCTGGTCATAATAGGACAAGAACTGTCTAATAGTGCTATCAACAAGGTTTTTTTTTTCATCTCATCTCTTGTTCCACTGGCGCGTGTCCGGTTCTTGTCATCATTTCCACCTTCATCCAGCCAGCAGAAGAACATCTACAAGTCAACTGTTAAAGAGCAACAAAGGACAAAAATAAAGAAAGCTTCTAAGAGATGAAAAAGCGGTGGATCTATATATCATTCCAGCAGAGGCCATCAAAGCTAATATTGACACTGATACAGAGATATTATACAAATTACTTGCTAAAGTCTGGGAAAGAGAAGAAATACCAGCAGAGTGGAAGGCATGATACCTGGTTAAATTACCTATGAAGGGAGATTTGCAAGAGTGCACAATTTTCAGAGACTTAATGAAGAGGACATGATAGTGGTATGCTATGCATCGATGAGAGCGTTTACACGAAGTTGAGAGCCGAACCTCAACTCCATTCATGTTGTGACAACAATAGGATCATACATATGCTCAAACATAAAAAAAAACATGTACAAACCCTTACATATTGACATATACACGGGCGCCTTTACGGCAATGATCTACGTCGTTCATGGGAGCCTCAATGAAGACAAACATAGAATAGTACTACTGATTCTTTAGTCACATCTCAAGAGGTTGCTAACATGAGGTTGTACATTGGCTGGCAACATCATCATGTAAAACTAGTTGCTACAGAAACTACAGCTAGCTACAAGTAGTTCATGATTGCTTTGGTGCTGACATCCTGCACATCGATCAGCTACAGTCGTGTCTGCATGTTCCACGAGGAATAAAAGAGTAATTAATTACGATGATTCACAACAACACAGTATTCATTCACACAACACAAGCCAGCACACACGCAAGAAAGTATCACCTCCTCCATGCTCCATGGCCAGTGCGGGAAAACTAATAATGTTCCTGACTCCAAAAACGGCACCAAACGACAGAAAGACGTAGTGAACGTTTTTCTCCCACAATCCCTTGTCAGCTTCCATCTCTTCCGGTTTCTCGCTGCCATCAACATCGTCGTCTTCATCCATATCTGCATCATCTTCAGCTTTTTCACTGCCTCCAACATCTGTGCTGCTGTTGGTGTAGTAAGATGAAGATGCCGAGGTGTGGATGTTACTGCGGCTGCTGTTGTTGCTGTCCAAGCTGCTGGCGACCAGTGTACGATCTGACCCTTGGAAATCTTCTCTCATCAGCGACCTCTTCGCTATCTGTGAATGAAAACAGAAGAGTGCATCAGGTGAACGATAGTTGCAGCTCATCCTGTAAAACAATTAACTACATAAAGCAACGGTGCAAGAGTTTGTGGTTTAGGTGCTGGCTTCTGCACACTTTCATAAATGGGGGCATACAAAGACAAGGATTTAAATGGTATGACAAGATCACTGATGTGGAACTGATGGAAAGAACCAGATAAATCCCATTGGAGCACCCAAAGTGGTCTTCTTCATTCTTATGTTAAATGATAGATTTGAACAGCAGTAGAGGATAAAACGAAGAACTATCGTTTTCTGTTTGGCAAAGAAGCATTGACCAGTCAAAAAAATGTTAAACTAGTGGTTATTAGAAACTTGCAGATGTCACCTGTTGTATTATTTCTACAAAAATAAGGTTGTCCTATAGCAGATATTGTCGTAGGGGAGTGAAGTGTTGGAGACTTCACCGTACTAGGTCCAGCATCGAGAGGTGGGGTGACTAGTTCCCTTCCTCGCTGCCTTTTTCTTCCCTGACTCAAGAAGTAAAGTCAGGTACCCATTTAAAGGTGGTTAGACTGGAGCGTGTTGATACCGGGACTCGAACTCGGCACATTTGCCGCGAGAAACCAACGCTCTAACCATCGTTGTGAGATTCACGCTGTAGGAGAAATAGCGGTATTACCCAGAAACACACGGAGACGGAAACTGGAGACAAGCTTACAAGACCATCTGTGAATGTAGGTGATAAGGTTGATAATGTTGGATTTTTATTCCCGTTAATGATATCCACCAAAAGATAGATATAAGTGGATGGAAGCAGACATCATCATCATCATCAGTTGATAAGATCTCTATGGTGTTGTTTGCTCCACTGTAGTGTATGGAATGTCAACTTGACCTACGCAGTGGTGTGTAGACATGGATTGAGTGTACAATGTGCGAATGATGATAAGGGTTCGTGTTGTTGACAAATGTTCTTTTCTCACACTCATGTATGACTGGAAGTCATCGACACCAACGACTGTGTACCTTTTCTAAAGTTTAATTGGACGTACACACTCGACAGCACAGATAGTGACAAATCACAGGTTGGCATAATACATCATAGTACAGTGGATAAATGGTCCTGCAATGTTATGTTACATGGGCACTCATGTAGATTAATATTATAATGGACTGTCAGTAGCCAAGCCCTCAGCATCGCCCATACATATAAATCATCTGACTTCACTGACTGAGCACGTCAGCTTATAAACAATATTTCAGATGGCTTCTAAACCTAATCTCGTTTAGCGACGATTCTCCCACATAATGTTCAGCACATATTTTTTTTTCATATAATAATATTGAACCGCTAATAACGGGTTCTCATGTGTAGCAGTGATCTCTGGACTAAACAAGCGATAATACGGGCATCCCCTTTCTCTTCTTGAAAGTCGCTACATGTTTTGGTTCCAAGATGGCTTCACTCGTGAACTGTCACTCACGTTTGGATGCAGATAATGAATCTGTCCTAAAGTTAGTCATTCATAAAACATTGCATTGCTCTGTAGATTTGATCATGAACAATTGACTGCATTCTACAGAATATAGTGCTGCTAGGAATCGAAGTCGTTTTCATCGAGTCAAATATATTCTCTTAGACATTCAAATCGTAACTATCGAAAATGGTGGCTTCGATCGAGAGTTCATAAGAGTGTCTTTGATTACCTTGGTAGAGGAAATATGGAACTGCCATTCCTTGGCAATATGAATAAACACTGGGGTAAAGCATACACGATAGGTCTAGACGACTATCACTTTCCCCACAAATACTGAGATCACTTTTTCCCGGCGACAGGCCGACATAGGAAAACACACAGTCCCTATCAGGACGAAGCCAAATCACACCACACTCTAGCGACACATCCGCCGAATAGCCTTTGACCTCTCTAGAGACAACAGAACATATAGTTCGACTTAGATATGTAAAGATATACAGATATAAGACAGACTCGTCCTACTCAGACAAACAATACACATAAATTCAGGCCATAGATATTCTGAAGCAAGAACAATCTATTATTACCCAAACAACGAATAAATCGCAGTAAAATGGATTTATCCGCGGAGTTTGATCGAAGAGATGGCACAACTTTCAAGGGAAGTAACTCAATAATGACTTTCCCTTAAGCACAAAAAAATTACCTATGTATAATATTGTAAGATATCAAAGACTGCACGTAACAGTCTTACCACACCTCCCGGGAAAAAAAAAATGGAACATTTTTTTTTTTTGAAATACATCTAGGAGCAACGTACAATAGGCTCACAACGCATGAATAATGCGCAGATGAAAATATCAGGAATACCTATAACGCCTAATATGAGGCTAAGTCGACTTATGGAGCGACTGGTGAGAATGTGTCTCATAAACTGAGAGAAATTATTTCTCTACAAGTATATTTTTCCAGGAAGGTGTCATCAAAGTATAATACAATTCTGGCAATTACACAATGCCTAAAAAATTCATATCATCATTTCGTATTAGATATCTTAAATTTATAATTTATGAAGAAAAAATCATCAAAGCACAGCGGTGAATAAACATCCATGAACCGCTATGTAGTGATACAATCATTATATTATTAAATTACAAATGTGTATCTATCATGATATAGAAAAGGAACTACTATAGAACTAGACATATCAAGAAGTCTAAGCCCTAATAGTTATGTGGAATCATGTGGGCATCTTGACAGAATGTCTGCCATCACATTATCTGATCCACGAATAGCTCGCACAGAGAAATGAAAAGGTTGAAGAGCAATTGCATATCGAGTAGACCTCGAGCTCTTCAAATTCTTACTCTGTATAGCAGTAAGAGCTTTTTGGTCGGTTTCTACTATGAAATGTGCGCCTAGAAGGAATCTCTGTAGTTTGAGGATCGACCAAACCATAGCTAATAGCTCACGGTCTAAAACCGAATAATTCCTTTCTGCCGCATTAAGTTTTCTGGAAATATACATTACAGGATGCAGAGTTCCAGAGTACTCTTGCATTAGTGCCGCTCCAATCCCAGTGGATGAAGCGTCACTACGAAGAACGAATGTCTTATCTTTAGTGGGTAGCACTAAAATAGGTGGTGTTGAAAACAGTGTTTTAATCTTATCCAGAGAGCATTGGCATTCCTGAGACCAGTGGACCACATTAGGCGAACCTTTCTTTAGAAGTGTTGAGAGAGGTGCCATGATAGAGGATAGATTCTGAATGAATCTGCCATAAAATTGAATAAGACCTAACAGACTTCTCACCTGTTTTTTAGTCTTAGGGATTGAGATGTTAAGTATCTTACTAGTATTATGGTCCTCTGTCTTTAGGAAACCATGACCAACTCGGTGGCCTAGGAAAGAAATTTCGCTAAAACCAATATAGGCTTTAGAGGGTTTCGCTGTCAGGTTGTGCTCACGCAAAGTAGACAGCAATTCATCTAACCCTGAATAGTGATCTTCCCAAGTATCGCTGAAAAGACAGATGTCGTCTAGATATGCAATGACATCTGACCGATAAGATAGGATTCGGCGCATCATGCGTACGAACGTAGCTGGTGCGTTCATAAGACCGAAAGGCATAAAATTCCATTGGAACAAACCTCTAGGTGTTGAAAAAGCCGTGAGAGGTTTGGCGCGTTCAGATAAAGGAACTTGCCAATATCCTTTAGACAAATCAAGTTTAGTGAAAAAATGAGATTTGGAGAGTCGAGTAAGTAGCTCTTCCAGTAAAGGCATAGGTTCGGCATCGAACTTCGTTACTTGATTCAATTTTCGATAGTCAACGCAAAGACGTATGTTATTGTCTTTTTTACGCACAATAACCATCGGCGAAGAATATGCAGAGGTGGATGGTTCGATTATTTTCAAATCTATCATCTCATCCAACTCTTTCTCGACCTGTGCTTGAAAATGTATAGGTATAGGATAAGGTCTAACCCTAATAGGAGTATGGTCAGTTAGAACAATGTCATGTTGAATGACATTCGTTTGTCCAGGGATGTCAGTGAGTACATCCTGAAATGTTTGCAACATAGTTGAAACTTGTCGCTGTTCTCCTAGAGACAAATCAGGAGAGACAGTAACGTTCTTCCATGATTCACTGGAATGAAGTGGGATCATTGGAAGAGGAAGATTTACATCTGAAAAACTTGTTTCCTCATCCTGTATCACGGACAGTGATGAGTAATGACCATGTTGTACTGGAGAATTGTCCGTTGCTTGGAAAATGGGTTGCAAATAATCCGGACGTTCATGGAATTCAGTAAGCATATTGATGTGGAAGGTTTTATGCTTCCCATCAATATCGACAATATAGTCGACATCGGAAATTTTCGATATTATATCGTACGGACCTTTCCAAGAAATAAGTAATCTGTTTTCCCTACAAGGTAGTAATACAAATGCTTTGTCACCAGGACAAAGTTGTCGTAAGCATCTCTTCTTATTGGCAAATTGCCTTGCCTTCTGTTTCGCAAATTCAGAAGAAGAAGTTGCTAATTTGCATGCTTCGATAATTTTTTGTCTCAACGCGATGACATATTCGTAGGATGACTTTGTGTCATCGTCAATATTGTCAGATGTTATGAGATCGTGAAGCAACGACATAGGGCCACGCGGACGCGCGCCAAAGACGAGTTCAAAGGGAGAAAATCCCGTATGTTCATTGGGTACCTCTCTGTAAGCGAAGAGGGCCGCAGGTAAAACTCTGTCCCAGTCTTGAGGATGATCCTCAGTTATCTTCCCCAGTAAGTTTTTAAGTGTTCTATTAAGGCGTTCGACCATACCATTAGACATTGGATGGTAGATACTACTTAAAGATCTATCTATCTGCAGGGTAGACATTACTTGAGACATGGTATCTGATATTAGTTGGGTGCCATGGTCTGACAATATCTCTCCGGGGAACCCCAGACGAGAAAATATAAGCCAAAGAGCATCTGCAATATCAGCAGTAGTAATGCTCTTCAGAGGAATAGCCTCTGGCCAACGTGTGCACATATCAACACACGTCAAGATAAACTGATGTCCTCTGGCAGACTTGATCTTAAATGGACCAATAATGTCTATAGCCATTTTTTGGAACGGCCGAATAGGAATGTCCGCCGCCTGAATGGGTGCAGCATGCCGTGGACCTTTGGATTTAACTTCCTGACATACTTTACAAGATCGACAATAAATACGTATGTCCTTGTTTACCAATGGCCAAAAGAAAGCCGCAAGGACTCTTGACTTAGTACGGGAAAAACCCATGTGTCCAGCACACTGAGAGTCGTGAGCGTGCTGCAAAATTTTAACTCTCAAATTCTTGGGAACCAGGATTTGAGAATGACTTGACGTAATGGAGTCTTGAACCATACGTACAAGTACGCCATTCTTCTTTGTAATCCACGATTTGCGACTTGTGTCTTTATTCGGATCACCTTTAGTTGCAAGAATGAAGAATTTCTTCAGAGTGGGATCATCTTCTTGCTGTTTTATAAACGAGTCACGAGAAATTACCAAGGGATTATCTTGGTTATGCACTTCATTATCTTCAATAGATGAAGTTTGAGGCACATTAAGAGCCTGAGCTCTAGTGACTACAGCGTTAGCAATCTGCATGTTTTGCCTTTCCCACGTGGAAATTTGTTGCGGAGTGCATTCCTTGACTCCATGAATGCGACCGATGATGAGGTCAGCGATCGGATTCGGAAGAAGACATGCGTGTACATCTCCTGTAAAGAAAGGAGTAGCAATCCTAATGATAGCAGTAGAGTATTTCTCTAATGTGCCGCCAAATGTTACACATTTGACTACTTGTCCAGTGGCACGGGAAGGATCTACGAGTGACTGCCTAACACCAATTGTGGTGCATCCAGAATCAAATAGCACAGAGACTGGATTGTTATTCACTAAACCCTTATGTAAGACAAGAGAACCTCTTCCATCATGCGCGACTGATGCCGGAAGAGCAGGAAGAGGATGGCCACAGCTTAAAGTAGACACTGTGGTTGGCTCAAATAACGTTTTGCATTGGGGGCACTGAGATGCTCTCCCAAAATCAAAAGCGGCACATGCCATATTACTAGCATCATTATTATCTTTACTCTGTTTATAGGCTTCATGGGACTCTTGTTGTACAGAGTTTGCCTGAAAATGTGGTTTATGTCTTTTGTTTTGAGATCTACCTCGGTTATTATCACCTCTGTAGTTATTGTTACCTCTATTGTAACCCCTATTTGGGTTTGAGTCATAGTTCCCTTGGTTACCATTATCATATTCATTATAATGAGTATCTCTGTAATTATGATCTTGTTGACTCCAAGACGGATAACCCTGATAGTTTCTATAATTACTTCCTCTACGGAAATTCCTATAATTATGACCACCCCTGTGTCGAGAGCTATCAGGTCGTCTCCAGTTCTTTGAAGAAGAACCCTGAAATGATTGGTTACCTTGGTTTTGATAACTATTATGGTTACCTTTTTTATCAAATCTGTTTTTGAGGTCCCTGAAATCTGTGTGAATAATTGGGATTGTATGGTGTTGCTGAAGCAACTGGCATACTCTCCTTAATCTTAGTGTTGCCAAAAGTCACGTCGGGGTGTGCAGTGACATATTGGGAACAATATTCTTCCATTTCTTTTAGAGATTTGGGTTTACGCTCATGTATAAATTCAAGGAAAGGTTTGTTCACACATGACATAATCTTATCTCTGAGCAACAAATCCATAAGTCCTTCATACGTTTTTTCTGTTTTGGAAAGCTCAATCCAACGATCAACTGTGAGACGTGCCTTTGCAGTGAATTCTGAGAATTCTACACCCGTCTCAGGTACCATCGTCTTAAATAAAAGGCGATAGCCTTCCTCACTTAGCTGATATTTTTTTATCAAAGCCGCCCTAATGACATCATAATTATCCTTATCTGCTTCTCCTACAAGGCATAATCTAGTCAAAGATTCACCTTTCAAGTTTTCTGATAATTGATTAGCGTATTGTGATTTATCCACATTATGTGTACGACAAGAACGTTCAAATCTATCCAGCCAGAATGTAATATCGTCACTGGACTGATTGAACGGTGGAACCTTAACCTTGTAAGTAGAAGGTTTACCATTACCACTAGATGCCTGATTAACATTACTCATACTTGTCAATCTCAATTTCTCCAACTCAAATTCATGTTCTCTTATTGCTTTTTTCTCTTCAGCATCTAATCTTTTTTGTTCAGCCTCCCTGTCTAATCTTTTTTGTTCAGCTTCCCTGTCCAATCTTTTTTGTTCAGCTTCACTGTCTAATCTTTTTTTTGTTCAGCTTCACTGTCTAATCTTTTTTGTTCAGCTTCCCTGTCTAATCTTTTTTGTTCAGCTTCCCTGTCTAATCTTTTTTGTTCAGCTTCACTGTCTAATCTTTTTTGTTCAGCCGCAGCTTCTCTTTCTAATTTTTTTTGTTCAGCTTCAAATCTCCTTTCCTCCACCTGCATCTGCAATTTCTTTTGTTCAGCAGCAGCCTCAGCTTCTCTTTCTAATCTTTTCTCTTCCGCCATAGCTTTTCTTTCTTCTGCAGCTAATCTTTTCTCTTCTGCCATAGCTCTTCTCTCTTCTGCAGCTAATGCTTTGTCATATTGAGCAACTGCCCATTGTTCTAATTGTTGACCAGTCTTATCAAGGGCTTTCCCTTGTGTAATGAAGTATTCTAAAGTAGACATGATGTCTAACAATAATACTAATCACCTGAATCAATAATAATACCACAAGTTCTCAATGACTTGATTAATCAGTATACTATCCCAATATCTGTGGGTCACAAGCCTTTAATAAGGTCTTGTATAATAGTAATAATAATCAGGTACTGGTTTATACCATAATCCAAGTGCAGTGCACAGGCAATTGTGTCTTATGAAATATACCTATATAAAACATATGTCAACCAACAGAATACATAAAGTACAAATAGGACTGACAATACAAGAACGTTTGCAGAAATCAAAATAAATTAAATAGGGAAATCAATGAAAATAATCACTGAATCTGCAAAGAATAACAACACAAATGACGTCACAATATATGAATATAAATTGTGAATAGAACTGAAAGATAGAAAAGAGTAGACCAACAAATTACAAACAACTCAAAACAAAACTAAAGAACAAAGAAATATTACAAAAATAACAATAATTACAGTCTTCACAGCTAACACAAAAGCAACAGTTGTCGCAGCAAATTTTCAATCAAGAAAATTGCACCTATAGAAAACGCCCACAACGGACCCTCTATGACGTGGGATATTCTGTTGTGAGGACGCCGCCCAACCTTAAACACAACCCGCTGACATAGAAACTAACATACTATACAAACAAATAACATGTAAACATAAATATATATAAATTATGTGTATGATAGTATGTGTTGCAAAATAGGCTCAGTTTTACAGTAATGGCAAAGTTATTTTTATGAACATAAACAAACTGCCACTTTATTCAATTAAACATTCTGGCCTTAAATATTAAAGTTCATATATGGAAAACAAGAAGATCCATCGATGAAAATAGGACTTCTTAGTACACAAATACTGTCTTCCTGTTAACATTGACAAGAATTGATCCAACTGTTCTGTGAAACTCTGTAATGTCTAATGTAAAACTGTCAACAACGCTGGCCTACATACTGCATTCACTTGACAGGTCACGTGACGAAGTGTTGACAAAGAGCAAACCAATACTGCAAGTGTGTCGTATCAGCCACAGGAAACGGTCTGGTATCGGTAATCTGTTGACTTCTGAACTTCTGCGAGGTCAAACCCAGAAAGCTGGTCCACCAGTTGATAAGGTTGATAATGTTGGATTTTTATTCCCGTTAATGATATCCACCAAAAGATAGATATAAGTGGATGGAAGCAGACATCATCATCATCATCAGTTGATAAGATCTCTATGGTGTTGTTTGCTCCACTGTAGTGTATGGAATGTCAACTTGACCTACGCAGTGGTGTGTAGACATGGATTGAGTGTACAATGTGCGAATGATGATAAGGGTTCGTGTTGTTGACAAATGTTCTTTTCTCACACTCATGTATGACTGGAAGTCATCGACACCAACGACTGTGTACCTTTTCTAAAGTTTAATTGGACGTACACACTCGACAGCACAGATAGTGACAAATCACAGGTTGGCATAATACATCATAGTACAGTGGATAAATGGTCCTGCAATGTTATGTTACATGGGCACTCATGTAGATTAATATTATAATGGACTGTCAGTAGCCAAGCCCTCAGCATCGCCCATACATATAAATCATCTGACTTCACTGACTGAGCACGTCAGCTTATAAACAATATTTCAGATGGCTTCTAAACCTAATCTCGTTTAGCGACGATTCTCCCACATAATGTTCAGCACATATTTTTTTTTCATATAATAATATTGAACCGCTAATAACGGGCTCTCATGTGTAGCAGTGATCTCTGGACTAAACAAGCGATAATACGGGCATCCCCTTTCTCTTCTTGAAAGTCGCTACATGTTTTGGTTCCAAGATGGCTTCACTCGTGAACTGTCACTCACGTTTGGATGCAGATAATGAATCTGTCCTAAAGTTAGTCATTCATAAAACATTGCATTGCTCTGTAGATTTGATCATGAACAATTGACTGCATTCTACAGAATATAGTGCTGCTAGGAATCGAAGTCGTTTTCATCGAGTCAAATATATTCTCTTAGACATTCAAATCGTAACTATCGAAAATGGTGGCTTCGATCGAGAGTTCATAAGAGTGTCTTTGATTACCTTGGTAGAGGAAATATGGAACTGCCATTCCTTGGCAATATGAATAAACACTGGGGTAAAGCATACACGATAGGTCTAGACGACTATCACTTTCCCCACAAATACTGAGATCACTTTTTCCCGGCGACAGGCCGACATAGGAAACACACAGTCCCTATCAGGACGAAGCCAAATCACACCACACTCTAGCGACACATCCGCCGAATAGCCTTTGACCTCTCTAGAGACAACAGAACATATAGTTCGACTTAGATATGTAAAGATATACAGATATAAGACAGACTCGTCCTACTCAGACAAACAATACACATAAATTCAGGCCATAGATATTCTGAAGCAAGAACAATCTATTATTACCCAAACAACGAATAAATCGCAGTAAAATGGATTTATCCGCGGAGTTTGATCGAAGAGATGGCACAACTTTCAAGGGAAGTAACTCAATAATGACTTTCCCTTAAGCACAAAAAAATTACCTATGTATAATATTGTAAGATATCAAAGACTGCACGTAACAGTAGGCTCCATTCTCACTAAGGAGCGACAACTGAAAGGGTCATGATGACCGCTGCCAGATGAATCATTTTGTTTACTGCGAAGTGTTTATTGTTCGTGTCGGGGTGTTGTTTCTGTGACGCTTCATGCCGTACTGAATTAGTGGTTCTCATAAAAGTTAACTGTGACTTTATTTCACGACATTATTTCGTTTTTGACTTGTATTGTTTCCGTACGTCTCTGAGGACACACAGACATAATAATACTACTGCCTCCTCATGAATGTCGTAAGAGTTAGTTAGTGTGAGGTTGTGCCTGCTGCCGACCTCATCATGTCAAAAAAATTGCTACACAAATCACCGCTACAAGAATACATGCATGTTTTTGTGGTGCAGGTTTACTGCAAGTAGATCATTGAGCGGTGGCATTGGTGGTGCCTTGCTCCACGGAGAACGGAAAGAGAAATACGTGATGATGGTGTTGGTGATTTAATTTCTATACAGTGTGCTGGCCAACACCTTTGTGTGTGTGTGCTACATAGCAACAAGAAACACCTTTAGATCTTCTAACACCATTTGTTTGATACAAGACATGAAGATAAACAAGGAGACGATACACAGCTAAGGACAGAGAGAGAGAGGGAGAGGAGAGAAGGGAAGTGAGAGGGAGATGAGCGAGAGGAGAGAGTGGGAAAGGAGAGAGAGAGGAGAGAGAGAAGAAAGAGAGAGAGGAGAGATGTGAAAATAAGATAAAGCTATTACGAATTGAAATGTTCGAATCCTTAGAAGCTATGTCATGGAAAGATGACTAGTATAACGAATTTATTAAAGGCCTCAATAATCTGAGTGATAAGTTGTCTTGTGGATAGATGATGATAATTCAAGAAGGAATAACGAGCTATAAGATATACCCCCAGTCCCCAAACTGAGCAATGGTGTATGGATAACCCAAGTGTAGTAAAGGCTGTAATGTACTCCTATCTAGATGGTAATAATTAGATGCAGGAGGCTAGAGTGCCCCTTCGTTAACAACTATCCTTAGCTATGAACATAAGAACAATGTAATCCCAAATAAACTTGAACTGTAACAGAAGGGAATTAACAAAGTCCCAAAATACAATTTAAATCAATTTATTTATATTGATTCTTTTCTCTTCTTCTTATCTTGAAATGTTAGAATGGAAAAATATTTATAGGAATTATATTTACATTAAAGTCACAATACAAAATTAATGTTTATACTTGTAAGAATGTCACTGTTTTAGTAGTAGTAGTCTGGTAACTGACTTTTGATCAAACTTCTGTCCTCACTTGACGCTATCTCACATAATTTTGATCTCAAAGTTCTTGAATTTGGTCACTTAGCTCAATGTTCTTGGTTAATGTTCTGGCGGATAGACAGCACTAGTCCCCGACAGTAACGACTGAAGCAGCAAACACTTGAGATATACAGTCTCTTCTGATTGTCCAATTCACAAATGGATATCAGCACATATGAGTGACCCACTGAAGTGCTCCACGTCGCTTTGCAGGATAACACTTTGTGGTGTACACTTCTGACTTCTGAGATCAGGATAACACTTTGTGGTGTACACTTCTGACTTCTGAGATCAGGATAACACTTTGCGGTGTACACTTCTGACTTCTGAGATCAGGATAACACTTTGTGGTGTACACTTCTGACTTCTGAGATCAGGATAACACTTTGTGGTGTACACTTCTGACTTCTGAGATCAGGATAACACTTTGTGGTGTACACTTCTAACTTCTGAGATCAGGATAACACTTTGTGGTGTACACTTCTGACTTCTGAGATCAGGATAACACTTTGTGGTGTACACTTCTGACTTCTGAGATCAGGATAACACTTTGTGGTGTACACTTCTGACTTCTGAGATCAGGATAACACTTTGTGGTGTACACTTCTAACTTCTGAGATCAGGATAACCCTTTGTGGTGTACACATCTGACTTCTGAGATCAGGATAACACTTTGTGGTGTACACTTCTGACTTCTGAGATCAGGATAACACTTTGTGGTGTACACTTCTGAGATCAGTATTCTCGATCGAAACCCTCTGGTCTTTTCAGAAATACACTAAATTGGATTTGTATTGGTAAGGCAGTCTGTCACTAGATACAGAATGGTATGTGAAGATATGACTACGCTCTCTCCTTCCGTCCACTGTGTAAAACTTCTGTGTGTGGTTTCCACTTTGGTTCGTTCGTCGACTATATTGCTGTTATACCCTGTTCAACCAAAGAGGTTATAATTGGGGTATATTGTGCGTTAGGTTCTTCGATGCTAGCCGGCTGTTAGTCCTGAAAAGGACTGGTCCTAAAAAGGACCACTAGCTGACTGTCTGGATTCTCTTCGTTGTTTGTCTGTTCATGTTGCCGTGGCATGTTCCATAATGTATTTCATTTCCTTCCTCACTATCTGGCTTGGGTGGTTTTGTTTGTTTTTGCCCTCCTCGTTTCTGTTTCTTGTGTCTTCCTTTTCTCCTGTATCTGAAATAGCGCTTTTTCCATTATTGTTGGGAGTAGCTTTTCTAGCGTTTCCTCGATTACTTCTTCGTCTGATTGGTCGTTCGTTTTAGTTTCTCGTGTGTTGTTAGATGTAATTTCCTCAATGGCCATTCTTTCTGCCTCTATTCTTTTGAGTAGTTCTTCGTTTCCCTCTTTCAGCTCTATCAGCTTCCTGACATCTTCTTCTACCTGCTGCTGAATTCTTTTCATGTCTTGGTGTATTATTTTCATGTCGTTTATGAATTGTTTCGCGCTTTCCGAGCTATCAGGGATTTCCTCACATCTGGCAGTTGAGGCTCTGTTTTTGTGTGGCTGACGGTTTTCTCTCTCTTTTTGCAGTTGTTGTTTCAGATCTCTCACCTCAGTCGTGAGCTGTCTGACCTGTTCCGTTAGGCTGTCTTGGCGTTTATTACCTAGAGTACTTGCCGTCACTCTGTTTTTTGCCTCTTGGTACGATACCCCCTTTCCAATGGCCACTGTAATTATTTGCCTAGTTTGTTGGTATTCGGGACACCCACGGTATCGTGCCCCGTGATTTCCGAGGCAGTTGGTACATTTTCTATTTTTGTTTGGCGCCTGGTAGTCGAGGTCTTTTTTTGCCTTAGGGCAGTCTTTGTATTCGTGGCTGCCCGCACAGTATCCACAGACCGTCTCTGAAATTCTGTAGGCCCGGACGCCAGAGCAGTCGTCAGCGATTTAGTCTTTACCGTATCATTCAGGGCAAGTGTCACTCCCTGTTGGTGCCTTCTGATACTTATTACGTCTCTTTTGCCTACTACATTCTCCAGGACATTGATTAATTTGTCGTCCGGAAGTGCCCTGAGGTTGGCTTCTCCTCCAGACAACTGCGTAATTTTTATTTTGCGGTCTTTTTCCAGTTCCTTGTGAATGCTTTTCTGTAGTTCGCCTCAGTGGCATCTCCCATCTGCCACCACTGGCCGTGTATCTGTCTTTAGGCTCGGTACCCTTACCTCGTCTGTCTGCTCATGATTCTTCATCTTCTGATCACCGTGGGACACTTGGTTGTTCTCCAGTGAGTTCCGGCGTACCTCTGTGTCTACTATTGGTACGTCAGGAGCTACTTCTAATATTGCTTCTTGTAATATTGGAGAGAGACTAAGGAACTCGTCTCCGTCTTCACACATTCTGTAAAGTGCGTCTACAATTGTCTCCGCGATATCTTCTGGGTCTAACTCGTTCAGTTCTGATGTTATTGTCCTCTCATCAGCAGCAGGCTGGGAGGTGACGTCTTGCTTTTCTGCCCTTCTGTCTTCCTCTTGTGCTTGTACCTGTCTGTGTTGAAGAGTTGTCTCTTTCACCTCCTTCTTAGTGTTTGAAGATGAGTCGTTTGTTCTCTCCAAAAAGTTTACCAATTAGCCAAAATCAAACACTTCCTGGATGAGGGGGCAAGGAAAATGTTCTACACATCTCACATACAAACATACCTAGACTATTGTTCCACAATCTGGGATGGTTGTTCCATATCCAACACAAAAAGGCTTCATTCACTTCAAAAACGTGCAGTGCGCCTAGTTGCCGATAACACCAAACACATTGTATAGATCTATATAACTATCTTAAAATATTACCCCTTAGAAAGCGCTTCCTATTTAACAAAGCTAAATTCGCTCACAAAATCTTGTCACATAATGCTCCAACGTATCTGTGGCCACTTTTAAAATTCAATGAAAAACGTAGTCAGCGCTTAAACCAGTTAGAGGTACCCAAGCCGAGGCTAGATTTGTACAAGAAGAGCTTGGCTTACTCAGCTCCTCATCTTTGGAACAATCTTCCACATGACCTGAAAAGCATGCACAGTCCCTACTCATATAATCGTAGGCTGTTCAAATACATTATGGGTGCGGATTATATGCCGCCCTAGGGGATTATGTTTCGAATTATTATTATCTAATATACTGTATGGAGGGTCTGATGATCTAGTTTTTCATTTTAATATACCTTACTTCTTAATTGTTATCAGATACTGTAAATTTATGCTTTTATACTATTTATAATGTTGCATCGCCGTTGAACTAGTACCTTAAGTATGTTGGAGAATGTCTGGATAACTAGCAATAAAGATGAGTAAGAGGAAGGGCAAAATGCAAGACGGGCCTATATGTACGATTCTCATCTATCAGTCAATACCCTTTACCTCCCTAAGGAGCATAGGTCATAAAACTGGATCTCGTATAGTGGAGGCGTCAACAATTCACTCCCTGTGGCAGTATCTGCTTGAGACTCAAAGTTGCTCACCTGTGGGAACATTTTCCGCATGCGCTGACAACACATGAAGTCCCAGCTAATTCAGCAGATTTCCAAAATGTCACGAGTTCTTATTATATGCCACCATTATCTGATTACGTTTCAAATTATGTCTTATTTACTGTATGAATGGTTTAGATTGTGTTTGTTATTTTTTTTTGTTTTTTTTAATTTTTTAAAAAAATTTTTTGTAAGGTATTAATTTTTGTTAATGTATTTTAATTAATAATTCTCCCCCCCCCCCACCTAAATTTGATTATGTTTGGATGTTACAAATGTATGTTATTATTTTACCTCGATAATGTTGTATGCTTAAATAATTCTAAAAATACATGTGTGTCGTGAAAAAATTCTAATCCACATATATAAATGAGAAAATAAATGTAAAACCTAACGAAGTAATTTAATAGAAGGAAAGAAGAATGGTAAAAGACCAGTGCTTTTCCCAATAGCGTACCCCTGCGTTGTAGAACGCCATAATAAATGTAGCGCTTCCACGTTTGATAGTAAATCCTACTGCATACACTACACGCGTTTCTAAAAATAAAACTGGTACTGTGTTTCTTAGAAAACCTTGAGATACGCAAACTGCTTAATGACCTAGATATAATATTGCATTAATGTCATTATTACACTGCGTTAACCTAAAAGACAGACGGGCTTAGAAGAGAGAGAGAGAGAGAGAGAGAGAGAGAGAGAGAGAGAGAGAGAGAGAGAGATGCACGGAGGAACGCATGCAATGCTACCACGTCGCTTCGCGATTTAAAATTAATGCCACCCCACGCGAAAGGCATGCAGGCTTGATTTTTTTTCAAATAAACAGTAATAAAAAACACTACCGGTACGAGGTTAGGTTTTGAAAACAGGTTTAAAATCTTATTAGGAAACATGACACAATACTGTTTTACGTCTGAAATCCTGACATTAGCCTGACAGTACAGAAGACATCCCATCGTATAGAAGTGAACGGGTGGTAGAAGAAAATACATATTTTGAACGAAGCCACTTAGCCCCATTAAACTTATATATTCTTGTACCTTAGGACTTGCTGACAAAGAATATGTTATGTGTTACGCAAATGGTCTGGTACTTAATAAATTATAGCAAAAATACTGTAGTGAGGTTGTCTGACAGCACAAGATCATATTTGCTCATAGTGGCCGTCTTGAACAGCACTGCTTTAGGGGAATTAGGCCAACACGTTAGATCCGATTTGATTGGCTGTAGAAATATGTAAGGCGAAACCGGATTAGTTGGACTGCAATTACTAGTTGGTTGTTAATGGTTACGGTAGGATGGGTAAAGTTTTTTCAAAGGCTTTTGTAAACATGGTCCCATTGGTTAGAGCATTCGATATAGTCAAATAGAAGCGTCAGTTTAGGGCCAGTTTTGAAAATAAACTTATGAGAAGCCAGTGCGTTGAGAGCAAGCTTATATTTTTCTAAATAAAAGCCTGGGATAAGGCAGATCAAAATTGTGCCAGAAGTCATCGCCAGTCAACGTACTAGTGTATATTTCCTTGAATTGTTGTAAGCTAGACATATTTCATATATATGTATATATATATTATATGAAAATTGAATATGAATTGATAAATTGTGTCTGTATGTGTGTGGGTTCAGTAGCAAACAGAAGGCAAAGCCTAGATATTGCTCCACCATGTAAAAGGTGTCAGAGAGGAGTATAACTGCATTGGCATATATGGGATTGCCATTTAGTAACATGACACCTATCTTATTGTATAGAAGGACTTAACGCTGGAATTGCAGAGGCGTTGTAACCATTAGGGAGAGGAATACTGGTATATTGTCACATGAGAAGCTAGTAGTTGGCATACAGCGCTGAACTCTGTGTTTGTAATGTCCTGTACTTCAGTGTGGAAATAGATATTATATATTAGTTCTGAAGAAGGAGGTACAACCTTCTTATTTCAGGGACCGTGGTACTGAAATATTAGAACAGCACCTGGTCTGAGTTTTGCTGGATCCAGAAGGCTGGCAGCAGACTCCTTGTCCAAGATATCGACCAGTGGGGTATCTCAAGATAACTGAGAAGCAAGCGAGCAGAGGAGACAGTTTTCCTGCCGCAGACACCTAAGTTAAGACTGTGTCAGCTAGAGCAGCTCAACTTTGTATAAACCCCTTTAAAAATTGACAGTAATACTAAGCAAGAGGGGCAGTTATTGTTTACAAATAAAAAGAACTGTGAACCCTTCAAGATTATTTCCACCATTAACAAACACACGAAGTCGTGATGACAAACAACAACATAGCTTCAAAAGCCAGTATTACCTCTTAATACCAGAGCACAACACTACACACATATTGTAATAATATTTTATGTCAGGACAAAGATCCTTTGTATAATTTTTGTACATAGGCATTGAGTTTACATTTGATTGTGATTCCTGATTCACTCTGTAGTTGAATCAGGATATCTATTCTTGAAAGAAATTAATACGTAATTTAAAATTTAACACTTGACTTACTTAAGCTAGTCTTCTAGAGTGTTATATGTATGTGCTTGTCATAGTGTTGTAAAGTGGTGTGAATCTTAAATAAAGTATTTATCTGTCTGTTGTTGTTGTGAACTTACACTTCATCATTATCATAACCCTAGACATTCAACGTAGTCATCACAATATTCCAGAATAAGTCTGACTGAGGTCTAAATGTGGTAGCAAAGTAAGGTCATCTGTAACACACCACACATATTATATACAGATACCTTCACAGCTGATCTCAGTCAGTACACTAAGTCCCCTATAAATATTTATATAATCCCAACTTACCACAATGTGCTATTGAAAGGATACGGTATGAAAGGTGAGCGAAAGGAAGGGCAGAATGTTAGACGGGCCTGCGTGCCCAATTCTCAACCCTTTGAAAATAAAGTTTGTTCGTTCGTTCGTTCGTTCTCCGGGTGGCTGTTTATGGTTTTGTTATACTCATGGTTGTTGTTCAGCGCTGGTGGGCTGGTGTATACTGTCCTCTTCTTGGCGCTTGGTTTATTTAGGACCATTTTGCGATCGGTGGAGGTATCTCGTAGGTCTGATCGAGAAGTGTCTAAACATGTTGTTTCCACTTCGTTCGTTCGTTATTTTGTCTGCTATGTTGCTGTTATACCCTGTTCAACCTGAAAGTTGGTTATAATTGGGGTATATTGTGCGTTAGGTTCTTCGGTGCTAGTCGAATGTTAGTCCTGAAAAGGACTGGTCCTGAAAAGGACCACTAGCTGGCTGTCTGGATTCCTCATCGCTGCTTGTCTGTTTATGGTGTCGTAGCGTGTTCATGGTGTTCTTATCATGCCTCCCTATCTGGCTTCTTTGGATTTGTGTGTTTTTGCTCTCCTTGTTTCTGGTTCTAGTGTCTTCCTCTTCTCCTGTATCTGTAATAGTGCTTTTTCTATTATTGCTGGTAGAAGTTTTTCAAGTGTTTCTTCGATGACTTCTTCGTCTGATTGCTCGTTTGTTTTGGTCGCTATTGTGTTTGCTGTCATTTCCTCGATGGCTCTTCGCTCTGCTTCAATTTTTTTGAGAATTTTTGAGTTTTCTTCCGTCAGTTCTGTCAGCCTCTTTACATCTGCTTCTATCTGCTGCTGAAGGCTTTGCATGTCTTTCAACATTTCTCTGACGTTCTGTAGTTCTATTACATCATCACCGCTGTCTTTGTCGTCTTCGGGAGCCTGCTTGTTTCTGTTTACGTCCTGTAGTTTCATTTTCATATCTTTGACTTCAGCGGTTAGTTTGTGTAACTGTCTTCTGTCGATCGTGTTTTGTTTTTCAGCAACATCCTCAGCCACTCTGTTTTTTGCCTCTTTGAAAGGTATGTTTTTGGACACGGCCTCTTTCAAGATGCTCTTTGTTTCCTGGAACATCGGGCAGCCTCGGTACCTAGCCCCGTGGTTTCCGAGGCAGTTTGCACAGGTTCGGTTTGGGTTTATGGCCTTGTAATTGTTATCCTCCTTCGCTTTGGTACAGTCGCGATATGGGTGGCTACCCGCACAATACCGGCAAACTGCATCTCTCCTGCACGTTTTCTTGGTGTGTGAATATTTCTGGCCGTTAGAGCACTGCATCACCGGAGGGATATATGCCTCTGTCTTTTTTGTTGTGGTTTCGAGCGTCAGTCTCTCGGGTCTTGTCGATCCTTCAACCGTTACTATCATCAGATTGGTATCTTTCTTCGCCCAGGTTTTTAGCCTTTCGACCTGCGTGATTTTTAGATCTGCGTTTTCCGCCTGAAGGCGTCTGTGGACCTCGCCTTCGGAACATCTGGTATCCACCCCTCTGATGACCAACTTCTTTGTTGTCTTGTACTTTTCCTCCATCACTTTTATTTGGTGCGGCAACTGGACTTCTTTTGGACTAGATTCCAGTTCGATCATCAGCGAGGTTGTTTTGTCTGTGTTGTTGAGCGATAGTAGGACTCCCTTTTCGTGCCTCCCTACTTTGGCGATACCTCTCCTTCCAGTTATCACCTCGAGGAAGTTGATCACTTTGTTGTCGGGTAGGGCCCTGAGTGAGGCCTCACTTCCTGACGTCTGGGTGATCTTTACGATCCTTTCCTGTATCGTTTCTGTGTTGTTTGTCTTTTCAGTGTCTGGTCTCTGTTTCCTTCCACAGGCTTGGCCCGAATTTTGTTCCTGTTCTTTGTTATAAGGTGTCATATCTTGCATCTGAGCTCTTGAGTTGTCAGCTGTTGTTTCTTCGAACCAGGAATGGTAGCTTGCTTCTCAGTGGTTTCGATGTCCAGCACGCCTGGGGCTACTTCTACTATCGCTTCTTGAAGAGCGAGCCTAAGGGACTCGTCTCTATCTTCAATTCTTCGAAGTGCATCTATAATGGTCTCTGCGATATCTTCCTCTTGTACCTGTCTGTGCTGAGGAGCTGTCTCTATCACTTCTTTCATAGTGCTTGCAGGTGGGTCGGCTGTCATCTCGGCATAGTGTTGTGGTGTCATTGGTGCTTGGTGGAGCTTCTCTGTGGTAGACCGGGTTTCTGCTGACGAGTCGGGTACGTGTGGTGGTGGCAACATGGATCTAAGCTCCTGTTTTCTTTTCTCTATTCTTTCCGTCGTCTGCTCCAGCTGTCGTAACGCTCTCAAAATTTCTTCACGTTTTTTGTCTTCATCATCAAGGTCAGAACCGCTTGTATCTGCTCTCTCCTCTGCCTCGCAAGGAGGCGGGCCCCTCAGCCTCTCAGCCGGGTCGACACACGTCGCAGCTAACTCCGTCGTCGTGTCTAGAGTTGGAGGAGGACCGGTCTCAGCACGAGTACTTGGGGCAGTCTTGCTCTCTGGCTGTCTGTCTTTGTTGTTTGAAGCTTTGTTATTCCCCTGGCTGTTCTGCGCTGGTGGGCTGGTGTAGACCTTCCTCTTCTTGGGATGTGGTTTATTTCTGGTCATTTTGACGGTAATGCGATCTTTTCTCGGATAGTGGCGTCCTGAGAAGGACGTTGGTGTCTTGTGGTTGTCGAAAATTTACTGTTGCTGAAATTTTCGTGTGGTTTCCACGTTGTTGTTGTTGTTTTCGTCTACTATATTGCTGTAATACCCTGTTCAACCTGAAAGTTGGTTATAATTGGGGTATATTGTGTGTTAGGTTCTTCGGTGCTAGTCGTCTGTTAGTCCTGAAAAGGACTGGTCCTGAAAAGGACCACTAGCTGGTTGTGGTTTCCTCTTCGTTGCTTGTCGGTCGTGGTGTGTTCATTTTCTGCCTTCCTATCTGTCTTGTGTCGTTTTGTTAGTTTTTGCTTTCCTCGTTTCTGTTTCTCTTGTCTTCCTGCTTTCCTGTATCTGTAATAGTGTTTTTTTCTATTATTGCTGGTAGAAGTTTTTCAAGTGTTTCTTCGATGACTTCTTCGTCTGATTGCTCGTTTGTTTTGGTCGCTATTGTGTTTGCTGTCATTTCCTCGATGGCTCTTCGCTCTGCTTCAATTCTCTTGAGAATTTTTGAGTTTTCTTCCGTCAGTTCTGTCAGCCTCTTTACATCTGCTTCTATCTGCTGCTGAAGGCTTTGCATGTCTTTCATCATTTTTCTGACGTTTTGTAGTTCTATTACATCATCACCGTTGTCTTTGTCGTCTTCGGGAGCCTGCTTGTTTCTGTTTACGACCTGTAGTTTCATTTTCATATCTTTGACTTCAGCGGTTAGTTTGTGTAACTGTCTTCTGTCGATCATGCTTTGTTTTTCTGCACCATCCGCAGCCACTCTGTTTTTTGCCTCTTTGAAAGGTATGTTTTTGGACACGGCCTCTTTCAAGATGTTCTTTGTTTCCTGGAACATCGGGCATCCTCGGTACCTAGCCCCGTGGTTTCCGAGGCAGTTTGCACAGGTTCGGTTTGGATTTATGGCCTTGTAATTGTTATCCTCCTTCGCTTTGGTACAGTCGCGATATGGGTGGTTACCCGCACAATACCGGCAAACTGCATTTCTCCTGCACGTTTTCTTGGTGTGTGAATATTTCTGGCAGTTAGAGCACTGCATCACCGGAGGGATATATGCCTCTGTCTTTTTTGTTGTGGTTTCGAGCGTCAGTCTCTCGGGTCTTGTCGATCCTTCAATCGTCACTATCATCAGGTTGGTGTCGTTCTTGTCCCATGTTTTTAGCCTTTCTACCCGTGTGATTTTGACGTCTGCGTTTTCAGTTTGAAGGTGTCTGTGGACCTCGGCTTCGGAACATCTGGTATCCACCCCTCTGATGACGAACTTCTTTGTTGTCTTGTACTTTTCCACCACCACTTTTATTTGGTGGGGCAACTGGACTTCTTTTGGACCGGATTCCAGTTCGATCATCAGCGAGGTAGTTTTTTCTGTGTTGTTTAGCGAAAGCAGGACTCCGTTTTCGTGCCTCCCTACTTTGGCGATACCTCTCTTTCCCGTTGTCACTTCGAGGATGTTTATCACTTTGTCATCTGGTAGGGCCCTGAGTGAGGCCTCACCTCCAGACATCTGTATGATCTTAACCATCCTCTCCTGTAATGCCTTGTGACAACCGGTATTGTTTGGTTTGTGCAGGTGACGCGCTCTGCTTTCCGCCTGCGTTAGATTGTGTGGTGTGTAGGACGGTCTCACGTTCTGATTTGTTGACTCCTGATCACTTTCTGTAGTTGTCTGATTACTACACACTGGAGCCTCTACTATGGCGTCTTGCTTCAGTGGTGTTTTTATCGTCTTTTGAGTTTGGAGCAGCTTCCCTGGGGCAGCCACAGCTGTCAAATCGGCATCGTGTGGTGTCATTGGTGTCTGGTGCAGCCTCTCTGTGGATGACAGGGTTTCTGCTGACGGTTCGGGTACTTGTGGTGGTGGTCCCTGGGTTTTAGACTCCTGTTTTCTTTTTAGCATCTGTTTTATCGGTTCTAACGCTTTTATCTGGTCTTCTTCTTCTGACATCTGTTCTATCTGCTCTAGCGCACTCATCATGTAGTCATATTCTGGGTCTTCATCATCACGGTCAGAACTGCTTGCATCTGCTTTCTCCTCTTCCTCGCAAGGAGTCTGGAAATTCCGGCTTTCAGCCGTGTCGATACTCGTCGCAGCTAGCTCCGTCATCGTGTCAAGAGTTGGAGAAATTTCGGTCCCGGCACGAGTACTTGGGGCAATTTTGCTTTCTGGCTGTCTGTCATTGTTGTTTGTGTTATTTCCCTGGCTGTTCTGCGCTGGTGGGCTGGTATAAACCTTTCTCTTTTTAGCGCGTGGTTTATTTCGGCCCATTTTGACTATTGTGATCGCTGTGTACGTCCTGAAAAGGACGCTGGTTATAGTGCGGTTGTTGTCTTGACAGCTGTATCTCAAACGAGTGTTGTATCGTTATCCCTGTGGTTTCCACTTCCTACCAGCCGTGTATTTATCCTCGCTGCCCGCCATCTTGCGTGAAACCGTGAACTTCGCGCTGATTGGCTGTGCGTTCAAGAGACTTCGGTCCACAATATTTCTGATTTTTCGAGTGCGTTCGTTCATCTGTGTTTTTTTTTTAAACAGATAACTTAGCCGTTCTCCTTTCCTACCAAAGTTATTACCTTCTGAGATATCTCGTTTTACTCGGGCCAACTGTGGCTTTCCTTCCCTATCAATCTTTCCACAGTCTGTCTGTCCTTCCTTTTTCTACGAATTTTGGAACCACACTTTTCATTATTTTTCAAACGTTTCACACACTTACGTGATAATATCTCCAGAACTATAAAAGATATTGTCTTCCTGACTATAACTACGCATGCGTCTACTCTTTTTCTAAAAATCTGTGAAGTAGGATTGCCTTCCGTCACTCCATTGATTTTTAATGAATTTATTACTGTACAATCCTAACACACATTTTCTCCGTCATCTTTCCAATGTAATTTATCTCCGCGTTGCTGATTGGCTATGCCTTTAAGAGACGACCGAGATATTGTTTTCATCATGTCACAACTAGATAGACTGAATACAATTTCAACAGCCAAACTGAATGAAGAATCAGAATTAGGTAATCCTTCCACTCAAACAGACTTTTCTAAGCGAAGTGGGCTACCTATTACATGAAGCCATGTGGATCTTATACCAACGAACACCGCAAAAACGAAATCAATATGTTGATAACTACCAGACATAACTCAAGTACCTCATAAAACAGTTGCTACAGCCACAAGCGGTGTCATTACCAATGACGCATGTCAGATCACATATTTCTAGGCTTCATTATTGACTAGCACTTAACATGGCATCCGTCCCTCCCCCAATGTGCTGGTCTGAGCTTATCATTTAGTACCAGAAGCTATATCGAAATGGCATCAGAAGCCTAAAAGATACACAAGATGACACTTCATCAGGTCGCAAAATTAAACGGCTAGACGGAAAACTGGTATCTGGTAATAGGCTTTCCTTGCGGCTCTGCAGGGCTGACGCGGTTGAGAAAGAGTAACAGATGATTTCTATGGCAGGCTGGAATATGGGCGATATTTGTTCAAGTGTGTGAAGTTCTAGATACGCCGCTGTTGATTTGTCCTACACCTGTCACTACCCACAGCTGGGGTTTTAAATCAGTAAATTATCACATCTGTGTAAACTTTCAAGTATCCCAAAATGTGGGGAAGGCAAGCTAACAGTGGGATACGTTCTCGGGAATGTTGGATACACAGGAGCTGCAGATTAACAGCTACTGTTTTGACGGAGAAACTTCATGACGATGAAAGAAGCCTGAGGCAGATTGCCGACTTTATGACAATGATTGACAAAGAAAAAAGCATCTACAACAATCATCACTATCACTCATCAGGTCCCCACAGAGCATAGGCTTTCACCAAACCTGTGCCATTCGCTCAATGTCTTTCCTGGTCTTTCTCGTCCCCTTTATATCTGTCTCCAGTTCTCTTTTCCACGTTTTCTTTGGTCTCCTACGTCTCTTACATCTATAACAAGATCTTAACACTGTGTTATCTGTAACTAACTCACATTATGATGTTATCAGTAACAGTATCATACCCCGGTGTTTTCAGTAACAATAACTCACCACGGCGTTATATATATCCACTACGTTATGAGAAGAGAGAGGCCGTCCATAAAACAGCCTGGCGGAGAACTGTGGAACCAGAAGTTGCTAAGTATGAACACGAGTAGGCGCACTACAAGAAAGATGGCTGTCGACCGAGCAAAGTGGAGACAGTTTGTTGATACTCTGCAAGACGCCACTAGGCGTGATGGTCACTGATTGCTTCGTCAGTCAGCCGCCAAGGACCAAAGAAGAAAAGACAGATAATGTTATCGAAAACTATATCTCATTTTACGTTATTATCTTTAAATAAAACAGAAAGGACAGCTAAGGACAACAACACTTAAACGATTTGGCGAAACTGCTGATACAGTCTCATGCAGGCTGTGCAACAACCACAACAGGCAATGACATTCAGGACAATACGTTTATATACAACAAAATCTTACTGTCATAACGGCCTCAGGTTGGCAGAATCCACAAAACTATGAGTAAAGAGCTAGTTTAGTAAGTGCGAACAAGATAAGAGTGGGTTCAATTCCCAGTGCATGAAAGTAGGAGGAAAACTCCGGACCCTGATACCTGGGAGGAATAACCAAAGTGGACCCGTCCGCTAGAGCAAGGGCTCTCAACCTTTTTTTTAAAATGCTCATGGCCCCCTGTTGAGCCTTTATTGACCTGTGTGACCTCGCTCATAGTCATTGTTAGCTGGACAAAAAGGTACTTTACTAGAAATATGGCAATTACTGTGGTTCCCTAGAAATATGGCAATTACTGTGGTTCCCTAGAAGTATGTCATGGCCCTCTGGTGGTCATATGGTCCACGCTGAGAACTCCTGCTCTAGAGCGTCAAGATGATATCAAAGGCCGATGTGTTTGTCTGATGAGGACATCTTCTGATGACCAGGTTATATCCTGTTATAATGCTTTGTATAGTGTTTGCTATTTTTATAACATGATCACACAGCAACATTGTCAGGATGACACAAGATTGAATCTACAGGCGTATTAAACAGTCACTCCTTATTTAAAAATGTTTATATCTTCAGTTTTATCTATTGGGTATACGTGAAATAAATATTAAAATAAGAAGCAATAACTACCATCTGACTAATACGTGTCATTGTATCTTTGTTGTTGTTGTTGTTGCCGGAAACAACATACAGATAAGATAAGTTTATATTGGCCACTAAACTGACGTTACAAGAGACACCAACAATATCTACCTGCTATGAAGTCACGTGGTGAACAGGTGGAATCTCATGTTGAGCTCTTATGTTAATGTGACTTAGCACGGTTAGTATTAAAACGGCATGCGATTCTCCTCTCTTGACGTTTGTATCATGTAAATTAAATGGAATGGAGTGAAGAAATAACATGTTAAAAATAGGTGGCTTTTCAATCACCCTGTATACGCAACACATAATGAGAAGCTGACAATCTTTAGTTAAATTAAGATTCCACTAATCAAGGACAGACAAGTAAAAAATCCGCCTGCATGGGAGAGCCACCAAGCACTAACCGCCCTTCATACGAAATTCCTGCAGCTTTGAAACCAGCATCTGAAAATGTTTATCTCACAGAACCCCACTAGTTTAATATATTTAAAAATGTAACATCCTATTACCATGACACATTATAGTGCTGTTATCACTTGTAAAGTCTGAAAGTTTCTCCGATTTCTCATTACGTCAACAACTGGTGGGGTTGGAAATCTCGGAATTTTATTTAAAAAAAAAAAAAAAATTTAAGTGCTGAGCATTGGAGAAATCGCACGTGTTTCCCGGGCCCGAAAGGCAAGCAGAGAATCATTCTCATCATCATTATCATCATCATCATCACCGTCATCATCATCATCATCGTCATCAAGTTCAACATCCTTCTTTGCACTCCTTACTCAGCATAGATCCACCACAGCATCTGGTCCCGTTACAGGGAGCCTGAACACAAGAGTAACATTTTTGTAGCAGTGGTTTGTTTACGTGACAATTTGTTTGACATAATGAAGTTGCCTGTGCCATGCACAACTTTATAATTGTCGCCGACTACGGCATCCCCGAGAAAACATCAGTCCTATTCTTTGTTAAAAAAAACCTGGGAATGACCGGATCGAGCATAGAACAGCAACTCTGTACTCTGCTACACAGTTCGTAGGAGACCACTAATGAAGTCTGGGTACGGAGCCGACTACCCCAACGTATACAAACTTTAAAAAAAAAATAAACTTCAACAGCACCATAAACAAGACAACCAAAGAAGACCATCTCTTTCCTTGTTGTTCCTTATGGAGCAGGGAGCCACGGCAGTTGCTGGTCCCCTTGTAGAAAACCTGCACCAGATATTCATGGGCTTTTGCAGCCGTGGTTTATGAAGCAATTATTTCTTACATAATGAAGTTGCCAGCCTCAAGCCCAACCTGACATTAGGCGCCTTCTACGACATGCCTGAGGGAGGAGTAGTTTTATTCTTTCCTTGTCTCATCACGGACATCGGGATATAATACAGAGAGTCATCGATTTACGACGCATGCGACTTACGACGTCTCGGACTTACGGAAAAAAATTAAATTAACAATTAACAATAGGGGAAGACGTTACATAAATTGTTATTTTAATTCTAGGTTTTCAACCTAAGCCATTTAATTTTTCCTGTTCTGATGAGTGCCATTTATGACTTGGGGTAATGTAAACATGCTCACGGAAGAGTACTACTGAATCGAACTTTAAAAACATTGACTGGGTTTGATAAAAAAAAAAAAAAAACATTAATTTCCATTGGACGTCACATCACGTCCTCAGACTTCATACATCAGTCTCCATTATTCATTTGCGCTAAAAGTGTGTGTACTGTTTCCCAATTATGTCTAGTATCTTTTATTTCAACCCTTATATTGATTGTACAGTATAAAAAATGATATGATGGAATGCGGACTTGTAAATATGTATTAAGTCAATACATTAAACAGGTGATTCACTTATGACTATTGTACTTTGATGTACGTTTACTTTGACTTACGACGGAGTCGTCGGAACGGAATAATCTCGAAATTCGAGAACTACATGTAACTTTAATAAATAGGTGGTTGCCTAGAACAGTATGATTAACGTGGAATGAGAAAATCATTAAAGTGGAACTGATGACAAAATCATTAAAGTGGAACTGATGACAAAATCATTAAAGTGGAACTGATGACAAAATCATTAAAGTGGAACTGATGACAAAAGCCAGACAAATGCCAAGGAAGCAAGAAGTAAGAAAAGAACGTTGGCGTTGGATAGGAAGTACAGTGAGGAAACGTGTTCTTCTGGACTCTCCAAGGTAAGAGTGGCAGAGGAGACCTACAAACATACGGAGAAAAGAACTGGAGACAAACATGAAATAAATAAAACATGGAAAAACCTTGATCGGATGTCACAGGCCAGGAGAACTCGGCATCAATTTGTTGAAGTCTTAGGGAAATACAAGGTAATGCTGGTTGTGGAGCCTAGTTGGAAAGGTAGCGAGGCGATGTTACCGTTCTGGTGGTCTTAGGTTCGAGTTACCGGTGAGCCTATCATTTCTGTTGTATTTCTGTTGTCTAGTTGTCTACTTTGTTTCTCCGGAGTGCCAGACACATTCATGTATGTTTTATTTTATTTAACTCTTTATTTATTTAAATCGTTAAAGAAAGAAGATAAATCTAAAATGGTAAAAACGCTTGTTTACCACCCCCTCAACAAGAAAATAAACTCTTAGTCACGTCCACAAACAAGGGATACAGACAACAAATAGGAACAAAGACTAAAGGAAATAAAGAAAAGTATAAAAATTATAAAGAATACAGAAAATAAAAATGATCTTAGTGGATAAATAAAAGGAACTAAACCAAACCAGGACAATATCATTAAAGCGAGAGCACGAACACTTGATACGATCAAGACAAAGAGAAGTGTGTAATCAAGTTTATTTACGTACTCATCTTTAGTGCAACGATTCAAAATATGGACACAAAATTATTTTTTCTGAGAAAATGTACCTGCAGGTCATAAAATATAAATATTTAGAAGATGAGAAACAATAAAGTAAAGAAATCTTGAAATAATTAAGTCTAAAATTATCAGTCGGAGGAGATATAACATGATGATTACTTAAGGACTGGAAGGTTAGGCCTACCTACTTAAAGAGGTGAAAGTTGCAAGTCTGGAAAGTCCACACATAAAAAGACTAAAATTCACTCTTAGTGGGGTCCCGAAGATATGAATACGAAGTCTAGATTAAAGACTTGGAATAAGAGATATGAAATCTGGTTAGACAAGTTCCCGTTTGAGCGGGAAGGAGGGAGATGTCAGGGAAATATATTTCTTAATCAGTGAAGTTGTTGCTCTAATTTTAAGCAGACGTAAAAATACCGCCCTTTTTCATGAACCCCCACGGCAAGAAAGGCACAGGTAGACACAAAATCACACGGAGAAGAGAACTGGAAGTAGACATAAAATCACACGGAGAAGAGAACTGGAAGTAGACATAAAATCACATGGAGAAGAGAACTGGAGGTAGACATAAAATCACATGGAGAACAGAACTGGAGGTAGACATAAAATCACATGCAGAAGAGAACTGGAGGTATACATAAAATCACATGGAGAACAGAACTGGAGGTAGACATAAAATCACATGCAGAAGAGAACTGGAGGTAGACATAAAATCACATGGAGAAGAGAACTGGAGGTAGACATAAAATCACATGCAGAAGAGAACTGGAGGTAGACATAAAATCACATGGAGAAGAGAACTGGAGGTAGACATAAAATCACATGCAGAAGAGAACTGGAGGTAGACATAAAATCACATGGAGAAGAGAACTGGAGGTAGACATAAAATCACATGCAGAAGAGAACTGGAGGTAGACATAAAATCACATGGAGAAGAGAACTGGAGGTAGACATAAAATCACATGCAGAAGAGAACTGGAGGTAGACATAAAATCACATGGAGAAGAGAACTGGAGGTAGACATAAAATCACATGGAGAAGAGAACTGGGGGTAGACATAAAATCACATGGAGAAGAGAACTGGAGGTAGACATAAAATCACATGGAGAAGAGAACTGGAGGTAGACATAAAATCACATGGAGAAGAGAACTGGATACAGAAAATAAAGGGATAAAGAAGACATGGACAAACCTGGAGCTGAAGGCACGTGACAGGAGGACTTAACAATGATTGTTGAAGGCCTAAGCTCCATTAGAGTTGAGCGGTAATGATTGTTGAAGGCCTAAGCTCCATTAGAGTTGAGCGGTAATGATTGTTGAAGGCCTAAGCTCCATTAGAGTTGAGCGGTAATGATTGTTGAAGGCCTAAGCTCCATTAGAGTTGAGCGGTAATGATTGTTGAAGGCCTAAGCTCCATTAGAGTTGAGCGGTAATGATTGTTGAAGGCCTATGCTCCATTAGAGTTGAGTGGTAATGATTGAATGAAGCTCGCATATTTACTGAATTATGACGAATATTTATTGTTTGCGCTCACATATTAAGATCTGAACATTTCTTTGACTGGTGGTGAAGCAGACAGCCGTCGAGCCAACACTCAAAGGTTAATGCGTTTATTATAATGTTGGTGAACAAGGGCCTTTCGGTACGATCAAACATCGATTGATAGATGAATGTAATTGTTGTTGTTGTTTTCATGTGAATACTGCCAAGTTGATGATGCTAGTGCGCGCGCACACATACGCTGATACATACACACATAAATATATATATATATATATTAAAAAAGGTAAGGTAAAGGATTCCGTTACACGCCTATTGAGACATATTGGGAATACGGTGTTAGATCCGTATTTTCTTGACCATTGGTACAAAAGGGGTGATGTGGTCAGCATCAAGCCGGCCGCCTTAACCTTCCCAGAAGTTGGTTTGGTACCCAATTCATAAGGATGGGTCGACCCCGGAGCCGTTTACGGTCTAAAAAATCCCACCTCAACTGGGGATTGAACCATGGCCCACCGAACTAGGAAGCCAATGTACTAACCATTTCCCTACCGCGGCTCCTGTGTATATTAAACCATTCATATTTAACTGATTGCCTATCAACATATTTTCATTTAAAAGTTACGTTGAGTTATTAAAAAAAAAATTGTTTAACAAAAAAAATCATTCATGTCATCAAATAAGTGAACTAACTCATTTATATATTGTCGCCAACAGCCACCTCAGTGTGAAATGCCCCATCAGAAACATCATCAGGAGTTGACAACACAAGAGCTGCGGGGATCTACTTTAGAAATACTGAGATCTCCAAAGATCTATTTTGCAGAGTCTTCTGAGCACAGTGGTCCATGGTTCAGTCCCCAGTTGAGGAATAATGTTTTAGAGCGCAAAACAGGTCCCCGAGGTCGACCCATCATCATGAATTGGTTACCAGAGCAACTCTGGGAAGGTTAAAGGCGGCCGGCGTGATGCTGACCACATCACCCCTAGTGTGCCGATGGTAAAAAAAATATGGGCCTAACACCATATTCCAAATATGCCTCAATGGGCGTGTAACGGGATCCTTGACCTTTCAAAAAAAAGGTAAAGGCAGTCCCATAGCAGGCCTGCCGTAGGGGAGTGGAAATGTTAGAGACTTCACTATACTTTCATTTATTTGCTTTAATCTTTGTTTCTATTTCTTCTCTGTATCTCTGTATCCAGCATCGAAAGGTGGGGTGATCAGTTCCCTTCCTCGCTGCCTTTTCCTTCCCTGACTCTGGTCAGGTACCCATTTACAGCTGGGTAGACTAGAGCGTGTTGGTACCATGACTCGAACTCGGCACCTTTGGCGCCAGAGACCAAAGCTCAAACCACTCTGTCAATCGGACGCTCTTTTCCCTTTACCATAAGTGAAAAAAATCAGGTTGAATTGTAAACATGAAGTGTCCCAAAATGTCTGTCAACATTACCATTCTTGACAAAAGTTATGTCTGCACTTTTAATTGCCGTCGGGAGAGAGCTGGTCCAAACTTTCTGTACCTTACAAATTATTTCTATTTTGCCTCACAGTCACCTAACAATCTACCAGATCTACGCTCTGTACTACATGTAGATCGCGATCGACCGTTTGCTTATCCCTGTTCTACATTATACAGCACGTCACATTAGATACATCTGGTCTCTCCTCCACCAGAATACCAGTATATATACACACACACACACACACACGCACGCACGCACGCACGCACGCACGCACGAACGCACGCACGCACACACACACACATACACACACATATATGTATATAACAGCGAAAAAATAGGAGGTCCTGTGTGCAAATTGCGCACGTTAATAATTCCTCGGCAGTTGGAAATCGTAAGGAGTGGGCCATACAGCCGCTGCCCTGGCAAAATTTACAAAATTAGGAAAACCTACCCCACCATACAAATATTTATAGAATGTGTGATTTTTGTATAAATACATTGGGATCCTCGCCGGCGCTACGGAGTTCATGCACTGTGCTGAGATTTTCCTTGTGTGATCTAAAGGAGGAGATTGGAGAACTGATGGAGTTGTACGTGTGTAATCAAGATGGTCCTTAAAACCAAACCATTCAATGACCTTCAAATTCCTAAGGAGGTTTGACCTTCAACAAGCTCACACAAAGTTCGTATAATCTATGTCATCCGTTCTACATAACATCGGCACAATAAATAAGTCACCGAAACTTCAGTATACAGGGTGGGTCACTAGTCAAGCCCCGTAGATAATTTATTATATGAATTAAATTAAATGTTCGAACTGGTTGCCATAAACAACTGGTGCCAGGTGGCCCCGATAAAAAATTATCCCTATCAGATAGGTGTAGAGAACTAGGTGGTCATTCAGTGGGCGCACGTCGTCCAATCTATTTGGCTGAAAATGTTTCTTGCAAAATATAACTCCCTTAAAAGCGGCCCCATACTTTTCATGGATTATTTTGCACATGTACTTCCGTTACCCTGTGTGGGTTTTCAATGGCCAATATCGTGCATCAAGTCTGTTTATTTGAACCATTAAGGTGAAACACTGCTTCAATCGCTGAACATTGTACGTTTTTTTCAAGCCGTCTATATAATAAAATTACCTAATGAAGTTTGACTTTTGACCCAACCTGTATATTAGGTTCTTTAAAATTC
>JAMPIV010007373.1:15000-37938 GCA_024509875.1 Oreohelix idahoensis | reverse complement strand
GCAGGGAAATAAAGGTAGGACAAACTTTGAGCGCCAAGAAATGACTATCGCGACAGAAACTCACAGTTCAATGACCAAAAGTTCAATGAAAGAAAACCGTTGAACCAAGGAAAAAGATGGTGTAAATGGTGCAAGAAGGATAACCATAACACCGAATTTTGTAGAAGGAAACCTTCAAACATTGCTGCAATGAAGTCGGGGACGCAAAGATTAAAGGTTAATCCTAAGGGACAACAGGAACCTTATCACCCCCCAGTTTGTGAGGATGTTATTTGTAATGGGGTCACCATAAGGTGCCTTTATGATACAGGTTTGGATTATGATTCAGTTGTGAAGTCTAGCCTAGTGGACCCAAGTCAGTATACCACAGAAACAGTGGAAATACAAGGGGCGACTAAGGACATACCACTCATGACACTTCCCATCGCAAGGATAACGGTGAAAACTCGCTATGTGGAAGGAGAAATCAGAGCAGCAGTGATAGATGAACCAATCTACCCTCTGATATTGGGGTGTAGATACGTCTTCTTGGGGAATCCCGAGAAACCTGTGATCATGGCGACAGTGCAGACCAGGTCACAGAAGAAGGAGGAAGAAGGTGAACCTATAAATGCTCATCCAGAGGAGATGAGGAAGGCGCAGGCTGAGGATAGGACACTCAAGCCCTGTTTTAAAAAATTGCCCAAATGCCACACACCTCCGAGCAAGGGGGAATATTTCATGAAGAACAAACTATTATACAGGAAGACAGGAACTAGATCCACTGGTCACGGACAGTTAGTTCTTCCCAAGAGATATAGGGCAAACTTAATAAGGAGCTTACATGTTGGAAAAGATGGTGACCATGAGAAAGTCGGTACCATCTGCCAAAAGATTGCTCGAAAATACTATTGGCCCGACGTAAATGTCGATGTTGAAAACTTTGTAGAAGCATGTGGCGTATTTCATGAGGGAACACCCACAAAGGGAAAATATGTGCAGGACCTAGAAACGCCACGGGGCAACTTTAGGCCTGAAAGGAAAACTAATTATACTCGGGTAGACAAAGTGGAATGGGAGCCCCCCCTTTTCACACCCAGTCTTCACTTGAATGGATTAACATGGCCACTATGCGAAGAGTACAAAGAAGAAATTTTACCCAGGATAGGATGACAATCCCTCGGTCAGACTTATATAAACTGGAAGAACAGACAAGAGAGCGAAGATCTCTCATAAACAATCTTAAGTGGGGAGACAAACCCCAGAAAACAATTGGTAGTGGTCGATTTGTGAGTGATGATTCTAGGAAGAAAAGTCCTCATTATAAAGCTTCTAAGGGACGGGACCTGATGAGTTCCATGAAAAATAAGTATGATAAATTAAAGATCCAGATGTAACTTTATTAAGGACCTGGACAGATGAGAAGGCGGAAGAGACTGTTACCTCATCGTATCAATATGTGAACGAACTGACCACTCGTTTGAAAGCTGGATGGAAACTGGCAAATGATAATTTGAAACAAGCCAGGAAGAAACATGCAGCATATTTTAATAGGAAGGCAAAGGACAGGGAACTGGCAGTCGGAGAGAAGGTGCTGCTTCTACTACCCGGAAGCCAGAATAAATTACAAATTGGTTGGCAAGGTCCATATACGGTTCTAGAGAAGGTGTCTAGAACAAACTATAAAATTGACAAAAAGGGGAAGGAAAAAGTTTATCATGTAAACCTGTTAAAGAAGTATCTGGACAGACCACTCCAGGAAAGCACCCCCTTATTGACCTTGGCTATTGCAACCCAGATGCAAAAAGAACCACTCACCTCACATGAATACCCATTACATCCTTGTGAAACAGCAGCACAGGTAAAAGTCAGTAAGCACCTGACTAAAAACCAGAGGGAGAGAGTTCAACAAGTTCTGGAGGAACATACAGATGTATTAACAGATAAACCAGGCCATACAAATTTGCTACAGTATGACATGAAACTGGTAGACTCAAACCCAATCTGTATGAGAGCCTATTCTATTCCGTTCGCGAAGGAGAAGGCATTGAAGGAAGAAATAGATTATTTATTGAAGGAGGGGATTATTTCGCACAGTGAATCATCTTTTAGTTCTAGTGTCGTTTTGTTGAGGAAACCGTCTGGGGAACACAGACTGTGCATAGATTACAGGAAACTGAATGCTGTCACAGAAGGACAAGTGGATCCATTACCAGACACAAAACAGTTATTTGCCAGACTGAACAAGGCAAAATACTTTTCAAAGGTGGATCTTAGTAAAGGCTATTACCAGATCCCAGTGAAGCCTGAAGTGAGACCTTATTTGGCTTTTAGCACTTCGGATGGACATTATGAATTCAATATGCTACCATTCGGACTGAAAAATGCTCCGAGTGTATTTTCAAGGATGATGCGAAAATTGTTGGACCCCCTGAATAACCCATGTATCACGAATTTCATGGATGATATTCTCGTCGCCACAGAGACATTTGAAGAACACATTGAAGCTCTGGAGATGTTGTTTGATAGACTTCGGGAGGCGAACTTAACTGCTAGGCCAACAAAATGTTGTATTGGATGCAAAGAGTTGGAATTCTTGGGACACACTGTATATCAGGGTAATATGACCCCTGATCCTAAGAACTTGGAAAAACTGCAGAGAGCACCTAGGCCGCAAACCAAAAAAGGACGTGCGATCATTCGTGTCGTTATGCGGATTTTATCAGAAATACATCAAAAATTTTAACGCCATTTGTGCTCCTCTGACTGATCTGACTCGCAAGGGACTTCCAGATAAAATTATTTGGACTGCACAATGTGAATTAGCGTTCCAAGAGTTAAAGGAAAAACTCACTAGCAAGCCTATTCTCAAACTGCCTGATTTGACACAGGACTTTGTCTTAAGAACCGATGCAAGTAATGTGGGACTAGGAGGGGCTTTGTTGCAAAGATCATCTTCACCTGATGGGGAACTGAAACCAGTCGCTTATGCAAGCCGCAAATTGAATAAGGCGGAACAAGGATACTCCACAAGCGAAAAAGAATGTTTAGCATTAATCTGGGCAATAAAGAAGTTTCAAATCTATCTGTATGGTAGGACATTTGTGGTGGAGACGGATCATCAGCCTCTCGTGTTCTTGTCTCAGGCTAAGCATGAAAACGCAAGATTGCTGAGGTGGTCTTTATTGCTTCAACCTTATCAGTTTAGTATCCAATATATCCCAGGCAAATTGAATGTCGGTGCAGATTTCCTCAGTCGGCACCCCTGTGATCAAAATTAGAGTAATGGCAGACGTGAGGAGTAATTTTACCTATGTGTATCGCTGGTTTTGGAACTTGCCATAGGCATGTTTTCAGGTGGGGAGATGTGTAGTGAAATTGACAGAGATACAACGGTAAAATTCCTCCAAGGATAACATTTAAGGATAAAAACATAATGCGTAGGCTGCTGATGTACATGATCGCCTAGACCGCGGGTCATCACCCTCCATAAAATTGACTTGCTAGACCGGAGGGGAACGGAGGATCAAAAAGGAAAAAAATATGACTGGAAAGGCTAAAGAGACGCAATTGGGGGGGGGGGGGGGGGGAAATGGATGAAAGTAAAAAAAATTCAAGTCCCCCAAATTGACACGAGGTACGGAATTGGACGTTTTGCGATACCAAGCGCTTGATTTGAATTTGAGCGGAAGAACGCAGATGTCTGAAAAAAATTACAAAAATTAAAAAGTAAATTTTTCTTAATATTAATGTTAGGAATATAAAAATTAGCTGGCCAGATGGCCTATTCTGAGCAGTGAACGAATATGGTCTTAATTTTACAGACGGATAGATAATATTGAAAATAATGACAAAAGACAGTGTAGTTTACATCAGCCACAGACTGCATTGAATCTAACATATCGTTATTTGCACACAAAAACACGACCTTGGGGACGCAGGTGTTCAAATTTACTTGGCATAGAAGTGAAGGGACATTGGTGGTAGCTGTGTCTAAATATAACTTTTTACAACAAAAATTTGAAGGGGAGAGAACGGTTGGGTCAAAAAATCGAGCACAATTTTGTAGAAACACAAGTAGAGACGGACAGACTAACAGATAACCATCCATACGTGACTGAAGCTTGACTGAAATGACTTTAGTGAGGAAATTTGAAATTAAAAAATAAACCTCGGCAGTGATTGGCCACAGACAATCATATCATTAGCGCTCAGAGCGCATTTGGGGTCATTCTTCAATAATTGTTCAGTGTTAGACACAGATTTTAAAGTGTGGTGTTTTCCCATATGAAAGACAGTGAGTTAAATTTAGGGACGCCATCCTATAGCCAGCAGCTCAGCTGAGTTTTGCTAGCACTTCTGTGTTAATTATTCATAATCTGGTAAGATTGAAATTATTTCTTTATATATTTTGAATATTGTTTCATGTTCGAGTGATTTGATACTGCCATATCATAATCTAGCCTTACAAACAAGTAGGGATTTTGCTCTAGACCCCCCGCCCAAGTCAGGGTCTAGGGACTAACAATGTACCTAAACACCAGCAAGGATTATGCAAGACAGATCAAGAGTTGAGAATAAGGAAACATATTACCTATCCTCTTTTAGGGTAGAAAACTAATAATTATTTTTTCAGAATCTATAGTCTGGGAGGATCTATCGGATGTAAACCCACCATGGTAACTGTGCTGTTTGGTCAGAGAGATCTGACCTGTCTGTATAATGTGGTTGTTGTGTCAGTGTGGTGTCCAGACGTGGGTAGAGAATAGATTTTGACACATGGCCCATACTTTGATTGCAGAGCTGCGAGTTTCTGTCGTCCACGAAGAAGTATCTATTCGGGTGGTGATTTACACAAGTGTATCTGTGCAGTCCTTGTGACAGAGACCACCATTAGTGCCCGCCAGCACGGAGAGGTGGGACCACCTGATTTCAGCACCAGAGCTACAAATACCAGATGAGTGAGCCTCTGGTCTGCTGGATATTCACCAACCCCATTTAGTTGCAGATACCCCATAAAAATTCCCACCATTTTCTGGACACTATGTAGTCAATATAGACAGGTGTGATGAGACCACCCCAACAGCACAGACAATAAATATCCTCCTTAGTAGCTGACTACCAGAACATTTTAATAAAACTAACTATTCTAGTACTTAAATATGTACACTTTTGCATTTATTATGTAACATTCCATGCATAATTTTCATAAATTTTAAATCCTTCTTTTAAAACAAGTTCTGGTCAAAATAAAACTTGATCCAGAACAAATAAATGTAATATAATTATATCAAAAAACTTTACACACGTGAGTTAGTTCAGTGTATTGTAACACTTGTTAATCTTATTAGTCTTGTTAAATATCTATGGGTATATTTATAACTATCACACCACAGTACACATCATAACCCTAGACACTTTACGCAGCTACATTCATAAAAAAAAAAAAAAAATTAAGTGTGAGGTCGTAGTGGTAGCAAGAAAGGCCTTCTGACAATTCTCAATTACATTTTATCTCAGGAGCCTTCACAGCTGGCCTCATACAATTTACATGTAGTACCATCATCATCATACAAAACCATCAATACCACTACATATATTGGGGTCTTGTCCAGGGATAATTAGCCCAACAGTAATATTAAGATCTCCTGGTGGGAGAAATAAAAGTAGGGAAATAAATTGTAAAATTTCCTTTAAAATTAAAAGTGTCCCTGCAGATAAAAGTTGGTGAATCTTCACAGCCAGTAATAATTAATTAGTTAACTGGTTAGTTAGAATTAGTTAGACTATAGTAATTAGAAGTACTTAGTGTATTTACTGGTTAGAGATTTAGCTTATATATTATTATATTGTCTAAAAAGTATGGCTGAGCTAGCAAAGTTTAGATCAGCTGCTGTGCTCACTGCGAAGGAGATGGGGATGGATGGTCAAATTTTAATTCAATACGTAACGACTGAATGTGATAAATATATTGAAAGGGAAGATAGAAAGGTAGCTGAAGAGAAGAGGTTACAAATTGAGGCTGATAGAGAAATTAAGAGGCTGCAGATTGAGGCAGAAGAAAAACGACAGCAAAGGGAGGCAGAAGAAAAACGACAGCAAAGGGAGGCAGAAGATAAAAAGGCCGAAAGGGAGGCAGAGGAAAAAAGGTTGACTGCCGAAAGGGAGGCAGAAGATAAAAAGGCCGAAAGGGAGGCAGAGGAAAAAAGGTTGACTGCCGAAAGGGAGGCTGAAGATAGAAGGTTGCAGAGGGAGCACGAATTACGACTAAGGGAGCTGGAATTACAAGGCCCGGCCCCTGAAAATGGTGCCAGCCCTTTTGCCTCAGATGCTACGCCCAGTATGGGAGCCTCAAACTCAGCTATGGGGTTTCATTTAGACCATTTTGTTGAGAAAGACGATGACATAGAGGGGTACCTGGGACGTTTTGAGTTATTAGCTACTACATATGGGTTAGAGAGAGAGAGGTGGAGTTTAAAGCTATCACAGGGATTGAGGGGTGCTTCTTATGAAGTATTTGCCAAAATGAACAGGGAAGACCAAGACAATTATGACATGTTAAAGCAGGCTTTGTTATTAAGGTACGAGAAGAATGGTGAATTTTATCGTAAGAGATTTAGAAATGCCAAACTGTTGTCTGGGGAGACATACCACCAATTCTCTGCCAGACTAGAAACCTATTTGGAGAAATGGACGGCTCTGGGGAAGACCCAAGATCTTAAAGAAATGATCATGATTGAACAATTGAGAGAGTCCATGGCTCCAGACATGAGAAAATTTCTCATGGAACAAGGTGCAGAGAAGTTGGGGGAAATTTTAAATGTTGCTGAGAGGTATCAGGCAGCCCAGGCAGAGGTAAGTGGTGCTAAGAAGAAGCACATAGACAATTTTAAAGCTCCACAGCAATTTAATAAATTTGATAATAGAGAGCAGGGAAATAAGGGTAGGACAAACTTTGAGCGGCCAAGAAATGACTATCGCGACAGAAACTCACAGTTCAATGACCAAAAGTTCAATGAAAGAAAACCGTTGAACCAAGGGAAAAGATGGTGTAAATGGTGCAAGAAGGATAACCATAACACCGAATTTTGTAGAAGGAAACCTTCAAACATTGCTGCAATGAAGTCGGGGACGCAAAGATTAAAGGTTAATCCTAAGGGACAACAGGAACCTTATCACCCCCCAGTTTGTGAGGATGTTATTTGTAATGGGGTCACCATAAGGTGCCTTTATGATACAGGTTTGGATTATGATTCAGTTGTGAAGTCTAGCCTAGTGGACCCAAGTCAGTATACCACAGAAACAGTGGAAATACAAGGGGCGACTAAGGACATACCACTCATGACACTTCCCATCGCAAGGATAACGGTGAAAACTCGCTATGTGGAAGGAGAAATCAGAGCAGCAGTGATAGATGAACCAATCTACCCTCTGATATTGGGGTGTAGATACGTCTTCTTGGGGAATCCCGAGAAACCTGTGATCATGGCGACAGTGCAGACCAGGTCACAGAAGAAGGAGGAAGAAGGTGAACCTATAAACGCTCATCCAGAGGAGATGAGGAAGGCGCAGGCTGAGGATAGGACACTCAAGCCATGTTTTAAAAAATTGCCCAAATGCCACACACCTCCGAGCAAGGGGGAATATTTCATGAAGAATAGATTATTATACAGGAAGACAGGAACTAGATCCACTGGTCACGGACAGTTAGTTCTTCCCAAGAGATATAGGGCAAATTTGATAAGGAGCTTACATGTTGGAAAAGATGGTGACCATGAGAAAGTCGGTACCATCTGCCAAAAGATTGCTCTAAAATACTATTGGCCCGACGTAAATGTCGATGTTGAAAACTTTGTAGAAGCATGTGGCGTATTTCATGAGGGAACACCCACAAAGGGAAAATATGTGCAGGACCTAGAACCGCCACGGGGCAACTTTAGGCCTGAAAGGAAAACTAATTATACACGGGTAGACAAAGTGGAATGGGAGCCCCCTTTTCACACCCAGTCTTCACTTGAATGGATTAACATGGCCGCTATGCGAAGAGTACAAAGAAGAAATTTAACCCAGGATAGGATGACAATCCCTCGGTCAGACTTATATAAACTGGAGGAACAGACAAGAGAGCGAAGATCTCTCATAAACAATCTTAAGTGGGGAGACAAACCCCAGAGAAAAATTGGTAGTGGTCGATTTGTGAGTGATGATTCTAGGAAGAAAAGTCCTCATTATAAAGCTTCTAATGGACGGGACCAGATGAGTTCCATGAAAAATAAGTATGATAAATTAAAGATCCAGATGTAACTTTATTAAGGACCTGGACAGATGAGAAGGCGGAAGAGACTGTTACCTCATCTTATCAATATGGGAACGAACTGACCACTCGTTTGAAAGCTGGATGGAAACTGGCAAATGATAATTTGAAGCAAGCCAGGAAGAAACATGCAGCATATTTTAATAGGAAGGCAAAGGACAGGGAACTGGCAGTCGGAGAGAAGGTGCTGCTTCTACTACCGGGAAGCCAGAATAAATTACAAATTGGTTGGCAAGGTCCATATACGGTTCTAGAGAAGGTGTCTAGAACAAACTATAAAATTGACAAAAAGGGGAAGGAAAAAGTTTATCATGTAAACCTGTTAAAGAAGTATCTGGACAGACCACTCCAGGAAAGCACCCCCTTATTGACCTTGGCTATTGCAACCCAGATGCAAAAAGAACCACTCACCTCACATGAATACCCATTACATCCTTGTGAAACAGCAGCACAGGTAAAAGTCAGTAAGCACCTGACTAAAAAACCAGAGGGAGAGAGTTCAACAAGTTCTGGAGGAACATACAGATGTATTAACAGATAAACCAGGCCATACAAATTTGCTACAGTATGACATGAAACTGGTAGACTCAAACCCAATCTGTATGAGAGCCTATTCTATTCCGTTCGCGAAGGAGAAGGCATTAAAGGAAGAAATAGATTATTTATTGAAGGAGGGGATTATTTCGCACAGTGAATCATCTTTTAGTTCTAGTGTCGTTTTGTTGAGGAAACCGTCTGGGGAACACAGACTGTGCATAGATTACAGGAAACTGAATGCTGTCACAGAAGGACAAGTGGATCCATTACCAGACACAAAACAGCTATTTGCCAGACTGAACAAGGCAAAATACTTTTCAAAAGTGGATCTTAGTAAAGGCTATTACCAGATCCCAGTGAAGCCTGAAGTGAGACCTTATTTGGCTTTTAGCACTTCGGATGGACATTATGAATTCAATATGCTACCATTCGGACTGAAAAATGCTCCGAGTGTGTTTTCAAGGATGATGCGAAAATTGTTGGACCCCCTGAATAACCCATGTATCACGAATTTCATGGATGATATTCTCGTCGCCACAGAGACATTTGAAGAACACATTGAAGCTCTGGAGATGTTGTTTGATAGACTTCGGGAGGCGAACTTAAACTGCTAGGCCAACAAAATGTTGTATTGGATGCAAAGAGTTGGAATTCTTGGGACACACTGTATATCAGGGTAATATGACCCCTGATCCTAAGAACTTGGAAAAACTGCAGAGAGCACCTAGGCCGCAAACCAAAAAGGACGTGCGATCATTCGTGTCGTTATGCGGATTTTATCAGAAATACATCAAAAATTTTAACGCCATTTGTGCTCCTCTGACTGATCTGACTCGCAAGGGACTTCCAGATAAAATTATTTGGACTGCACAATGTGAACTAGCGTTCAAGAGTTAAAGGAAAAACTCACTAGCAAGCCTATTCTCAAACTGCCTGATTTGACACAGGACTTTGTCTTAAGAACCGATGCAAGTAATGTGGGACTAGGAGGGGCTTTGTTGCAAAGATCATCTTCACCTGATGGGGAACTTAAACCAGTCGCTTATGCAAGCCGCAAATTGAATAAGGCGGAACAAGGATACTCCACAAGCGAAAAAGAATGTTTAGCATTAATCTGGGCAATAAAGAAGTTTCAAATCTATCTGTATGGTAGGACATTTGTGGTGGAGACGGATCATCAGCCTCTCGTGTTCTTGTCTCAGGCTAAGCATGAAAACGCAAGATTGCTGAGGTGGTCTTTATTGCTTCAACCTTATCAGTTTAGTATCCAATATATCCCAGGCAAATTGAATGTCGGTGCAGATTTCCTCAGTCGGCACCCCTGTGATCAAAATTAGAGTAATGGCAGACGTGAGGAGTAATTTTACCTATGTGTATCGCTGGTTTTGGAACTTGCCATAGGCATGTTTTCAGGTGGGGAGATGTGTAGTGAAATTGACAGAGATACAACGGTGAAATTCCTCCCAAGGATAACATTTAAGGATAAAAACATAATGCGTAGGCTGCTGATGTACATGATCGCCTAGACCGCGGGTCATCACCCTCCATAAATTTGACTTGCTAGACCGGAGGGGAACGGAGGATCAAAAAGGAAAAAAATATGACTGGAAAGGCTAAAGAGACGCAATTGGGGGGGGGGGGGAAATGGATGAAAGTAAAAAAATTCAAGTCCCCCAAATTGACACGAGGTACGGAATTGGACGTTTTGCGATACCAAGCGCTTGATTTGAATTTGAGCGGAAGAACGCAGATGTCTGAAAAAAAATTACAAAAATTAAAAAGTAAATTTTTCTTAATATTAATGTTAGGAATATAAAAATTAGCTGGCCAGATGGCCTATTCTGAGCAGTGAACGAATATGGTCTTAATTTTACAGACGGATAGATAATATTGAAAATAATGACAAAAGACAGTGTAGTTTACATCAGCCACAGACTGCATTGAATCTAACATATCGTTATTTGCACACAAAAACACGACCTTGGGGACGCAGGTGTTCAAATTTACTTAGCATAGAAGTGAAGGGACATTGGTGGTAGCTGTGTCTAAATATAACTTTTTACAACAAAAATTTGAAGGGGAGAGAACGGTTGGGTCAAAATTCGAGCACAATTTTGTAGAAACACAAGTAGAGACGGACAGACTAACAGATAACCATCCATACGTGACTGAAGCTTGACTGAAATGACTTTAGTGAGGAATTTGAAATTAAAAATAAACCTCGGCAGTGATTGGCCACAGACAATCATATCATTAGCGCTCAGAGCGCATTTGGGGTCATTCTTCAATAATTGTTCAGTGTTAGACACAGATTTTAAAGTGTGGTGTTTTCCCATATGAAAGACAGTGAGTTAAATTTAGGGACGCCATCCTGTGGCCAGCAGCTCAGCTGAGTTTTGCTAGCACTTCTGTGTTAATTATTCATAATCTGGTAAGATTGAAGTTATTTCTTTGTGTATTTTGGGTGTTGTTTCGTGTTCGAGTGGTTTGATACTGCCGTGTCGTAGTCTGGCCTTGCAAACAAGTAGGGATTTTGCTCTAGACCCCCCGCCCGGGTCGGGGTCTGGGGACTAGCAGTGTACCTAAACACCAGCAAGGATTATGCAAGACAGAGCAGGAGTTGAGAATGGGGAAACATGTTACCTATCCTCTTTTGGGGTAGAAAACTAGTAATTATTTTTCAGGGTCTATGGTCTGGGAGGATCTATCGGATGTGGACCCACCATGGTGGCTGTGCTGTTTGGTCAGAGAGATCTGGCCTGTCTGTGTGATGTGGTTGTTGTGTCGGTGTGGTGTCCAGACGTGGGTAGAGAATAGATTTTGACACATGGCCCATGCTTTGATTGCAGAGCTGCGAGTTTCTGTCGTCCACGAAGAAGTATCTATTCGGGTGGTGATTTACACAAGTGTATCTGGGCAGTTCTTGTGACAGAGACCACCATTAGTGCCCGCCAGCACGGAGAGGTGGGACCGCCTGATTTCAGCACCAGAGCTACAAATACCAGATGATTTCTTCCAAATGCTTATTCATCGTCCCTGTTTCTGCACCATACAGAAATGCAGAATATATATAACACTTTATGATTCTCAGTTTTAATTTGTGAGATAACTGTTTGGATGTCAGTATATGTTTCATGTTGTTGAATGTAGCTTTGGCCATTCCTATTCTCTTCTTGATTTCTGTTTCACATCTGCCATCTTCTGTTATTATATGACCAAGATATACGTAGATCTTGACTTGTTCCAGGATTTTCCCATTTACGCTTATCCAGTCTACACAGGTGTAAATGGGGTGCTTCCGTCTGGTCTTGAGCTAGGGGAAAAGCAGCGAGCAAGGGACTAACAGCAAGGGTTGCCCCACCTCATAAAGCTGGCCCTAGTATAATGAAGTCTCACAACCATTCTTTCCCCTACTGCAATATCTGTGTGTGTGTATATATATATATATATATATATATATATATATATATATATATATATATATATATATATATATATATATATATATATATATATATATATATATATATATACAGTTGTAAGAGCAGCAGCTGTAATAGTAGAAGTAGAAAAAGAAGAACAAATTATCAGGGAAAACAATAGGGAAGAATATACAACATCGGTATATTAGAGTACACGTGGTTATACTAGGAAGAATATACGACATCGGTATATTAGAGTACACGTGGTTATACCAGGAAGAATATACGACATCGGTATATTAGAGTACACGTGGTTATACTAGGAAGAATATACGACATCGGTATATTAGAGTACACGTTGTTATACTAGGAAGAATATACGACATCGGTATATTAGAGTACACGTGGTTATACCAGACTACTAAATCTTTTATATTTGGTCACGTGCCCTAATAAAACCCATATACCTCGTGTTGGGATTAAACGAGGCGCGCCTTTCATAAACGGGTCAAAACTCTTGTAAAGAAAAAAAAATATTAGAGTACAGTACAATCCCGTCAGACATTCCAAAAAAAAAAAAAAAAGCTTATGCGCAACAGAAGAACTGCTTACAATAATAATTTAGCGTGTATGCGCAGAACAAACATGACTTTTACAACGCAGGCATGCGGAACAAGACAATTTCATAAACTGGGAGTGCTGACATATTTAAAATGCTACTAAGTTTATTTAAGTGGGAAAAATAGTAAAGACATCTGGGAATAAAAAAAAATTTACGAGAATCTCAAGAATTATTGGCGCAGATACGGTTGATTGTCTTTGGTATGTTTTGTTAGATCAGTAGAAGACAATTTATATTGTAAAGGTAATGTATATGATGGCACTGTATTTCTTTTACTTACGGCCAAATTGAAACCTTATGTTTGTTGCTTCATTTCACATCCGCTTACTTCCTTTTTTCTCCAGCCTTTGATATATTTCTATAATTTATTTATCAATGTTCTTGCATGTATTCACTGGGCATTCCATTAATTCTACACATTAGCAATATGCCATTACTTCTATACATTCCAATATTCCATTACTTCTACACGTTAGCAATATTCAATTACTTCTACACATTAACAACATTCCAAGATTCCATTACTTTTACACATTAGCAATATTCCATTACTTTTACACATTAGCAATATTCTATTACTTCTACACATTAACAACATTCCCTTACTTCTACACATTCCAACATTCCATTACTTCTACACATTCCAACATTCCACTACTTTTACACATTCGCAATATTCCATTACTTCTACACATTCGCAATATTCTTTTACTTCTACACATTAACAACATTCCAACATTCTATTACTTCTAGACATTAGCAATATTCCATTACTTCTACACATTAACAACATTCCATTACTTCTACACATTCCAACATTCCATTACTTCTACACATTCCAACATTCCACTACTTTTACACATTCGCAATATTCCATTACTTCTACGCATTCGCAATATTCTTTTACTTCTACACATTAACAACATTCCAACATTCTATTACTTCTAGACATTAGCAATATTCCATTACTTCTAGACATTAGCAATATTCCATTAATTCTGCACATTAACAACATTCCATTACTTCTACACATTCCAACATTCCATTACTTCTAGACATTAGCAATATTCCATTACTTCTAGACATTAGCAATATTCCATTAATTCTACATTTTAGCAATAGTCCATTACTTCTACACATTAACAACACTCCAACATTCCAATTACGTCTACACATTATCATCGACTACTTTAGTATTTTCACTGCTAATAATGCAAGGACTAGAAGTCCAACTACTACGTTTCATGCTATTTCACTGTAAGTTAAAAAAAAAAAAAAAAAAAAACTGTGCTGATTTAATACATCAACAAAGGGGTGGTAGTTTGTATCAAATGACTGTCTGATTTGCTTCGTTGGTGATTCTGATTTTGTACATGGTTGATAAGTATTGTGGTTGATAAAGTACAGCAGCATCTTCTCTGCAGATGTTATAGCAATGTTTGTGTGGCCAGTCTTAATATAATAATGTTATAATAAATTACTTTACCTTTGAGTGTCCTGCAATGTTGTCGGGTTGAATGGTTATAGGCGGTGGTAATGTAATGGAATACCTGTATAACTATTCATTTGTGATATTTTAAGGTGTTATGTTTCGACCTTTTGTGAAATGTATGGTACATTACTCTTTATGTTATCACCATTATTATCTGTCACATGTACTGATAAAATGACAATCAATAGTGAGGTAAAACTGCAGACATTGGAGATAATTCTACATTTTATTTAAACATTTTCGATTTACCACGTATTTCTTTAAAAAAAAAAAAAATAACGGCAATAGAACACAAAGGTAAACGTAGTCCTATAGCAGATAATGCCGTAGAGAAATGAGGTGTTAGAGACTTCACTATACTAGGTTTCAATTTGATGAGGTGGGGTGACCAATTGCCTTCCTCGCTGCTTCCCTATCTTAAGAGCAGTCAGGTAACCAATTTTCAGCTGGATAGACTGGAGCGTGACGCCACCCTGTTTCGAACCCAACACCTTTGCCGAGAGAGGCAAACCTCTCTGCCAGTCGGACGCTCCCATTGAACATACTATCTACAATTTTAGAAACCGTATATCGTAATTATAACTTTGTAGAGTTGAACAAGACATTTTTTGGTTTAAACGCTTTAAAGCGAACTTAAACGTAACAAATATGTTTTACAAATATTTATATCTTTAATTGTCGTATACTGCGTTTCTAGTGCGCCATATTGATCAATCGACTTCCATATAAGCATCTTTTTTCTGACTTCTTGAATTCCACTTGTGCTTATGCAATTTGTTTGGCTACGTTGATTCTGTCCTCTCGTGTGTCAAAACTGCATTGCCATTTGTTTGTCAGAGGCTTCCTTCAAGTATATTGTTACAATGAATCCTCTGATCCATGCATTCTTTATTCATACATTCCACTTTTAGTCATTGTCGTGGTTGAGTAAAGTGTAGAGTATTTGTCGAGTTGTACAATTGTAGTGAAATCGACAAGGGTTAGTGGACTGACAGAGTTATAGATTACACCCACAGAAAGGTGTAAATAGGAGATGGACTTGAGACAACCTGGAAAAAGATTTATCAAAGTGATCTCTCTCTCCAAGCCTCAACTCACGTTTACTGTCTAAGCACCTCCTGCTCTCACTCTTTTCTCTTATCAAACATAGAGATTATAGTAAAGAGCTAAAAGCAGTTTAATTATGGATGAAAAGGGTCGGGAACAGCGCATTAATAAATGTGTAAACTTTATTAAAGAAGAAAAACATGGAATTAATGCATATCATCATACACAGCATAAATTACATCAATAATCAAATATTCATCAATAGTCATCAATAATCATCAATAACCACCAATAATGCAAATACACACCCACAAACACACACACCACCAACACTCATAAAACCTGTAGAACACGGAGAAAATAACTAAGCTGTCCGACAGTGGGTCCGCTTTCGGGGACCAAAGGCGCTAGCTCCAGAAAAGTGTCTTACAAGTAAATATCCTTCAAGGTGAATGAAGTGAAATACAAAACTTTCCTTGTCGGGCTAAACGTTGGTGATCCCTAATTGCGCGAGGGAACACTGGAAGACGCTGTTTATCTCCTGCTGACCAAATAAACAAACTGAGCGACAGCCTGTCCGCTTTTTTCGTGGGACCAAATGTGCTAGCTCCAGAAAGTGTCTTACAGATAAATATCCTTCAAGATGAATGAAGTGAAATACCAAACTTTCCTTGTTGGTGCTAGAAGTTGGTGACCGCTACTTGCGTGAGGGGGCTGGAACTCTGTCCATAGATGGCTGCTCATACGTGCGAAGTTCTACATAAACCCAGAAATACACCAGGCGAAGTCACTTGAGGACAAAGAGTCCCAGGCGCTCTTATCCGGCGCTATTGCTTGCTTGGCTGTAAATCCTGTTTAAACTGGTTTGGCTGTGGTTTGGGCTGAGTGCCCCGTTTAGGCACACAAAGTCGGGTGACATCAGATTCTGTTATAGACGCTGGGCTGATTGATATGCTGGAAGCTGTACTGCTCTGACTGGTAATCCAATAGGCGAGTGGAGAACTACTAGTGCATTTGGTGATTCCAGATTTAGCATTGGCTCGGTTGCACTGCGTGAGCTTAAATTTGGCGTTGACAAAAAGGTTTAGGTTCAGGAACGGGGTTTGACTACTCGTGACGCTAGCGGTATTCAGAAACCCTCTAGATTGAAGAGGACATGTCGTTCTTCGCCTGACTGGAGTCTGCTCTAGCGATTCGGTCTCCCTGAAACCCGAAAATGACTAGAACATAGGCAAACACATTCTAGTACTGTGTTAAAGTTTGCCTTATCTCATGATGGTCATCTACGGGCCAGGAATATTCACGAATGTCTTTGTCTAGTAAGACTCTTCTAGATTTATGTGTTTACATACAACGCCACCCAGGACACCTGCATGACCTGATTCTACAGAAGTATCGGCGCAATGCGTAATCAAGAGAGTAAGACAAATGTTATTCTAGAGACATCAGAAGTCAACAACCGCAAGAAAGTTCCTTCAGGTAGAGAAATGCATAATATTATGAGAGCTCTAACTCGTCTAAGGGGCAAAACCCCACAAAGGACTAACAGCGGGTTTTATCTCCCCCGGAAACAGATCAAACTCGTTACCCAGGCCTCAAAGGGTACCAGCCGCTTGTGATCAAAGACTAGAGCGACCAGAGAAATGTTTCTCTGGTCAAACGAGCCACCGGTGCGTTGATGTAACGTTACGCTACGCTGACCGTTGAAGAATTTAGTACTGAAAGCCAGCCAAACGTAAACAAACGCGGGTGGGGTTTGACCAGGTGAAAAAATGAAAGAAAAGAAATACAAAATGTCCAGGAAAACAGAACATTAAAAGAGTTAATAACATATGGAACGAAATGGTAAAATAAATTACACTGACAAACAACATTTTTCTTTCTTATATAAGAATAAGTGTTCTTAGGTCAGTTTCTTGCACTGATTTCAAATTTGAAATCCGTTTATCTCTATCACATCGGGTTCTTAAGATATTTGTGAATAAATATATTTTGGGAAACCGTTATTTGCTCCATTTCATTTTTACTATATAACTTATTAAAAATTAATAAAATGCAAAATAATTCTACTTTTTATACTGCTAAACGATGCATGACATATGTTACGCTATTTTTCAAATAGTTACTGTATTTTGAAATAATTCTGAGCGAAATATGGCTTCTAGAAGTTGTAGAAATTCGGCTGATCTGTTCTGTTAAGTGTGCGGATATTTTACCGATCGTGTTCACCAGAAAAACTTTACACCATTACTAAAGAAAGCATATGAACTTTATTTCGATTCGAAAGTTGATGATGCAAATAAATCTTGGAAGCCAAATGCAGTTTGTTTGACTGTGCAAATACATTGGCAGGTTGGTTACGAAAATCGCCGAAGCATAAGTCGATGCCTTTTGGAGTGCCAGTAATATGGCGTGAACCGACAAATCATGCTACTGATTGTTACTTCTGTTTGACAAATATCCATGGTTTCACTTTTAAAACTAGAAAGTCTGTGGTTTATCCAAATATTGAATCGGTTTCGAAACCAGTGCCTCATGATCCAATCACGTGTCCGATCCCAGTTCCACCAGAACAATATCCGTTGGACGTGAATGAACCATCAGAAAGTGATAGTTTACCTGCTTTAGAAACTAATTCTGACTCTGATTATATACCGGTGAATGATGGTGTTCACTTAATTAACCATTCAGAACTTTCACTTTCAGATCTAATACGTGATCTTGCTCTTACCAAAGGACAAGCGGAATTACTCGGTTCGCGACCTAAAGAATGGAATCTTTTAGCGCCCAATACTCCGATATCTAAATTTCGTCATAGACACAGAGAACTTGTTCAATACTTTGAGATGGATGACGACATTTGCTATTGCAAAGATGTAAACGGTCTAATGGTGCACCTCGGTCATGAGCACATAGTCAACGAATGGCGACTTTTCATCGACTCTTCCAAGACTAGTTTAAAAGCCGTGTTATTGCATAACGGAAATTTATTTTCATCAGTTCCAGTCGCCTACTCTGTTCATATGAAAGAAACTTATGACAATATGGCTATACTTTTGGCAAAAATAAAGTACAATGACTACCAATGGCGGATTTGTGGAGACCTAAAGGTCATTGCAATTCTCGCGGGCATGCAGACTGGGTATACTAAATTTTTTGCTTCCTATGTGAATGGGATAGCCGCAACAGACAGGAACATTATGCAAGAAAGGTGTGGCCTATCAGGGATCGTATGCAGCTCGGGCATAAAAATGTAATACACGAGCCATTAGTTAACAAAGACAGCATCATTTTACCACCGTTACATATAAAGTTGGGGCTCATAAAGAATTTCGTAAAAGCGTTAGATAAAACGAGCAAAGCTTTCACTTATCTTCGAGAAAAGTTTCCGCAAGTTAGCGATGCAAAGATAAAGGAAGGTATCTTTGTAGGACCTTAGATTAGGAAAGTTATTGCAGACAAACAATTCGAGAACTTGTTACATGGTAGTGAACTTCGCGCAAGGATGGCATTCAAATCGATCGTCGATAACTTTCTGGGAAATCACAAATCTGTCGACTATGTGCATATTGTTAAGCAGTGCATAGATGCATACAGAATTATGAGCTGTATTATGTCCCTCAAAATTCATTTGCTCGATTCGCATCTTGACTTTTTCCCTGACAACCTTGGCGAAGTCAGCGATGAACATGGAGAACGATTCCATCAAGATATCGCCGTAATGGACACGTTATCAAGGACGGTGGAGTGTGACCATGCTTGCCGATTATTGTTGGATGCTTCATCGCGATGTACCACATGCCATTCACCGACGAAAGTCGACTGCAAAGAAATTCAAGCCTACATAACTGTTATACTTCTTGTACGAAATGTTGTAATACTGTATGCGTTGTTAAAAAACTTTAATTGCGTATTTCTAGAGATCCCGACCTGATAGAGAAAAACGGTTTGCAGATTTAAAAACAGCGCATTAAAATTGACCAGAAAAACATAGAAATGTTAGAGAAAGAAAAAAAAAATTTTTTTTGTTAGCCAGTGTTATCGGTCACGTGACAGTCATTCTCCGGGTTCCTTCTTTCGTTCATCATTCGGATTCTTTATCTTTCTTATGCATCTTCGTTCATTCAACGCATGCTTTCTTATCACACCCCTTATGCGCACTCCTCCTTTATTGGCCTTATTACAAGATCTATTCAACTTTTATCTGACCTCTTCGAATCTCACGGACTGCCTGTTAATTATATTGTTTAATTCATATAAAAGGCAAATACCGCCATAGAGGAGTTAAGTGTTAGAGACTTCACTGTACAAGGTCCAGCTTTGACAGCTTGAATGACCAGTTCCTTTCCTCCCTGCCTCTGGCATCCCTAACTCAAGAGCAGAGTCAGGTACCAGTTTACAGCTGGGTAGACAGGTAAAATTGAAGGAAAAAGAGATAGGAAAAGACAAAGAGAGCAAATACTGGACAGTTTGACATCGTGGCATGGAAAGACGTCAACAACAGAGTTGATAAATTGTCCTGGAGACAGGTAGTTGTGGAGCGACATGATCTCTTACGCCACTCGGTATGGCACTTGAAGAAGAAGAAGAAGATTGGAGCCACCGTGTTTCGAACCCAAATTAACAGATTCAATACCGTTTTATTTGTTAATATATATTTATTCTCTTACCAGTTTTACAGCAGCCGCCTTATTGATTTACTTACACTATACTACAACTACTGCTGCAACCCTGTTTTCGTTTCGTGAATATTGTAGTTTATATTTCTTGTCCTTGTTGTTTATTTGTAACTTGTGGCTGACGAAGGGTGAAAACCGAAACTTCCCGTGTTTACTGTATACTGTTAATTTGTAAAACTGGTTCAAGGCCGTTTTATTTGTTAAATATATATTTATTTTCTTACTTGTTTTACAGCGGTCACCTTATTTATGTGTTTCGAACCCAATAACTTTGCCACGAGAGGCTAATGCTCTAACCACAATTGGACCACTTAATTCATTTACACTTCGGTTTAGTTTACTTTAAGGAAAAAAAAAATAATGTGCCATACGAAAATTAAATTTGTCTTGATAGCCTTAGGTTAACATTTTATAAATTCAATATTTTTACATCTGACAATTTACATTCTCATTATTTGCAACTGATACTATTATTGACAGCGTCCGATTGACATAGTGGTTGGAGCGCTGGTCTCTCATTTTAAAGTGCTTAGTTCGAATCACGGTACTGACACAGCTCCAGTCTACCCAGCTATAAATGGGTATCTGACTGCTCTTTAGGTTAGGGAAGGAAGAGGCAGCGAGGAAGGGAACTGGTTACCCCGCCTCTCAATGCTGGACCTGGTATGCAGAAGTCTCTAACACTTCACTTCCCTACGTCAGTATCTACTATGAGACTGCCTTGACCTTTTACTATTATTGAACACAACAAGACACAACATGCAGACATTACTCAGAAATGCAAGGTAAAGACCTTTGCATAGATTCCGTACTGACACAAGACAGAAGACCTAAAAAAAAAAAGAATATACTCGTGTGTATATTGTGGCGTGAGGTTTTTATTGGCTCTAGGATTAGTATAGTACTGACAATTACAGAAATAGAGTTTCTGCAGAAAATGGTGAAGTCCCAGTGTCTGAGAGAACTACTGGTATCACAAATTAGTTACGGCTGTGAATGATCTGATCTCGAAACATTAGTGGAGAGGAGACAGACATAAATTGCCACCCCCGCTGGGTAACTAACTGTGATATTAAAAAACAAGGAAACAGATTTTACTTAACAATTATTAAAAAATTCACAAGTCGTTCAAGTACAATTTCATTATTATTTGTTTAGTATATACACTATCTACTCTTGTGCTGAAGGATGGATGTTGGAAGATGGAATGTAATGGATTTGTAAGTTTACAAATGATTTACAAATATATATATATATATAAATATATAAATATATATATATATATATATATATATATATATATATATATATATATATATATATATATATATATATATATATATATATATATATATATATATATATATATATATATACACACACACACTTGTATATTACAAGTCTTCCAATTATAGGAACAAAAAAATTATATCAGCTGTGCTGTTACTCAATTATAGTAAATGTATCAGCTGTGCTGTTAATTATGTATAATTTATCAGCTATGATTTTATTATTGTCTCTTGCTACGCTAACTCAGTTTCTCTTCATTGACAGTTAATAGCTCACAATTGCCGACGGAAATGGTACTACTGTGTACTCATCTCTCAAAAGTTATGTCCTTCTTAGTTTCTTGCACACAACACCCGCTGATGATCGTTTCGTTAGCCCACCCAAGACTGAGGGGGACTAAAGATGTAGATCCTGTGCAATCACTGTGCTCCTGCGACGTCCCAGGCAGCTGGATTGACACGACATACGACCTCAGGTTTGATGACACGAATAAAACCTGTAATAAGTAAAAATAGGGGCTAATTTCTGTCATCAAGCCCACCTATTTCTAGTGATATGAGATGAGCGTGTGTCTCAGGTGTCTGCATGTAGGATGAATGACAACATGGCTCAGTATGAGTTAGCAATAGCGAGACAAGACAGGTGTCTACTTGCAAAACATTCTTTCTGATAAATTAATACATGGATACATTCCATAATATAAATTCAATACATGAATACATTCCAATAATATAAATTCAATACATGAATACATCCAATAATATAAATTCAATACCTGAATACATCCAATAATATGTACACCTAGGAGTGATACAACCATTTCCTTCCCCCTATAATATACCAGGCCTTCTCTGACAAGTGCTAAACTGGCTGGTAACTTACAAGGTATATCCTAACAATATTGTTGTGTTCTGATGATAGGAATTATATGAGACGAGGACTGTTTGGTGATATATCAGGTTGGAGTTATATGGACAATAGATTGGAGTTAGATGAGACAATAGATTGAGTCCTAACAAGGACTGTTTTGGTTATATTTCAGTTGGTTTTATCTGAGATAATAGACTGAAGTTATGGGAGACATTAGATTGAGTTATAGGAGACAATAGATTGAGTCCTAACAAGGACTGTTTTGGTTATATTTCAGTTGGTTTTATCTGAGATAATAGACTGAAGTTATGTGAGACAATAGATTGAGTTATAGGAGACAATAGATTGAAGTATGAGTCCTATTAGTCTTCGTCTTCATCAATCATATCAGGAAATACAATCATTATACCTAATTCCCCAAGATACAATCAGTAACCTGCTACATTCACAGTGAACCAAAATATATTATATATATATATATATATATATATATATATATATATATATATATATATATATATATATATATATATATATATATATATATATATATATATATATATATATATATATATATATATATATATATATATATATATATATATATATATATATATACATGTGTAGGTAGTATAAATGACACACAACAAATACCAACATTATATACCTGCTGTAGGCCTATTTTC
>JAMPIV010007373.1:7500-12500 GCA_024509875.1 Oreohelix idahoensis | reverse complement strand
AAGGGTTTGAATTGTGTCTGTTTGTTTGTTTGTTTGTTTTTGTCGGGTTTTTTTCCATTATGGTTGGATATTGCAAATGTATGCTGTTCTATTACTTTTATAATGATACATGCCTAAATAATGCTTGAAGTAAATGTAAGGATGAAAGGATACATTATGCATTATGAGAAAGGAAGGACAGAATGTCAGACGGGCCTGCGTGCCTAATTCCTAACACTTTGAAAATAAAGTTCGTTCGATCAATGACATCGTATTCTGTGTTCTGAATCCCTGAGACTGTTTACCGTAAACACACTCAGTTACCAATCCTTGCAGTCATTGATGGTCTCCTGCAGCTTACCTGTTTTTAGTGTGTGTTGTTTTCTAAAGTTTAAAGATTGTTCTAGTGAGTCTAGTCTAAGATGTTTTAATGAATGTAGTCTCATGTGTTCTAGTGAGTCTAGTCTAAAATCTAAAGATGGATTAATGAGTCTAGTCTAAAGATGTATTAGTGAGTCTAATCTATATGTAAATGTGTTCTAGTGAGTCTAGTCTAAAGATGGTCTGGTGAGTTTAGTCAAAGGTGTTCTAGTAAGTCTAGTCTAATATGTTCTGCTGAGTCAAGTCTAAAGTTTGTCTGGTGAGTCTAATCTAAGGGTGGTGTAGTGAGTCTAGTTTAAACGGTGTCTAGTGAGTGTAGTCTAAAATCTAAAAGTGGTATACTGAGCGCAGTCTAACAGTGTTGTAGTGTCCAGTCTAAAGTCTAAAGATGGCCTATTGGGTCTACTCTAACGTTTAAGTGTGTAATGTTGAGTCACATCTAAAGGTGTTCTAGTGAGTCTAGCCTAATGTTTGAATGTGTTCTAGTGACTAGTTTAAAGCGTTCTAATGAGTCTGGTCTAAAGTTTAAAAGTTCTTGCGAACCTAGTCCAAGGATTTTTAGTGGGTCTGGCCTAAAATCTAAAAGTGGTCTAGTGAGTGTAGTCTAACGGACTTCTAGTGAGTCAAGTCTAAAGATGGTCTGGTGAGTTTAGTCTAAACGTGTTCTAGTAAGTCTACACTATAGGTGTTCAGGTGAGTCAAGTCTAAAGGTAGTCTGGTGAGTCTAGTCTAAAGCCTAAAAGTGGTAAAGTGAGTATAGTCTAACAGTGTTGTAGTGAGTCAATTCTAAAATCTAAAGATGACCTAGAGAGCCTATTCTAAAGTTTAAGTGTGTTTTGTTGAGTCACATCTTAAGGTGTTCTAGTGAGTCTAGTCTTATGTCTGATGGTGTTCTAGTGACTCTAGTTTAAAGACGTCCCAGTGAACCTAGGCTAAAGTTTAAAGTTTGAAAATCTTATCTAAAAGTGTTCTACTCAGACTAGTCTCACGTCTAAAGGTGTTCCAGTGAGTTTAATCTAAAATCTAAAGGTAATCTAGTGAGTGAAGTCTGAAGGTGAAAGAAAAATGATATTTTGTTAGTTTTATACATGTACTTCAACAGAAAATGTGCAACAAACTATTCCGCAAAAAGCCGCCCCCATCATAAACAATACACAAAATGCAGCATAATTCAAACAGAAATAAAATACAACGAAGAGTAATGGTGTCGTAGAAAACAACAGTTTCGAATCTGAAAATATTTTGAGGAGAAATTATGTGGACACTTACTTACTTACTTAGTCGTTCCCCTTCTACCGTGAGGTGTAGAGGTTTGGGAGAGAGAGCGCCAGACTATCCTATCGGCTGTCTTCCTTCTGGCCTGGTTCCATTCTAGTCCTCGGTCCTTGAAAGATTGTCTAATTTTGTCCTCCCAGCGGACTCTGGGTCGTCCTCGTGGTCTGGATCCCTGGCTCTTTGTTTCTCATGCTTGTCGTGGTAGCCAATCTTCTCCCATTCTGCAGACATGGCCAAACCATCTTAGTTGGGACTGTTCTACTTGAGTCTGCAGGGGGTGGGATTTTAGGTCTTGACGTATCGTTGCGGACCATGTCTCTTCTTGTTACTTCAACCACCTTCCTCAGATACCTCATTTCTGAGGTTTGGATTGTGTGGACACAATGTGTTGAAATGTAATTTTATTTCCAACATAAAAAGTTTTTGTGTAAAGGCTCGTTAGTTTTTCAGAGCTTTTCTCTTTTTTGTTTACTGTTCAGTTCAATAGTCTCTGTGTGTTTTATGTGCTCAAAAAAGCAATTTAACCGTTGTATGTTTTTTTTTTTTTTTGCGTACGCCCGTTATTACTCGAGGCGAAATCTCAGGTTAGTATGTCTAACCTGAGTCTGATTTTTACATGAGTATCCCTTTTTTTCTTGTACAGAGACAGGTGTCCCTCGCCATTCAGGCAGATACTCGCCGATTTCGGAGGTACCCATTAGAGCTGTGGAACAATAGTCTAGATGTGTTTGTATTTGGGATAATTAGAATATTTTCCGTGTCTACTCATCTAGGAAATGTTTGATTTTAGCTAACTGGTAAACTTTTTGTGCAGTTTGTTTGGTCAGTGCTTGTACATGCGAATTCCAATTTAAATGTTGGTCAATTATTAGTCTCACCGGTGTTTTATTTTCATTTACATTTTCAATTAGTGAGGTACCAATATAGAGTTGAAGTGTTGTTTTCTGTGAGTTTTGCAATTTTTGTCTAGTTGATATTATCATACATTTTGTTTTAATGATATTTATGTGCATGCGATTTTCGTTGCTTAACTTAATAAGATTGTCCGTATCGCTTTGTAATAATATTTCTAGTGTGTTGCAGCTTTTATCACTATTGTAAATTGTACAGTCATCGGCAAATAGGTCGCAGGATGAGTGCTTAATGTGTAGTGGAAGGTCATTTATGTAAATGGAAAAAAGTAGAGGACCGAGAATAGTACCCTGAGGAACACCAGTCTCAATAGTAGTTGGGCTTAACAAGGAGTTATTATAAGACGCTGCTTGCTGTCTGTCGGACAAGAATGGTTTAAATAATGTAACTAGTTTAAAGTTAACTTTCATTGTTTCTAATTTTCTTATTAACACATTAACTACCGAATTAAAAAACACACTGTGGCCGAATTAAATTTTTTTCCCATTTTCATCTTGTAGGTGTTTGCACAAAGTAAGCTGTAGTTTTCGTAATTGTTTACAGATTTTTATGAATTACATGTCATTTTAAAGATAAATGAATTGTACTATTACAATAAGCACCGTTTGTAACTCTAATAGAGGTTGTTGCTATTTAACTGCCCTCCGATGGCCAAGGACTTGCAATATTTTCACAATTATAACTGCTTGCGCCCCATCTCTATCAAAATCACAATTTCAATCAATGTGCACACCATTTTCACTCTTGTCCTCGTCGCTAGATCTATCAGTCAATTGTTGAAATACGTTTCTATCCTATTCAGCCGTTAGACGAGATGTACACGCATTTTTTGTAGTCCTATCACTAGTTGCCACGGTAAACAGTTTTGCAGGATTTGGTAACTAACCCCAAAACGCTGAAAAATATGAACATAATATCAATTTTTCAGTGTTCTACAACAACCATGCTTTAGGAATTTGTTTTCCGGTGGCAGCTTAAAATCTCGAACCAGATCAGAAAGTGTTTCAGTACATTTTTCATTCATTTTATTACTAAAATTAGATTGGCGCTCTGAGCGGCTTGCGGTCCAAATGTGTTTATTTCGTGAGCCGCTGACAGCGGCTTGCGGTAGTTAATGTGTTAAAAATAGAGAGGAGAAGAGAGCGCACAAACTATGTGACAAATCGTATTGTCTTTTCTCTTTTTAAAAACCCAACGGCTGTGACCTCTCATCGGGTACTCTTATTCTATCTTGCGTCTGATTACGGTAATGAAACAGAAGCGCCAGGTTGTTTACAGAATCTAAATTGTCAGGCTGTTGTATCAGAGTCTACTGAATTCAATTTCCGTTGCTTAATGTTGTTGTTTATATGATCCAGCCAGTAGCAACTAATCAGAGAAAGAGAGATAACAGGCATCCATGCGACACTTCAATAATCTTTGATTACGAAGTTATTGTCCTAATATCTCTGTAGACGTGATAATGTTTGCGTGATATCCTCTACTGGAATGACATCTGGGCCAATGGCTTTTCCATCTTTTGGAAGCTTTATGACTTTTTTGTGTCTTTCTTGCTTGGTTTTTCACAAGTAACTTGCAGCTCGTTTTCTGCCACCGGTGTATCTGGAGAATTTGTTAGAGCTAGTATATTTACAAGTTCCTCAAAATTGTTCGTTCATCTCTTTATTCGCACTTTCATATTGTTAAGAAAATGTCCTTTCTTATCTCTAAATAAGGCCTTATGCTTGCCTATTTTTCACAGTAAGAAGTTAGAATGTTCGTGAGATATCCCAAGTTAAACGTATCTGTAACAATATAGTATTATGATGTCTTGAGTTTTATCCTTATTTTTGCTGACTTACGACGGTTATCTAATGTACTGCGTACGTGATACTTTGTTTAGAGGTAAAACACACAATATTACGCAGAAGATATTACACAAGCATGTGCTGATATCCTCCATGTGTGATCTAAGTGAAGAGATTGGAGCCTAGAAGGAGTTGTCCGTGTGCAATGAAGACAGTCCTTAAAATCAAAACCAAAACCAAAAACACATACAACGGTGGGAGCCTCGCTGGTGTAGTGGTTACCAAACTGCGCTGGCGACCGGGTGACCCAGGATGAAACCCGGCCGAGGACATTTGAAGATTTTTTGTCTACCGGTTTTGGACTGGATTAACTCGAGCCCTGGCGAGGACATTTGAAGTAGTGTCGTCGACCAGGGACTGGCGGCTCCTGAGCCGACCCAGCTCTAATGGGTACCTCCGAAATCGGCGAGTATCTGCCTGAATGGCGAGGGACACCTGTCTCTGTACAAGAAAAAAAGGGATACTCATGTAAAAATCAGACTCAGGTTAGACATACTAACCTGAGATTTCGCCTCGAGTAATAACGGGCGTACGCAAAAAAAAAAAAAAAAAACATACAACGGTTAAATTGCTTTTTTGAGCACATAAAACACACAGAGACTATTG
>JAMPIV010007373.1:0-2500 GCA_024509875.1 Oreohelix idahoensis | reverse complement strand
TTAGGACTCAATCTATTGTCTCCTATAACTCAATCTAATGTCTCCCATAACTTCAGTCTATTATCTCAGATAAAACCAACTGAAATATAACCAAAACAGTCCTTGTTAGGACTCAATCTATTGTCTCATCTAACTCCAATCTATTGTCCATATAACTCCAACCTGATATATCACCAAACAGTCCTCGTCTCATATAATTCCTATCATCAGAACACAACAATATTGTTAGGATATACCTTGTAAGTTACCAGCCAGTTTAGCACTTGTCAGAGAAGGCCTGGTATATTATAGGGGGAAGGAAATGGTTGTATCACTCCTAGGTGTACATATTATTGGATGTATTCAGGTATTGAATTTATATTATTGGATGTATTCATGTATTGAATTTATATTATTGGAATGTATTCATGTATTGAATTTATATTATGGAATGTATCCATGTATTAATTTATCAGAAAGAATGTTTTTTGCAAGTAGACACCTGTCTTGGAAGGTCTCGCTATTGCTAACTCATTACTGAGCCATGTTGTCATTCATCCTACATGCAGACACCTGAGACACACGCTCAATCTCATATCACTAGAAATAGGTGGGCTTGATGACAGAAAATTAGCCCCTATTTTTTACTTATTACAGGTTTTAATTCGTGTCATCAAACCTGAGGTCGTATGTCGTGTCAATCCAGCTGCCTGGGACGTCGCAGTGAAGCACAGTGATTGCACAGGATCTACATCTTTATAGTCCCCCCTCAGTCTTGGGTGGGCTAACGAAAACGATCATCAGCGGGTGTTGTGTGCAAGAAACAACTAAGAAGGACATAACTTTTGAGAGATGAGTACACAGTAGTACCATTTCCGTCGGCAATTGTGAGCTATTAAACTGTCAATGAAGAGAAAACTGAGTTAGCGTAGCAAGAGACAAATAATAAAATCATAGCTGATATATTATACATAATTAACAGCACAGCTTGATACTTTTACTATAAATTGAGTAAACAAGCACAGCTGATATAATTTTTTTGTTCCCCTATAATTGGAAGACTTGTAATATACAAGTGTGTGTGTGTAGTATAATATATTTAAATATATATATATATATATATATATATATATATATATATATATATATATATATAGTATATATTTATATATATATATATATATATATATATATATATATATTATAAGGGGGGATTTTTGTAAATTCTATTGTAAACTTACAAATCCATTTACATTCCATTTCCAACATCCATCCTTCAGCACAAGAGTAGATATGTGTCATATACTAAACAAATAATAATGAAATTGTACTTGAACGACTTGTGAATTTTATTATAAAATTGTTAAGTAAAATCTGGTTCCTTGTCTTTTAATATCACAGTTAGACTAGTTCCACAGCGGGGATGGCAATTTATGACTCTCTACTCTCCACTAATTGTTTCGAGATCAGATCATTTGCAGCCGTAACTAAGTTGTGATTTCAGTTGTTCTCTCAGACACTGGGACTTTTCACCATTTTCTGCAGCAAAACCTCTATTTCCTGTAATTGTCAGTACTATTACTAACTCCTTAGGGGGGGGGGGGGAGCAATAAAAACCATCACGCCACAAATATACACACGATGTATATTCTTTTTTTTTTTAAGGGTTCTTCTGTCTTGTGTCAGTACGGAATCTATGCAAACGTCTTTACCTTTGAATTTATGAGAGTAATGTCTTGCAGGTTGTGTCTTGTTGTGTTCCAATAATAGTCAAAAGGTTCAAGGGCAGGTTTCTCATAGTTAGATTCTGTACGTAGGGAAGTGAAGTGTTAGAGACTTCATGCCATGACCAGGTCCAGCATTGAGAGGCGGTGGTAAAAAACCAGTTTCCCTTCCTTCGCCTGCTCTCTTCCTTACCCTAACCTTAAGAGCAGTCAGGATACCTATATTTATTGCTGGGTTGACTGGAGCTGTGTCCGTACCGTGATTCGAACTAAGCACTTTAAAATGAGGAGACCAGCTCTTTACAACCACTATGTCAATTCGGAACGCTTGTCAATAATAGTATCAGTTGCAAATAATGAGAATGTAAATTGTCTGATGTAAAAATACTTGAATTTAATTATAAATGTTAACCTAAGGCTATATCAGACAAATTTAATTTATCGTTATGGCACATTATTTTTTTTTTCCCTTTAAAGTAAACTAAAACCGAAGTGTAACATGTAATTAAGTGGTCCAATTGATGTTAGAGCATTAGCTTTTTTTTTTTTCCCCTCGTGGCAAAAGTTATTGGGTTAGGAAATCATATAATAAGGTTGACGCTGTAAAACAACGTAAGAAAATAAATATTTATTTAACATAAATTAAACGGCCTTGTGAACCAGTTCTTACAAATTAACAGTATAAGTAAACACTGGGAAGATTTCGGTTGTCACCCTTACGTCAGGGCCCCCAATCAAGTTACAAATAAACAACAAGGGACAAGTAATATAAACTACAGTATTCACGAAACGAAAAA